>WACJ01000114.1:600000-1011982 GCA_008973525.1 Stenopsyche tienmushanensis
AAAAGAATGTAATTTTTCTACCGAGCATGTAGTCGAGTTCAAAATGTGACGATTTGACTATTTTAGCGCCCTTGATGGAACATAAAATGTAAATTTAATGATAGTTGCATATTTTTATTGGATTTGCAATTTAGCTTATGTTGAGGCTTACGTCCTTGTGTTCGTAGTAATTAAGTGCCGCTGGGGATTTGTGCTGAATTATAATCGGCATGCGAGAACCGAAATGCCGACGACTGCCTCGTAAACCAATCCTGCCTGAAATAATATACATATTTTATCATATTATATTCAAATTGTTTAATTGATTAATTATTTTAAACGGCCAAACCTTGTGTTTTAAAAGCTGATTCAGATTTATATTGAAAATTATTTATGTATTTGCAATTGCATTATAATTTATATCTCCAGGGCTTGTGTACTAAATGTGTATTTATATGATGCAACATGTATTACTTTGATCAATGCGCAGGTTAATAGAATATGATGTTAATTTAAATCGCAGCGATGTGTTTAAAATTTAAATTTGCGTTACATTTATTATCATCACAATAATTAGTATGACTAAATCGCACATGATAAATAGAGTTGTAGTCATAATTTCATGCAATGTTTTGGTTTTACTTTATTGATCATATTGAAAATTTTTAATAAAATCTAATACAACAATAAAATATATAATAATTCGATTACGATATGAATGAATGATGCAAATAAATATGCAAATAAATGTTGATTAAATTCGAATGATCTTTGGTGTTATTTTTTCATAATGCGAGTATCAATGATAGACATGTTTAATTTTTATAAAATATCAATGGTTAATATCTTGATCAGCACGCAATTATTTTGCAAATTATTATATTTGTATATTATATGTAAATTATAATATTTTTAAATAAGCGTGTACCTCCGCCAACCCTCGACGCGTTGCCCACCGCCACCGAAGACATCAAGAGAAGGGTCACAAAGAATCTCCTGGCGTAGCACTTCATTTTCATTTGTTCCTCTCTAATATGAATCTTCGCTTTTGAAAGTCGATCCAGAAATATCACATGAAATACTGCAGAAATTGTCGCTAATTCAAGTGCGAAAATAATAAAATTAAGGCCATTGTTGTTGTGTTTGACGTGAGCGCTCCGACGACCGTCGGTGTGTTTTTAACTTCCAATTGCAATTGTCCTTTATTTACCTTCAAATGTGACACGATTATTTGGTCAAAGCCGATCAGTGATCATCAGGGCCGCTACATTATCCTTTTTCATTAAATTAATCTTATAATTTCTTCGTCCACCGTTCAAGAACATCACGATCGCTGTCGTTTTTATATTTCTCTTCTCCGATAGGAATGGTTTCGTGTGCATGGTTCGCATTCAAATATAGTGACATCTTTCAAATAAATTGTCTTCTATTATTACATGCTCAAAACTGTCTATTGCGTGGTGCCATTCATCTCCATTCAAATTTGCACTACGCCTGGCTGACAATATTTCATTTAATGATGGTTTCATGGTAATAAATCACTTCTATCAATGTGTGACGTGTTTTGCTTGAAATTTGGGTGCGCGCGCACTAAGAAATACAATAAGATGAGGCCGACCAAACTGTCAAATTGCGCTTCACCGAGCACAATAAATAAAAATCGCAAATTCTCTCGTGGATTGATAGCAACCACGACTATTGCAATTATTAAATAAATACACGCTTAAAAAAATGATTATATGACGGATCGTTTCAGATAGGCGGCATATGTGAGCGACAAAATTATGGATTCTAATAATTAGGGCTGTCGGCTTCAGTAAACTTCATTTTTTATTTATATCATGTTTATTTATGTTTAATGTTCTTCCGAATAGAAACAGCGCACATAACAATTAATGATAAATTTTACACCATTTCCCCTCGAACAAACCGGATTCACATTTAACCCTTTGAGTAGTGAGCCAATTTTAAATCAACTTAGATGCTATATTTGTATGTCCGCCACGTATCATTCGTACAAATCCACTTATCTATCAAGACCGTCGCAGCATGTATGAAACTTGTACATAAATAAATAAATACTGTCGATAGCATACAATATTAGGTCATTATACATAAACAATACACTTGAAATCGATTCATTATATTGTTACATGGGAGCGGGGGCTCCCCGCTCTCACGTGCTCGTCGGGATGGCCGCGCTAATGCACGGGTCCGTTCTTCTTTCGGATCGTATGTAGTCGAACGGATAGATGGGGATGGACGGGTATCGAACAGAAGACTCGCTTCCTCTATATGACGCTTTATTCACACGAAAGATATCTGGATGCAGGAAGGACGTCTTCCCGCAGCCAAGGCTAATCGACGACTCTTCTCGACTCTTGCCTACTGCGCGTCACAACTCAATCGGCAACGGTGCCCGCGCAAGAAGCGATCGGTCGGTATTGCAGGTGCAGTGCCCCCGCATCTTAAAATAGCACATTGCGCCTAAAGAGAGACGGAAGATGTCGCTGTCAATCTGGCGAATTAAATCTTCTCAGACTCGATTCATTATAACATTTGCATATCATTGTTAGTCGATAAAATTAGGTCAACGATCTACACAATCGTACTATGTACGCAAAATACTCTGCGTCTCTGTTTTCTCCAAACTCAACGCGCAAGACACTTTCCGTCTCTGTCTGTCTCCGAGCTCAACGTGTAAGAATGCTCTTTCTGAGCTACTTTTATAAATCATGACTTGCTTGTCACTATCACTTACATAGTCGACCTTACCCAACAATATGGAGCACGATGAACCTTACCGGTACGGAGCCAAGAAGCTTTAGGAACAGAACAAGGACAATAAGAACACCAAATATACGGCCTTGAGGAGAGGCATATGAAGAACTTCACTTTGCCACATTAACAACACTGTCTTCCGTTAACTTCTATATCGTTTTAAAATCTCCGAACTGAGAGGGTCAACCTGAAATGGGAAAGCACTCACCCTCAGTTGGTGTAAAAGCGAATCCGAGATGCATTTAAGCGTCACGTATGTCTTCACCCTAGCCTGACAACGCCCTAGCGAAGAAAAGAGGGAATGGACTCTTTGCATTCCAGTAGAATACAAAAGGTAGTCTAGAGTAGTTTTCCACTGTCTTCTAAAGAAAACTACTTAGTCTTTACAAACCTCCCACACTCCCCATCGAGACGGTCGCGAAAGCGTTCGTCATTACTTTCATTCAGGAGACCCGCTGGGTGAGCGTTCGAAATGAAATTCAGTGGTAATGCTACCTTCAATATCGAGCGAATGAGGTGGCGAATGTATGATACAGACATACAGAGATGGATGTAACCCCTTCCTGTGAATGGATATTGAAGAGGCTCATAGTTCTGCAGTGGACTATTTGTGGCTGCACTATGATGATATATATAAACGTCCAAGACACTTTCCGTCTCCGTCTCTGAGCTCAACGCGTAAGTATGCCTCTTTCTGAATCACTGGGATTCGGACACAGCTCTGTCTCTTACCTCTTTAAGGGGTTGACTTTTTAAATGTTATGCGTTAAAATTTGTTTGACTTGTATATTTTATTGTCTAAAGGCAAATTGAGTGTCCTAGCAAATGCTTGTATACCATAATGCGGGATAATTTATGACCTTTGAGCATTTCTTGTTCAGGATTGTCACAGCACTTGATGAATATTTGTATTATTTTATTATAATATTACATACTTTGTATGTTATTCTGAGCTTAGAAACGAAATAACTTGTTAAATCGTTTTTAAACGGAAGACGAAAACGTCCACCGTGCGGGGAACGCCCGTCCACCATATACGGTGGACGCAGCGACGAACGAATTAAGTGGTTAAGTGATTACAGATGCATGACGCTAAACGTATAATATAATATAATATAATTTTTTTGCTAATTGTTAATCACGGGTTTAATCGTCTCAAACATTTATCATTACGGATACTAAACTACTGGTACACGAAACCCTCTAGGACGGCTCACGAAGCATACATTTGCATTTGCACTTTTTGCGTTTAAAATAAATGCAACAATTAAACGATTGTAATGACATCTCATCTGTTATTAATATAATGATATGTTTATCGTTCAATAAGTAATGGAATTGAGTCACGAGAGTATATTATACTTAATATATAATATATTTCAACCGCTTACCGCGAGACTACCTATAGGTCGTCGTATGATACAGTTAATAAATAGACAATCGAAGGCTTTAAATAGATGAACGGAAATAGAATACAATTGTATGAATGAATTAAACGTGTTTATTTTTATTTTAGCCGTTGTTAATCGCAATTTTGATTTTATTTAGTAAGCAAAAAATATGATTTTGGATCTCATTATGGCGATGCAACATACATTCTACAATCTTTGGACTTTTTTGTTATAATGTACTGTTTTTTACCATGCACTCAATTTTTCACAAGCAAATGACATTATACTAAGTGTCAACTGTTCAATATCCAATGTACATATAACGAGTTGGCTGTAAATTTATTGGTTAATTTGATTGTACTTAATAGAATGTTCAATTTAATCCAAACAGGACGTGGATACGACTTTCACTCCAGTTTGCTACTGAATTTTCTTTTATTGTTGTTTTTTAAATTAACATATTTTTTAAATGTAAATACATCCACATTTATTATGATCAATCCAAGTCTAGTATTATTATGTGGAGTAGTTTTCAAGTAATCTTATGTATTTTTATTATTTTAGTTTTGTAAACCAAATATCATTTTTTCTTGCGAAGGACATCTGAATTATCATTATGCCATAGATTATGATGCATAATTATAATCCTGATGTATTTTTTGTACTGAAATTAGCTCGCATGCCACAAATTTGTTATTTCTGCTCTCATGTCGTTCACAGGAGGTGACAATCTTGGTCAATGTGCTGTATGAAGAGGGAGTAAAATTATGTTAACCCATTTAAGCTCTGTGCTTTATATTTTATTGCGATAACATTTTTGTTAAATTTGTTTTAAAAAAAATGGCGATGTTCACATTTTTCGCAACTTTGTATTTGCTTTTCAGAATCAACCCAGGGAGTTTCAAAATGTATTCTCAGATTTTATTTTAAACTTATTTACACGGGAGCATTTGGAATGTTTAGTTTGATGAAAGTCACCAATGATCCTCGATAAATAAGAATGATTTAACAGGATTAACCTTTCCCTTACGATGCTACGTATTTAGTACGTCATATCTGGGGAATCCAATCCTGGAATCCCGGACTGTTTTAGGTACTCATGAATCCCGGGATTAGTAAAGGTAATCCCGAAAAATTCGGAATTGAAATTTTTGTCTAACAGAAATCGTACACCAGCACGATGAAGGCTACTAAATCGAGACATTCCCGCCGAAATCTGGACGCTTGAAAACAGTGGCGTAACTACTAATTGGCGAGCTTAGGCGACGCTTAGGGGCAATAACTGTCTAATTTATGTACACATATACAGTACATATGTATATGTTTTTCAAATTGTTGTATTAACCCTTCCCTACCGGTGATGTATTTACTACACCTCGACTCTAATAATGGGAATATCGATATGAAATATAATAGATACGGGGTTCAAAATTTTTGTATTCCTCCGTAATATAATTACTAATCACATCAAAGTATTATAGTGCATACGTATTCATCTGCAGCGATGGAAATAAATAATTTGTCGGGAAATCGGGAATTTTGCGAGTTTTAGTCCGTGTCGTATGTAATGTATGTAATTTCTTAAACTATTGAAAATCCTGCTCCCGGGATCCCGGGATGGTCTAGTGCAATCTTGAAATCCCAGGATCGAAATTTTGGCTTGGGATTGGGTATATCAATATAGATAGTATATATATCGATATAGATAGTATATCAAGATTCAATGTAGTAATGTTGTAAAAGTTCTCATTATTACATCTTTACTACAACTCGACTCAGTGTAGTAAATACACCATAGTAAAGAAAAGTTTAATGAAATAATCTCCAAAATTCACGATAAAAAAACTATTTTTCTATATTTATTTTTAAAAATTACTGCATTACTGTGTTCTGAACTATGATGATGATGATGATATATAATATAATGAGAGTTTATTATTCCATTATAAAATTGCATATTTTATCCTGATGGTAAAATTTCAAGAAATAAGTATTAATAGTTATCAATAGATTGATAATTTTATGCTTTAATAACGAAGCAAGCACATATTGTGGTGACAGGTTCTATTTTAAATTTTAGCCATTCGATGTGGAACATATTAAGTTATCAATATTTTAAGTAAATCTACGGAATGAGGTTGCGTGCTTAAATTTAGTTTTTATAATGTTCTTTAAAAACATCATTATGCATGGTAATATTTGCATTCGTGGGTTGTAATTGTGGGGATTAAAACAAAACAACTCAATTGAATTTTTTTGGGAATGTCGGTTGTGTTCGCTTTATGCAATAAAAGTGAGTACCACTTCACTCATCACAACTTCAGTAAATTATCCAATTATTTTATTCAACTGGATTTAAGCTCGGACACTAAGTGCGGTACCCAGATACTTTGTTTGCAGGGGTATCATTGATATGTATTTATGTTTTAATGATTTCGTTGAAATAAATTTAATGCGTTGTGATATTTTTCCATGGCGATTATATTTTGTTTACAACTTTAACCCGTGAGAATTAATTCAAACTGTATAATAACTGTTCTTTTTATTTTTTTTTGTAGAGGCGTATGGAACGTTCCGTTCATAAACTCTTGCTATTTAATAAATGGGACAATTTTATCCAACCATAAGAAGGCAATTTCTTATAAGGCAGAGAATATCGATCCCGATATGATGTTCTGTGCATCACTCCGAAAATTAGTACGGATAATTTAATGTAAATATTTGCATATGTTATTCAAATAAATTTCAATGCAGAGTTTGATTTTCAGGGAATTTTCATGCACGTATCAAATGAAAAAGATTACGGCCATTTGATTGATCCAGAGACATATGATATTACTTTGACAAATCCAGACGTTTATCAATTATTTGAGAACAAATACGATTGGGAGCTGCGGTATATACATGAAGATTATTCCAAAAATTTCCTTCCTAGCATTAAGCCACGACAGGTAATTTAAATGTTTAAATATCAACTATAGAATATTAGAAAAATTAATTGAAACTATTATTTATAACGTATATTTTTAATAGCCTTGCCCCGACGTTTATTGGTTCCCAATGACAACTATGCGATTCTGTAAAGAGTATATTGAAATTATGGAAGCCTTTGGAAAGTGGTCAGACGGTTCTAATGATGTAAGTATTATTTAATTTAAATCGAATGAAAGTATTGTGTCTGCAAATTGCGATTGTTGTCATGTGTATATTGATTTATTTTGATATGAGCGTTCTTGTAAAAATAAATTATCATTATGTCTTTATTGTGATACTGTTTTTGCATATGCATTTATGTCTTTTTATCAATAAGAAAACATTGCGTTATTTATAATAAATAAAAAATTGTTAAAATTTTGAATTATCAATTTCATTGATTTTTAATTGCAGGATAAACGTCTTGAAGGAGGTTATGAAGCAGTACCTACCAGAGATATTCATACAAATCAAGTAGGCTTTGAAAGACACTGGCTATATATATTGCAACAGTATGTGCGTCCTCTCCAAGAGCTTGTTTTTCTTGGATATTTCCATGATGTCAGTATTCAATTAGTAGTAAAATATACAGTTTTACAGCGGAAATTTCACAATTGATTATTTGTATATTGATTTCAGCCTCCACGATCGTTGATGAATTTCGTTGTGCGTTACAAACCTGATGAACAACCCTCATTGAGACCTCACCATGATAGTTCAACATATACTATTAATTTGGCATTGAATACTCCAAGTAAGCTTATTTTTATTATTTTGGTGGAAAGTGGTCTGGCTGGACCCTCATACATTTTATATGGAAACTATTTAAATTATACAAGTTTTTTTGTTCGTCTGAGCTTAATAATATTTTTTTATTTATTAAAATGATTTTTTTTTCAAATTCATACCGATACAAAACTTATCACTCATTTACGCTTTTATGGCATCTTTAAAATGGCTGGTTTTGCTCTTGATAAAGCATGACCATTCCTAACATATTAATTTCTATGATGATCTTTTTTATACATTTGGTGTCACCAGCTGATCCATTAGGATTTATAAACATTTTTGGCATGCATCGGCGGGATGGTTAGTCCTCTGCTACAAATTCCTATAAAGTAAGAATGATGCCAATGCTGTAATATCCAGCGTATTGTAGAAAAGCTGCAATCTCTATGCTCGGTGCCCAAAAGAACATTTTTCAAGCAAATAAAGCAAGCTGTGTGCCAACAAAACAGCAACTTTAGTTTTGCATTAACAGAGCTAACGAGATAACAAAAACGGAACTAGAAATACCACCCTCCTAACTTACCAGCACTTGCTTGCTCTACTAGCTTGAAAACCAGCCTCGTATGCACCAGGCATTAGTCTGCCATTTGTATATATACTCCCCAAGCATCTGCTCTATAACGTCAATACTTCCCTTGTGCTTGTTGTAAAATAAACTTACCTGTGGCTTTTGGGCTTCTCCAACAACTTCCGTATCATAATGGATAGTTGACAATCGGATGGCAACATTTGATTTGATCGGATCGTATCAATATAATGGATGAAGACGTTCTGGCAAAATTTCTTTTGGAATGCATTTTTTATTCCGGCGGATAGTCATAACAAGCTTTTCTGCAGCACAACTAAAAGAAAAATATCACACTATATATGGGTTTTTTTAAACATATGATGTGAAATGATTTTTTATTACAAAGATAAAAATACAGATCAGCATGAGAAATATAATATAATATCTTATAGAGCGAAAGGATAAAAATTCCCTTACGGAACATAAATAAAAACGTGATTTTCCATTCTATGAAAAAAAAATCAGGGTCTGGCCAGACCGCTTTCATCGATTCTAGGGGTATAAATAGAAATATCCTTTTTTCTTGAAACATAAGGATCCTGAATATATTTTTAAAACTCTCGTATTCTGTAAAACTCTTTAATAAACAATGTCAAGAAGTTTGGGTAAGATCTATACATAGCTACTATTAAAATTCTCATCTCAAAAGTGAAATGGTCCGGCCAAACCATCTTATTGACAGAAGGGTTAACTATACTATTTATTTGAAATTTTCTATTGGATTGACAAATCAAACAAAACAAAATAGTTCTACTTATTTACCTTGGGTGGCTCCTTCAGCCCTATAAGAGTGCCCCGGCCACCGACAACGTTTACCGCCAATTTCGTCTGTCCTCCTCACTCCAATTTCCCAGGGCCAGATGTGCGGCGTCTTTATTTACTTGATCAGCTCAGCATAGCCGAGGCCTTCCGATGAGTCTACTGCCATTCGGTCCCGAATCCAAAATGGTTCGAGGGACTCTATTAGTCGGCATCATACATGTCCATGACCTCACGATAATGACAGAGATCTCGTCCTTAATTATTCTTTGTTCTTGCCGATAGTGATTTATTCCCCAATATGTTTTTCAGGCCATGATAGCACTGATTTCCATGTTGAATCCTAGAGATTATTTCGTTTTTTGTTAAATTCTTCTCCGTGATGATGGGTCCAATGTATTTGAACTCTTGGACCCCTTCAATATGTTCACTCGTGAGTATTAATTCACAGAGATATAACCCCCAGCATTCACCCTCGATACCATCATATATTTCATTTTAGCAAAGTTAATTTTCATGCTGAAATGAACAGCATCTCTGTCGATAGACGTAAGTGCCGCCAAAGCCTCTGATCTCGATTTAGCCACGTCGTTGATGTCATCAGCAAAGGCCAAATGCATTGCATTATCCATCCATAGATCTGCATGTCCCAATCTGCCAGCCTCTCTCATAATTGCCTCCAATGCAATATTAACCTTTCCCTTACTGTGCTAAATGCATCCGAGAGTCACAGAGAGTGAGATTCAATCGATAGTATGAAAGTGATTTAAAAACCGGAACAAATTGGATATTCATAACTATTGCTTTTATTGACCATAGTTGAGGTTGAAATGTAACAATTTTTGTAATGTTAGCTTTGAAAAGTGTCTGAAAACGAGAACAAACACAACGACAGGCCTATCGCAAAAAACGACTTACGTGCTACTGAATGCAAATTGGGAGTACCAAAAAAAAAAAAAAAACGGCACGTGTAGATTAGATCGGCGCTTTCCAATCATTTCATCATATATTTCATTGAATAAAAAGACAATGCGTATGAATACCATAAATATGTAAAAATATAATGTAACTGACATTATACATATTTATTTATTTATTTTAAATATAAACGAAATATCTAGTTTGCGTCTCACAATCAGAACACGAAATGAGTGTTTTTCTGTGTGTCGTGCAAGCAGATTTATTACAAATACTGCAAATCAGCGTACCCCTTTTTTTGTTGGATAAGAGCAAAACTTGCAAGTTCTTGCCAACGCCCGGGATGCCGTTGATGTTGATACGCCCCCCTGAGAATTGCTTGTAATATCTATTATAGCCATTTCACCTTTGTGAAATTGTATACTAAGAAGTAACACCGCCTTTTTTTGTTGTGGCCCGTATGACAAGAGTTGTGGTAGGTGAACATGAAGTCAAAAATGCTACTATATACCTCACGTTGTTTATTTGGCAAAAACTCTTTGGGTATCTCTTTTTAATTTTTTCTAAGAGTACCGGTCAGGATTTTTTCCCCCCAATAGTTGAGCTAATAATAGCACCAATGTAAAAAAAAAATGTCTGTTGTAACTCCTCTATTAGTGCCGTATTGTGGTCGAACCATATCTATGACCACTCGAGATCCCTGACCGATTTTTCGAAATAGACAATTGCCCCTAAATGTGGCCAAACGTTCCTCCACGGTTATGTTAGCAGTTGGTGAATAATTTTTGACATGCAATTACAAATTTGTCGAAAATTGACTTTATCAGTTCCAGCCTATCCGAAGAAGCGTTATATCGTTCTTGATTCGTTTCTCTATTGTCGAACCGAATATGGCTATATATATTGATAAACGAGATATAGTTGCTGTGAAAAACGGAAAAAACTTAGTTTCCGTGATCGATTTCAGTCTGACGCAAACATTATTCCAAAAAAAGCATATAATTCTTTTTCCGTCTTCATTCTCGCTGGTTTCTCCATTTTCATTCTCACCAACGTTGTCGAAATCTTCAATAAAATCTTCCGCGTCGACAGGGCGTGGCAAAGCAGGCGCCCGATCGAGAGTTGTGCATGGTTTTTATTTTACCCAACCATTCTACTTTACATAAATCAACACTGATTGAATCTGTCCGTTTTCATAATATATGCTAAGTTGTCTAATCTTATTTACTTCATTATCATCGGCATCCGATCACGAGCCGCTCACTTGTTATATCAGCGGTCCGAAAAGCGGACCGATTGAGCACACAAACCTTATGGCCACTCTGTTCTCTTTTAGGGCCTTTTGCGGCATTTTCTATGATTTATGATCTGTGGTTTTTTTTTACTGTCTGTATATTATTGTAAAACATACATCATTATAGTATTAGTTAACTTTAAAAAATAAATTGGATTTCCGGGCGGGGGGGGGGGGGCGTTAAGTTAGATATTTGCCACGGGCGCTTCATACCCTAGTTACGGCTCTGGAGATAAACGTCCGATCAGAGTTCTTGCAAATAATTTGTATCCAATATTCTGAAGGAATATTGGATACAAATTACTAAAATCTACTAACTGTAGTTAAATTCTACATTATTTCTTATAATATAATTAATTTATAAATGTTTGATATTAGACAAGATTAGCAAAGAGAATTTTGTCTATGCGGCAAAATGAAACAAATATTTAAGACATTTTTTTAAATACATATTGGTAGAGAATATTTTTTGCTTCATCATATTTCATGGTGTAATCTATAAGACAATCTTACAAAATTCCTCGAAAAGTTTCTGATGTAATCCATTTGTGTCATTGCCAATTAAGTGGATATTTGAATGAAAATATTTAAATATGATCTTTAAGTTATAAATATATATATATATGCAAAAAGAATGTTATAAATTGAATAATATAATAAATTCTAATAATGTGATTGCAAATTTTTGAATATGATTTAAAGAGGTTTTATTTATTTTTTTAGATGAAGACTATAAGGGTGGCGGCTGTCATTTCCTCCGTTATAATTGCTCTGTTGTTGACACTCGTCCAGGCTGGCTTTTAATGCATCCAGGTCGACTTACGCACTTCCATGAAGGTCTTCTGGTTACAGAGGGAGTCCGTTATATCATGATTTCATTTGTGGATCCTTGAGAAACGGATGATCTACTAACTTTCCTGTGTAAAGTTACCAAAAGGATTATTTTATTAAGCATTTATTATTATAGCGTACAATTATTTCAAAATTGAAATAATTAGTCTTATGTTCGAATATTTAATTTTAAATTGCAGCATTTTTTGTGTGCGCACAATGCATGACAATATGCAACATTATAGTATTGTTGAATATTATGTTATTACTCATGTTAATGAAGGATACTCATAAAAATAGTGATTATAAAAAACACTATTCATCGGATATCTATTAGGTGTAGTGTGGATAAAAAATTATATTTTAAAGACAGGAATAGTTATATTTATTGATAAATATGTGTGTTTATGTGAAATTAGTTAATTTTTGAAACAATAGTCTAGTACCGATGTTAAAACTATCGTTAATATATTGATGTTTGGAAATAATTATGTGTCAATGTTAATTGCATGTTTGTCAAATGATATTACTATGCCAAATCCGTATATTTAAATTAGATAAATACAAATTTACTAATAACTAGGTTAAATTATACTCTCAACAAACAATGTCTGTATCGGATAATAAAAAATGTCTTAATTTTAGGAACAAAAATTTCAATGTTTTGTTGTAAGCATTCTACCTACTTTTTAATAAATAATATTATTTTAATTTGGTGATCTTTTTAATTCTTTCAAACCGGAGAACATACACGCTAAGCTCTAATGTAAATCCACTTTTCTGTCAGCTCCACCGCAGCACGTAACCAGGCTCAATAAATGAACACTGTTCGTTCATTTCTTCGGAATGTTTCTTAATGTTCAACTTGCATGGTATCTGCTTTATGTTGTTCAGCTATTTTTGCCTATTAATGTGTTGCGAAAATAAAAGGACAGGGTTACTGTGCAAGCCTGTCAGTTTACTTCTGAAGGAGAAGATTTTGCAAAGGAGTAGTGACACTCGGCTAATGACACCACTCCAGAGCAGTCAAGGGGGAATAACAAAAAGACAACACGAACGAAAGTTATCTTATCTTTGTTGAAAGAGCTTAATAGCTTATCCCGCTTTTTGTATGAGAATATTTAACCGGACCGAGAGCGAGATCGAACCGTTACCGGCACCATAGTGTGGATCGGGCCTTAATTTCTTGTATGTTTATTAGTATATTTTGAAGTGGAATAGCATGCAGAAAGACTCACTACTTCACTACAGTCAACGCTCCTCCCCTTTCCCCCTTCTTAATTATTTCCTGCGGGTACGTATTGAGATTGAGCCCTGCCCTGCTCCTCGCTTCAAATTCAGTCATTAGCGAGAGCACGCGCTTTTTGTTTCCCCAATTATACGTACTTATTTCAATTTATTATGGCATCCATAAGCAGTGACGGAAGTTTATTAATTAAAAATAAAATCAATACTTGGCTTGTCGGCCAGTCAACATCAAATCTACATCAATCAAAGTATTACATCAATCTATTGGTGAAGGATTACGTTTATGTTTTGACACTACAGCTGTAAACGCCGGTTTGAGAAATGGAGCTTGTGTTCTTCTGGAGCAGAAAATGGAAAAATATATGCTTTGCTTGGCTTGTCGTCATCATATAATGGTAATTATATTATAAGCTGTAGTGAGTCAATCGCTCGGTCCGTCTAGTGTTCCTGATATCCAATTGTTTAAAAGGTTTAAGAAGAACTGGGATAAAATTGATCAAAGTAATTATAAAACAGTAATTTATGATACCACGTCCTAAAAAACAATATAAAATGTAACTGCAAACAGGATTTTTTTATTGTAAAACAAGTATATCAACTTCGAGATGACTACAAAGAGCTTCTAAATCTTTCCATAATTAACTTGGGAGGAATTACTGAAATAAGTGATTAAAACAGTGTTTTAATTTTTTAAAATGAAAATACAAACCTTGATCGCTATAGGGGTCGCTACCCTTAAATATTGTTGAGCGGTCGAACAAATTATAAATATGAGAATGAGAAATAAAACAATGGTTTTTACATTTTCTCATTTTATTGTACTATTACTACATCCTGTAACATGTTTTCTCTTTCTCAATCAGATGGATTGGAATCAAATTCTAATTAACATTCAGAGAGCAGAAACTAGTATGATATTTTACATGCATAAACCACTACTAAAATATTATGTTATAAGCATTACTTCAAAATATTTCCTGTCTGTTTAAACTTCGTGTGACCGGGAGGAATTAGATCTTTTTGTATGTTTCATTATCAGAGATAATATGCGTGAATTGGTCTCCAAATATTAAATTAATGGCATATATTTAAAAATTCTATCGAACACGGCAAAGTGCCATCAAATATATTATATTTCTATAAATATAATAAGTTTTAGAAAAATATTTATTCCACATCAAAACGTATTTTATACATTTTTTTTTTCAGTTCACTTTAATGATTCTTTTCACTAAGCCTTAAGATATAATCATTTACACTTTTTCTTTTCAAGAATCTTACTGATTAATCAAATTATTGCTTTAATAATTTTTTCAACGCGAATCAAAATTGCTACAATTACTTTTATAGTTCATCAAGAATTATAAAGCTTTTTTTAATCTGTAATATGTTTCATGTTTTTATTCTCAAATGTCATCCTTATATAATTTATAACTATCCAATACTTATATAATGTGTTTATAACTTTATATAGAATTATATCACTTGAATTTAATTCACAAATGGAAGTAATGCAATTAAATTAGTTTTGGAGAAAAATTATTATTTTTTCCTCCGCCAACTCTTCAAAAAACCTATTCCATACATTCTAATACTAATAACACTAATAACAAACATTTATTGTTTAAAGTACGATTGTTTTATTTTTCTATTCTGCAATAACTACATTGTATCCATATATACTACACATATTTGACATCCATTTAATTCGGAAAAAACTTATGAAGTTCAAAAATTCTGACTCGGACTATAGGGACTAAAGAATCACACTGAATTAAATTCATAACAATATACTGCTTGATTGAACATTAATTTTTTTAACCCTTATATATATATGGTAAACACTTTATTTTTTATCATGTTTTTAAGTGTTTAATTTTAAAGCATGCAATAAATGCTCACAATAATCTAATAATACAATATAGTTTAAATAGTATTCTATAACATTAACAACAAAATAAATAATTACAACATGTTACATGGAGTAATTTTGTTTACATTTTTATTGAGAACTATGCATAAATAATCAAATAGTTTTATTATCATACTAAGACTAGTCACTTAAGTATTACATATTTAATTTGATATTACATTGATGCTTATTTCGAGAGAGTTGTTTTGTCCACATCTAACGAAATGCTCTGAAAAAGTTTATTTTTGATCAAAATCGTTAAAGATAAATGTGCATATATTAAAAGCTCTATGCAAAGATTAATTGGCGCTTGCTTCAATTATCGTTTCGGTGGGTTATTGGGCATTTATTACTAGATATATTTTATAGGTGTGCTTTAATAATTGAGATCTAAAAGGACAAATATTTTACAAATGTGCTGTTGAATTGAAATTTTATAGAAAAATTAATATGGGTTAACCTCCATTTATTGCAATCCCAGTGATTTTAACAATTTCGTTATATAACAGTACGATATTGATGTACAAATCATCATAAATTAAACTATTTAATTATTTATTATTATGAAAGCTATTTGAGAAATTGACAAAGCGTGAAATTAAGTTACTTAATCGTGTATGAAGGAGTTGTTGAGAGAGATTGTTGGTGATAACATCAATTATTAAATCAGTTTTTTAGCCATTCCGCAGACATTGAAGATGTTGATGTAAATGATGTTCAAACGAAGCTATCCCCATAAGAAAATATATTGTTTAAATCATTAAAAAGTCCTTTCTATTCGCAATCAATGCATGGAGTGGTTAGAAGAAAATTATGAAGATTTGGATCGAATAAGTGCAGTAAAGCGTGCTTGCATTATTTGATAGTTATCAACTAATTTACCTCATTCAGAATCATAATATATTGGAATAACGCCGTAAAATTGCTTTTTCTTCGTCTGATAAACCATTCTGCTTTGTTTTTTAGGATTGCTAGGTGTTGCAGCTTTTGATTTTTTTTCTATGCTAAATAGGAAATAAATCAAATAAGAAATAATAAATAGTATCATTTGATAGTCAGTGGTTGATGAATATACCTCTGTTCGATGGTGGAAATACGTTTTAACAATTCGCTTCTATTAGCCATATGATGTTCTTCAAAGCGAGACAAGCGTTCAGCCATTTCATCGATCAGCTGTGACATTTGGGCGATTTGTTCTTCAGGTGACTGTCTTTCTTCCTGGGCTGATCTGAAAACTTCTTCGTCCAGGAGGCCGTCTTTCCTCAACAATTGACAACCGCGCTCGGTGAGGGTGGCTCTAGCTTCCGGATAGTCTGATAGAGCCTCCCAAAGGTCGCTCTTTGCTAAACAAAATAGATCGGAGAAACCGACGGAGCGGACGTTGGCGGTTCTTCTATTGCCGGTACGGTTTCCTGCTATGTCCAGGACGCTGACTTCTCCAAAGACGGATCCAGCCAACAAAGTGGCATAAACAGTGCTTCCATCGTCAGCGACGACGATCAGCTTCCCCCTTTTTACTATGTACATTTCTTTTCCGACGTCTCCTTTTCGGCATATGTAATCTCCCGGACTGAAGACCTTCAGACGGAGCTTGAGGACGAGCGCTTCAAGGAGACCCGGTTCACAATCTTGAAATATGCGAACTTTTTGAAGTGTTTCTAAATGAACGCTTATAGCGATTTCGGCTTTCAGCTTGTCCGGCAGCACAGAGAGGACTTGTTCTTCATCCAAAGCTCCACATTCCGTCCAGATGTAATCGAACCATCGAATCACTCGAGTTTCGAGCTCTCCGCTGACTTTTCTGAATGAAAGATATTGCTTCACGCCATCCATGCGACTTTGAAAATCCACCCTGGCTACGTTCATGTTCGATATCATAGATCCTATGTTTCCTACGATGGTAGCAAAGATGAGGACACCGGCGAGGAAATCGGCCACGACAAAAATGTATTCTGCATCCGTCTCCGGCTGAGGAGTCTCTCCGATGGTAGTCAGAGTGAGAGTCGACCAATAGAAGCTGTATATGTACTGATGAGATAGAGAAGAATTACGAGGTCCGTTGAGGTTATAAACCCAATTGTCCGTTCCAAAACCGAGGGCATAGCTGATAGCAAAATACAAGCAGGCATTCCAATGAATAAGGACAGACAAAGAAATGATAACCTGAAAATAAACACCCATTCAAATAAATCAAAGGCATAATTTCAAATGATTAACTGATTCAAATATAAAACCTTGCAGATCCGAATAACGTTGGGATATCCTGAACCAGTTTCTGTCCTATCAAACCATTCGACCATTCGGGGAATCCTCAAAAGACGATTCACGCGGACTATTACTGGACACGGAATCGAGACCTGAACGATGAAAAATTTATTTTTACACTCCCTTTTCAACCAAAAATGGTAAATATTTGATTACAAATAATTTAAATCAACCTGACAACTAGCTCTGTCCCACCAAAAATAAACGATATCGGTCGGGATCATGGAACCCAGGTCATACCACCAACTGGTACCAGTCAGATAGTTCCATCTCCTCTTATTGGCTTCGTAAACCATCATGCCTTGTTCCAGATATCCTTGGGTAGCAAAAATTAAAAACCAATCGGGTTACTTCGTTTATGCTCAAGCAGATGGTGCAAATAGTGGATGGAAATAGAAGGTAATGAATCGCGTCTGGAAACCTTTTTACGCTCTCGATAATTTTGACTGGGTCGCAATTTTCGTTTGTTTAGCCCGAGAACCTTCAGTTCTTATGAACATGGTTCGATTAGTTGCCAGTGGACTAAAGAAATTGTTTTTTAATCGCAAAATCGATTAAATCAACAGATGCCCGTGTTTGTTCCTGATGGGGGCACACCCAGCCGCGCCCAAAACATTCTTCGTAATTTAGATTTCTATGTATTCAATCTATGATTTGGAGCGATTTTATTGAGAGGGGAGGTTTAAATTTATCATCTATCAAAATAGCCAGAATAAAATAGCCGGTATGTATAACAGCCCCAATTAAAATAGCTCCCAAAAAATATATTATACATGTATGAAAATCAAATCGAATGTATTCTAATTGCAAATTTGTAATTTTAAATCGCTCTTATCTGCCAATTTTTAACATCTTTTGAAAAGTGTATACATTTATGTGTTCTAGCTATTTTCGCACAATCTCAATCTTCTAGAAATTATCATAAGACAATTTGTCAAGCAAAATGAAGCAACTTAGAAAAATACGCTGCATTTTTTTGCAAAATTTCATCGCTGCACGTTTTTATGATATATATTTCAACGCTGCGTGAGTAAATAAAAGATGCATGAGTTATATTTAATATGGTGATTCAAAGCGTTGAAGGTCCCAGGCGCAATCCTTTTGGGATGAGTAAAAAATTCCTGTTTTTCTTATGATGGGGAAAATTGTGGATTAAAAATATGTGGAAAACATAAATGCATGTCTGCTTAAATGTGTTTACTCTATAGCGAGTCCTGAGCATTGCGCGCCATCTACAAGTCACCGCCGTAATTCCAAATATGCATTTATGAAATAAATAGGTGGCTTAAATATGGCCCGCTACTAACCTTCGTGGGCGTGAACGAACGTATCAATCAAGTAGATCATATCGCAAACGTAGTCAGCAACCAACCAAAAACTTGGAACAACGTTATTCATCTCCCAAAACACTGCTCTACCGATGACAAACAAGACGTTGTATAATACTGCTAAGGAGACGATCAGCAGCCACTGGATTACAACCAAATAAAGATGTGAGATTCAAAGCACTAGAAGATTATTGATCGACTACGCCACCATTGGTTTGCGAAAAATTGATCAAATCTTCCTCGCGTACTGTTTAAAATGTTTAAGCCCAAATAGAGTATGAATAATACGAACGAGTGAGCATATTAATACAAAATAACAATAAATATTTCAATTACCGATCATATAAATCTAAACATGCATACAATATAAACACACACATTTATTTAAATATATAACAATTCAATTATAACAGTGCAATGCGTATTAAGAAAAATAACGGACATTAAATTCATTAAGCAAATAATAATATTGCACATTTTGCAATGGCACAAATAGATGTATTTATATGACTAATATATGATCTCTGACAATTTTCTCTAATAATATTATTATATCTAATTTGAAACAATCCATTTTTTGAGTCTTTTGAATCTAAAAAACGGATTGGATTAAGATGCGATTATGGATTAAGTTAGATACAACCATGAAATGTTTTTGAATTATATTTTAACACACATCTAGATGAGGGAAAAATTGAATTGAAACTATATCTATTTATTAAAAAACGTTTCATGATTGTAAAATGCTCGGATATTCATCCACCACACTCAAATAAGAGTTTCTCGGTCAAATTCGTTTACCCGAGTGTGTCGAGGGTCCGTGGGGTCTATACATATACGGACCCCCATAACAATCAAGTTGGTGGAGGTCCGATATGGGCAAAAGGTCCTGGTTGTGGGGGCGTCCACGGTGCTGGTGGTGGTGTTATCTGAAGCATTGTCTTCATTTTGCACATCTTGTTCTAAGCAGCAGAGTCTGGGGAAGCACGAGTTTCGAATGTTGTTTTTTTTCCGTCTTCTGCTGAAAACCCTCCCGAAGAAGTCTCTTATTCTATTTCCTATTGAGACTCGTGTGTCCTCTCGATCCTGAAAGCCAAAAGATACATCGCGTTAGCAATCAAACAATGTACAATAGCATACGTGGCGATGGAGCCGACCCCCATGGTATTGACCCCAATGGTATTTTTAACAAAAAACCCATTATGTTTAACCATTATTTGGTATGGTACGAAAACTCAGTGGTAATACTAACTTCAATATCGAGCGAATGAAGAGGTGAATGTATGATACAGACGAGATGGATGTAAACCCTTCCTGTGAATGGATATTGAAGAGACCCATAGTTCTGCAGGGAACTGTTTGAGGCTGCGCTATGATGATGATATACCATATAGAAAGCAACAGACACAGAGCAATCTGCGAGATTTATAGTTACATATTGGATGTCAAGAAATGCCAACGATGGTTTAAATAAATTTGGTGATTTGAGCTTAGATTTCGACCATCGAAAAATGATCAGAAACGATCGACACTTCTTGTTACAGTATTTAGAAGATCCTAAAGAAGTTGGACAAGATTAAAAAATAACGTGTTTAGATCCCACACATATTGACCTTAAATTATAAATTATTGATATAATTACCCGAAAACTACTTTAAATAAATAAGCATTTAAGGCGTCTTCTCACTTTAGGCGCCTCAAAAATAGGCTATTTTCACGATTTTTTTTCGAGGATTTTCGCTAAAAATTATGAGATAAAATGGATCTTATATAATAAACACATCTTTCAAGTACATGAAAAAAAAAAAAAATTATTTTTTTGAACAATTATTATAATAAAACAGTAGCATCGAAAAACCCGTGTAGAAATGTTATGTTCGTGGCTTGTTGATGGTATCTCCGAGGTGAGTCATTTGAAACAAAAAAATAAAACAGTTTTAGATTCAGTATATCAGTGGCTATAGCGCATATCATCAGATTTTTTATATTTGAAAAAATAACAAAATGGCGCACGTTTTACAAAAAAGTAAAAAAAACGCGTTTTTTTGCAGTTTTTTGTAAAAAAAATTACTTAAAATCAAAATTTCAAAAATCTGATGATATGCGCCATAGCCATAACTATGAAGAATATGTCATTCAAATTTCATGACAATCTGCTGGATAGTTTCCGAAATTTCATCAACAAGCCACCGAAAAACCTTGTTTTGAGATAAACGCGTTTAAAGTTTTGGTTGCAGAAAAATTGCTCAGACACAGCTGTTGAAACACTCGTTGTTATTTTGGGTATTTCCTCCGAAGATCTTCATAAATCGGTTTCAAAACCTCGTGAACATCCTCAGCTAGAGCAGAAGGATGTTTAAAAGTTTCTATCTGATTGTTTTTCACCACTTTCTTGTACTTGCACCATGAAACTGAACAATACGTATGCAGCCGGGTGCTCTCAGGTAGTCACCTAACGGTCGCCCAAAAATGTAGTTAAACTCGTCCGATCTTTATGAAATTTCGATATAACATTTTTGAAGATATGTACTTTCAAAATTTAAAATAAAATAAAAATCGATTTTTTTTAAATTTGTAAAGTGAGAAGACGCCTTAATGTATTTATTATCAAATATGCCTTAGAAATGCATCACTGTTATACCTGTTGGTATTATAATAGTACATCAGATTGTAAAAATGTATTTTTTGGATCATAAAGATGTCAAAGAGAATTGTTCAAATCTAAATTCACATTGTATAGTCATTCTATATATAAATATTTATTGATCGATACAATGCGTTTATGCGTTCAAAGTTAAAATATGATATTAATCGAATTATCATTATGAAGGCTCGTTGTTGTATAAAATATTTTAAGATTTCTGACATTTAAATGAATGACGAATATGGGACAAAATTTGTATATACTTGTAATATGATAGTGTCGATCAATTGAAGAAAAACATTTGTTGCACTTTGTGATGAAGTAACCCGATTTTCCCTTATTAGGGGGATGCACGCCATTTCCAAGGGTAGCGTAGCCATCGAGACTGACGCTTTTAATTAATCAACCCCCTGTCGATGGATTGATAAGATCGATTTTTATAAATTCCTTAATTCATGATGATTAATTGTATTAAAAAAAAGGTTTGAATATTTGATAAAATAGTATATATTTTTTTAGTATCGAAAACCTTCAACAGATGGCTATACCGCAATAAATTCATATTTGTACCGTTCAGACCAATAGATTTTGTCAATCGTATATTTTAATATAGCAAGAATGGCTGTTTAAAGGGGTTCAAAATTTAAATAAAATCAACTGATCTTATGGATGTCAACCTTCACCGATTACGTTCCTTCAGTCAATGTTGGCACATTAAAAATAAATTTTATTACTGACGAAGAGCCGATGCTGGTAGTAGCATATAGAAAATAGTTTGAAATATAACAATTCAAGTCACGTTTTCGTAATTACAATAGACTGAATGACTATGGCCCCCATGCCAATTATTCAGTGGCATCGAACATTAAAACATCAACAACGAATATTACTCACGGTTCTATTTAGACACTAAAAATATGCATTTTTAATCCCCCCATTTCCTTTTGCACGATCGAAACAAGAGTAACAAAAAACGCTCTTTATTTATATTTAGAAATGCTTAAAATTCGCTGAATTTTGAGGCTAAATATTTGGCTGAAATCGGTTATAACAAGCATCATGTTATCCACAACATCCAAGCTTTTGTTATGATCTGATATTGCAAACTTTAACTATCGAGAGCATCGACGGCTCAGTTTGCAGAGAAAATAAACAATTTTAGCAATAGATACATAATTGTTCGGTTTTATCCATCTTTATATGACTTATTCCCTGTATATATACTCTATACATCCGTGATAATATAACATCGTTATTATAGAACATCGTGATCGTTTGAAAATGGGTAATTTTACATTTTTTTAACATTGGCCTAATTATTCTAGTATCAGATTCACATTATGTTTAATTTGCATTAATGACATTTATAGGTGAAACAATATTATATGACTTTTTTTATTTATGTTTTCGTTTTATGGCCCAGACAAAAATTATTGTATGAATGGCATTCCATAAAAGGCGTGCCGTTGAGGTCATCAACAAACTTATTCAGAAAGCACTTAAGGCTGTCGATTCTTTCGATATTTTTGCATATTACAATATTTTTAAATTGAGTGATTTCTGTATTGACTAAAATTGAATTGGCCATTTCGTCTTGATTCAAAATTGCAGGCTGACGAATTAGGATTGAAGTATAGTAATTAGTTTCGAAGTATTGATTAAAATATAGTGGCGATTAAAGTGTCCCTGGGGAAATCTCAAAATTGAAAATGCTTGTGAGTGTTTATTTATTTTTTCACTTGAGTTTCAATTTGATAAAATTGATTAGACTTTTTGGAGCAATATTCATTGTAGGAGATTCCATAAATTAAATTTAATAAAAAAAAAGTATATAAATATACTAAGCGTTATGCAGGCGAAATTCATAGTTTTATCAGATAAAAATAAGTTAAACGGTATCAAGAATTTAAAAAAAATTGATTTATAAAAATCCAACTTACCCTGATATTTTCTATAACTGATATCTCTATTCGTTGCGACATCAGATCTGTATTTTTATTATTTACACTAAACATACACTTTGCTAAATTAATTCAAAGAACACATAATTTGGTCATGTTTTCAATTTATTTTGAGACGAGATTCGATGTGATACATTTCGGCATGAATTAGCTGACCCATTACAATACGAATATCTCAAAATTTATTCTCAAAATCAAAACATTGACACTCCCATTGATATAATAATGACTATGGTACAATTTAAAATATGCTCTAAATTAGGGGCATCAATCGAATATTCGATATTCAAATATATTTGCCCTTTTTTCGATATTCGTATATTCGAGTATTTATAAGATTAATCGGATTTTAATTGTTTTTTTTAAAATAAAAAATTTAAAAAAAAATTAAAGCTAAAACAAGATGACACTCAATGAGCATGACCTTAAAAATATTTTTTTAAACTCACTGAAACAGTCAAAAAATCACTCAAGATTAGGGAATCCAATCCCGGGATCCCGGACAGTTTTAGGTACTTAAGAATCCCGGGATTAGAAACGTATTCCCGAAAATCCCGGGATTGAAATTTTTATCTGACAGAAATCGTATACCTCACCAACATGATGAAGGCTACTAAATCGAGACATTCCCGACGAAATCTGGACGCTTGGAAACAGTGGCGTAATTACTAATTGGCGAACTTAGGCGACGCCTAGGGGCAGTGACTGTCTAATCTATGTATACATTGTTATAGTATTGTTATAGTAATAGTTATAGTAACCTTTGACAACCGGTGATGTATTTACTACACCTCGACTCTAATAATAGGAATATCGATATGAAATATAATAGATACGGGGTTCAAAATTTATGTATTTCTCCGTAATATAATTACGAATCACCTAAAAGTATTAAAGTACATAAGTATTCATCTGCAGCGACGGAAATAAATAATTTGTCGGGAAATCGGGAATTTTTCGAACTTTAGTCCGTGTCTCAGCAGAAAAGAATTTCACACACACAGAAAGTCACATTGATGGTGTTATACGAAAATGAGGGCTTACGCGATCATCAACTCGAACTAGCATTTAAATATCTGATGACGATACTTCCAACGAGTGTGGAAGCTGAACGTGCATTTTCAGCAGCAAGTTGCCTGACTTCCAAAATCAGATCTAGACTAAATTACGAAACATATTTAACGTTAATGTTACTTCGGGCATATTTTCAAAATAATATTTGAATTTTTTAGTGTTTTTTATTTTTTTTTTGAATTGTATATTTATCTTTTCTTAAATAAATAAAATTCATTGGCCTTCAAGTGATTTTTTATATTGAACAAATGGACTTTGGAAATATTGAAAATTCCAATCCCGGGATCCCGGGACTGGTCCCGGGATTGTATAATGAAATCCCGAAATCCCGGGATCGAAATTTTGGCTCGGGATTGGATTTCCTAGTCATCACTGGTGATGAAGCCTGGGTTTTCGAATATGACCCAGAAACAAAACGCTAAAGCTCTGAGTGGCACACCGACCAGTCCCCCAAGCCCAAAAAGGCAAGAATGAGCAAATCAAAAGTGAAAATAATGATCATTATTTTTTTCGACAGCAAAGGAGTGGTCCATAAAGAGTTTCTTCCTCAAGGACAGACATTTAACGCTGTCTACTACGTGGATGTGTTGGAAAGACTCTGAAAAAGGGTCGTCAGGACGCGAGAAAACATCTCCGCTACTTGGCAACTCCATCACGACAACGCGCCTTGCACCACCTCCCTTATAGTCCTGACGTCGCTCCAGCAGACTTTTTTTGTTCCCTCGGATTAAGGCAGCCCTGAAAGGAGCCCGTTTTACATCCATAGAAGAGATCCTTGCGAGAGGTGCCCGAAGACGCCTTCCAGGGTGCGTACCGGCCATGTCAGAGTCGCTGGAAAAAATGTGTAGATGCCCAAGAGCAGTACTTTGAAGAATTTTAAGAGTTTGTGCAAATCTGTTTAATAAATTACTTAAAAAAAAATAATTGCATTACTTTCGGAACGCACCCTGTATGTTGAGTCCTAAAGCGGGCGGGACTTTCTTTTGTTGTTTAACGAATGTGTGAGTTGTCGATAAATGTTTTGACAGGAATTTAAGATAGGGAGCAAACTGAATGCACTTCGTTTTTGTGTGAGGGTAGACGTGTACTTAGTAAGCGGTGACTAATAGCATAAGGAAAGATTCAAAGGCAAACTTATAGTTTTAAAATGGAAGGACAAAAAAGACGTATTGATGCCCAGGCTCAAACAACATAGTAAATAGCCGACTTATGCCATTAAGAAACAATATTACATCTAAACCTTCACGCTTAGTTAAAGGCATTTTCAAAGAACCAATGAAACCTAAGAAAAACTAAAGCCAGAAAAAGGAAAGTTTGTAACATAAAAGGGAAATAATCTACATACTGTTGTCCAGATTGTGAGGTAGCATTACATGTCAACAATTGTTTTAAAATATATCACACAGAAACTAAAAAAAATAATAATATGGTGTGAGTTTAGGCGGGTACGACGTATAAGCACGTCAAAAAGAATCTTCCCCGCTTAACAGGTTAACCCTTTGAGTAGTGAGCTAATTTTAAATCATCATAAACTTATATAGATTCATATGTCCGCCACTTATTGTCCGTACAAATCATACACCGCAGTGTGTATGATTGTTGTATATAAATAGATAAACATTGTCGATAGCACACAATATTCGTTCATTTCTTCGCGTAAACATAAACAACACACAAGGTGTCTTATATACAGGCCAACGAGTGTATTTTGATGAATACACACAAAGATTGTCAAACGCTACGATTATCTAATTACGATTATTTTTATCGTCTGTATTAAAAAAAAACACGTAGACTTGATTGAATTTTCATACGAGAGTTCAGACGAAAATTCAATATTGATGCCTCCCTATAAATATTTTCACTACAGTCTGGCAGTTGTAACTTATGTTGTCGTAGCTATGTTTTACTTTTTTGGACCAACGGTGTATGCTTTGTTTCAAAATGGGATTCATCAATAAAAAAATATCTTTTATCCATATATCAATCGGATAGAAAGCTTCTTCATCCTGTCGTTATGTTGAAAAATAAGATATACCATTTGTAGTTTTATATATCACTAATAATAAATCTGTACGCCAAAATTCGGGGTTATATTTGAATTCCTCTCATATTTTGATAATATCATTTTATTTGATATCATCACCCAGTCTCATTTATGATTTTTCCTTTTTACTAGATTGAGTTGTCACATTATTTATGAGTATATTTTATCGCTGAGAAACACCGAGAAAGATGCACGTGCACTTTAAATAAAATCAAGATAATTGAATAAGCCAGAACATGACTCCTATACTTTGAAGCCCCCCTGAATGTATAAGGGTCGAGGCGCACCCTGTACGTTTATACAATAAGGGAAGCGGCGACCGATATTTTGCACCCATTTCTACAAAGCCAATCTGTGTATATACAATGTAAATCAGGAAAGTTACATTCTATTAAGCTTTTTTTAACATTAATAAAAATAATTGATTAATTGTACATATCGGCATTTAATTAAAATCTACAAAGCTTATCTTTTGTCTACAAGTAGTTTACATTAATTATTGTTAAATAAACGTCGTCTACTTTCAATACAATATGGTTAGGCCTTCGGTAGACGTGGCTAAATTTATATAGATTTATATAATATTTATTTAAGGCGGCTATAATATAATTTCAGACATCAAAAAATGTTATAAATGTCGGCAACAATATCATCGCGGTAGACTGCCGTTATATTTATTTGCAATATCAAAACAAGAAAGAATCAGCTTTGTAGGAACAATTACACAAATTATGATATAAGTACACAATCGAGCTATTGTGGGATGAGATCGATCCAAAAGCGAAAAATTGTGTTTTTTTATTATAATTAAATTTTAACAGTCCCAAAAATATTATCGTATGAAATTGCACCACAGAGTTGAGAGGTTGATAAAATTATTTTCACCTGTGATTTAAATTTAACGAGGGATTTCCCCCACATTTCAATAGCCACAAAGCGGAACCCAATATGTCTATGGCTAAAAACAGAATAAATGGATATGGTTGATTCGGATACCCAAATTTCATTCATAGACGTATTATTTTCATGAAATCCGGTTTTGATGTTTTTTAATTACAATTGAACGTGTATTTAAAATGTTCATAAGAATGATTGATACAATAGTTGGGCATTGGTGCATGCACAACATGTACATGCTTTAATTCATGTAATTCTTAAGAATTTACTTCTTGTTAAATCAATTATATGATATCCATGAGTATATGAAATTACATATTCGGTATACATGTATTTAACACGTTTATTCGCCCTTTATCCAGATTAATTGACTCTTTTACGAATGCTCAATCCAATGGGATGCTACATTACTATAATAGTGTTAATCAATCTTTGTTATGATTTACATATTTAATCTACAATTAAGCACGCACATAACTATCTTAAGGGACGTTTCTACCTTGTTGATTTAAAAAAAACTTTATTTTTCTTCATGTATCAAAAATAACCAATCTTTGAGAATACGTTCAGTAAATTTCAATTCGATGTAAATGAAATTCGTAAAGTTATAGGCCGACGAGGAGAAACTGCGTTTCGCGAAGCTGGGGAGAGGAGACACTTTAAACGCGTTTTTCTCGTTCATGGAAGTGCCCTGGATGAGAATTCTTTATGAAATTTGGCAGGCGCGTATATAATAAACATCTTCATCGTATTTTTACTTTGTATAATATTATACACAATATTATACAAAGTAAAAATATGTTTATTTTTTTTGCTGCAAATTACCTGTCCAGGACTTTGGACTTCCATGATGAAGAATGTCATCGCTCGTTTTGAGCATACGTGGATCCCACCCACTCTCACTATTATACTTTGTCAAACTTTAAATTTTTTTTAATGTTGAATAAAGATCGCCTAGACAACATACTAAATATCAACATTCTATATTTAATACTTTTCGCATAAAAAATGTTAAAAAAGCGATCTCTTTTAGGCACAACAAGGTAGAAACGTTCCTCAATAACAACGCTTTATCTTATTATTGTATTCATACGAAAAAAAAACAAGTTAAATACATCAAACTCAAAGTGCAAAATTTCTTAAATCAATAATTTTCCTTTCATAATATCAGCGACAATCATAATTAGTGGCCTTTTAATAAAACCTCTATGGAAATGTTCCTTCGTGTCCTGAACAAATTGAAGCTTCCTTCTTTATTAAATTGTTCATACTTCAAGTTAAAAAGCCACAGAGTGCACAATTTATCTACCCTAATGAATTGAATTTTCGTTTCGGCAAGAAATTTTCTATAAACCTGGACGCATGGTATCTAAATATGTTTATAACTATTTTTCACAGCTCAATTTAATATTTAACGTTGTCGTACAACAGAATAACGTCGAATTCGATTGATCCTTAATAATTGAGCAATTCCTTTACAATGCCTTCAAATATACAGCATAATTTTTTTAAGAGCATTTTTTTGGTTTAGGCATTAAAAGTGTATTTAGACCACTAGATAGCCACAGTTTTTTAAAAAGATATTTGAGTAAAAAACCAATATTGGTTTTGTTTGAGAATCAACACGTTTTGTTTCAAGTTGTTTTATTTGGTCCGATGAGTTGTGCCGAACTCAAATACCTTCTGACCAAACTTTTTGAGATTTTTTCAGAAGGCATTTTCGATTAATTGAATAGGATATTTTAATTTTTCTATACAACATACCGATGGTTATAAGGGTGGTTTTTATTTTTCGACTTTTAAAAAATTGGGCGATTACCCCGTCGTATGATTGTTAAAATATTTTTTCAAAACATGTTTAAGAGGTCGCTGCCACAAGTTAAAGTTTCAGAAAAAAACGGGGGAAACCAGTTTAGGAGGCAGATTTTTTAGTGTTTTTCGTGATTTTTTTTAACAGGGAAAGAATAATTAGAATTTGTTTAAACTTTGAGAATAGCTTATTAATACTTTTAAGTACATCTGAAATTTTTTAAAATTAATTTCCGCTGGAAATATCCGAGTTATAAGCTTCTGTAAATGGAAAGTCGCTATTAAGGTTTGCTATTGGCGGGAATCGTAAAAGTCACAATTTTTATTAAAAATTAATACAATATTTTGATTTTATTAATAATATATTTTTTTAAGAATATATATGTACTCATTTTTGATTAATAAAAATTACGTGTTTTAGAAGTGTCTTAACAAAATGTTACGAT
Organism: Stenopsyche tienmushanensis; assembly: GCA_008973525.1. Taxonomy (NCBI): domain Eukaryota; kingdom Metazoa; phylum Arthropoda; class Insecta; order Trichoptera; family Stenopsychidae; genus Stenopsyche; species Stenopsyche tienmushanensis. Next base: position 629,915 of record WACJ01000114.1, read on the forward strand.
TTTTACCATTCTTTTGCACCTTCTTTGCAATAAAAATCACACTTTCAACAATCATATTTTCCCAGAATTAGCTATATGTTCATTAGAATTAAGTATAAAATCTTTATACAAATATTTAAAATAATTTAAAAAAAGTTGTTTCGAGAAAAACGCGTTTGAAAGTACTCCGTACTAATTGTCGCGGGTTCCAGCATCGATTTGCGTTCGCTATAGTGCTCATAACATCGGAAAAAAACGGAATTTTGTTGTGAAACTTTGAAAACATATTCTTGAATAGTTTTACTAATAATTTATAAAATAAAAAAAACGATTTTTCAAACCGTCTAAACTGGTTTCCCCCCTTAACTGTGAATCCGGCTTATTGATTCTGGTATGCTTATTAGTCTATTTTGAATTGAAATAGCATACAGAAAAACTTACTAATTCACTTTAGTCCCCCTTTCCTAATTCTTTCCTGCGGGTATGCATTGAGACTGAGCCCTGCCACGTACTTCAGTCATTAGCGAGAGCACGCGCTCTTTGTTTTCCCAATCATACGCACTTGTTTCAACTTATCATGGCATTCAAAAGCCGTGGCAGGAGTTTAACCTTTTGTACACCGTTGTTCTCTCTCGGGCGATTCTAGCATAGCACTCGGATGTCCCTGCTGATGGGACAAAGTTTGTTACAAGTGATTTCCTTGTTTCCAAATCAAAATATGGTATAATTACTAAGATATATAGCGGGTTTTACGACAGAAGAGTAGTGCGCTTGGAAAGACAAGAGAAATGTCACAATGCCAAGTACCTATCACAATACAGAATTGCAATTTATTCCCAGAATATTACACGTTGGAAATGTTGTATCAGTCGATTATATAATAAATATGGATGCTGTGGATCATGCAGAACAATACGCTTCGTCGTATTGTTTTCTGCGAAAGTCATTGAAATGGTGGAGAAAGTTATTTTCTGGGGCCTGAAAATTTATATTATCAACTCTTACATAATTTACTGCATCTCAAAAGAAAAAAATAGACACAAATGACACAATGACAAGATGACTATAAAGAGCTGCTGAATCTTTCCATCATTTACTTGGAATGGATTTCTAAGAAAAAAGTGTTTCATTTAGGAGGCTTGATGGTCTTCACCGTGCTGAATGGATGAATCTTAAGAGACAGCAATATTTTCAAAGTCATAATATATATAAAATACTGGTTTCAAGCTCTTGTCAGATATTCATCACCGAAGAATGACTTACAATAATTAAAAGACCTTGCATCCTTTGAAAGTATAAACCAAACAATGGCCAAAGTTGCTATAAAAAAATACTGGGCCATTTATGGTATTTGTCGGAAGAGTTGATATCTTATACATTTTTTGACAACGAACTTTCAATTCAAGATAAGAATAATATGGTAGATGCTCTAAGAATTGAAGATCTAGAATCGTATAATCATTTGAATAACCGACAAACCGAGCCGCTTTCATCATCAAAAAAGCCGTTGAATATATAAGACAGGATATTTCAATAGGGAGGCTTAACATATGTTAAGGCATCTTCTCAGTTTACAAATTTAAAAAAATCGATTTTTATTTTATTTTAAATTTTGAAAGTACATATCTTCAAAAATGTTATATCGAAATTTCATAAAGATCGGACGAGTCTAACTACATTTTTGGGCGACCGTTAGGTGACTACCTGAGAGCACCCGGCTGCATACGTATTGTTCAGAATCATGGTGCAAGTACAAGAAAGTGGTGAAAAACAATCAGATAGAAACTTTTAAACATCCTTCTGCTCTAGCTGAGGATGTTCACGAGGTTTTGAAACCGATTTATGAAGATCTTCAGAGGAAATACCCAAAATAACAACGATTGTTTCAACAGCTGTGTCTGGGCAATTTTTCTACAACCAAAACTTTAAACGCGTTTATCTCAAAACAAGGTTTTTCGGTGGCTTGTTGATGAAATTTCGGAAACTATCCAGCCGATTGTCATGAAATTTGAATGACATATTTTTCATAATTATGGCTATAGCGCATATCATCAGATTTTTGAAATTTTTATTTTAAGTAATTTTTTTTTACAAAAAACTGCAAAAAAACGCGTTTTTTTTTTACTTTTTTGTAAAACGTGCGCCATTTCGTTATTTTCGCAAATATCAAAAATCTGATGATATTCGCTATAGCCACTGATATACTGAATCTAAAACTGTTTTTTTTTTGTTTTAAATGACCCATCTCGGAGATACCATCAACAAGCCACGAACAAAACATTTCTACACGGGGTTTTCGATGCTACTGTTTTATTATAATAATTGTTCAAAAAAATAAAAATATTTTTTTTTCATGTACTTGAAAGATGTGTTTATTACATAAGATCCATTTTATCTCATAATTTTTAGCGAAAATCCTCGAAAAAAAATCGTGAAAATAGCCTATTTTTGAGGCGCCTAAAGAGAGAGGACGCCTTAATGACAATCGACGAAAAGTAAAAGCAATATTTTTAAGAAATATCCTGATACAAAAAAACCAACGCTTGTATCCACAATATATATGATTTTAATGTTAAAAGTTTATCCTTATTTGTAATCTAAACATTAATTTTACATATAAATGTTTTATGTTAATAAATATAAGTTAATCATTAATACAATACGGATTATCATAAAGGTTATGTTTGAATTCGATTCCAAATTTTAATTAACCAAGGGCTTAAAATTCGATTTCATATTAAAAAAAAAAAACATTTTTATTTTTTGAACCTCATGGTATTATTTAACATCCAATGTCTTTTCGGGGGACATCTACTATTTATTTTATCCCAGATCGAGTAAGCAGGACAATATTTTGACGTAAATCAAAATATATGAACATGGCTCGCCACTATATAATGTTTACAGGTGACGTCTTTTCAAATCACATAAACTATTTTGTTTTAGTAGAAGATAGTACAATTTTAACCATATACAAGTATATATTGTAACAATGCATTATTATTGAACGACTAACGAGAGATCCATTGTTTTTAAATAAAAAAAAATTCAGCGTTGAAGCTCATTTCACAATGGTTGGATTCATTCGCAATTGAATCATATTGAATTGTCTGATGTATGATTTCTAGCAAGACGGCGCTATATGTATGATACACAATAGAGAAAACATTACAAAAGAAAACATCTAGCTGTTACATTTGGATGACAATACAAATAATTCGACGCTATTTTTTTCGAGAAATATTCGCTTAAATATTGTATTTATCACTCCTGAAAAAACATTGACGAATGCTTATAGGCGAAGTAAATATTACAGTGAAAGATGATAGAATATTTCTGCCAGACAGGGGGATCTATATCGTGAAGCGTGTTATTGAAGCACTATTATAACCAAAAACCAACAAGTGGGCTGAATTATGATCGTATTTCATTCGCTTAGGATCAAATTAGAGTCAGGGTATAATTTGTTTGTTCAGTTTTAGATCGATCGCCCCCAAATATTTCAGAATTTTAGACATCCCTGATGCTTTTACCCGAAACAAATACTTGACTAGTATTTAGATGAATATATTGTGTAGGTTATTAGCTCAAATCAATTTTTATACAATTGAGGAATATCACAATAAATATTAAACGTTGAATGTTTTAGAGTAAAGCTTTCTCTTATTAACATACTATAAAACTTATGTAGTTTAGAATTTATATACAGAATTTTATCAAATAGGGAAGGATATTTCTAATTATACCCCTAGAGTCAATGAAAGTGATCTGACCAAACTCTGATTTTTTTTCATAGAACTTGTATGGAAAATCTCGTTTTTATTTATATTCCGCAAAGAAATTTTTATCCTATCCCTCCATAAAATATTTTATCAAATTTCTCATGTTGATCTGTATTTTTACCTTTATAGTAAGAAATCATTTCACATCATATGTATGGAAAAACTAATATTTAGTATGATATTTATATTTAGCTATGCTTCAGAAAATATTTTTACACCAAATGTCTGTAAATTCCAGATGATGAGTCTGTGATTCAGGAAATGGATATTCTTGTAAAGGTATCGTATATACTGAAACAGATGGAGGAGGCCAGAGAGCAGTCAACTTGTGTCAACAAGGCAGTGAAGTCAACAAGGTGAAAAAGTGTTATTGGAATTAGCTGACAAGTATGAAGGAAATGGGAGGACGGTTATTGTTAACAACTATTTCATAATTTTTGATAGCGTGGACAAACTACAGCAGACAGAGCTTGCTTTTGTTGATACTATCTGCCTGAATATAAAAAAATATTCCGAAAGAAATGTTGCAAGAACATCATCGTCCAATATATTCATCTGTGTTCGGATTTACAGACAATATTACAGATGTTTCAAACGTTCTGAAAAAATCAAAAGCTTTCATCCCATTGTCAACTGTTCCCTATGATCCGAAGTTGTTGGAGAAGCCCAAAAGCCACAGGTAATGTTATTTTACAACAAGCACAAGGGAAGTGTTGACGTTATGAAGCATACGTTTGGGGATTATATTTATATATATAAAATGGCAGACTAATGCCCGGTGCACACGAGGCTGGTTTTCAAGCTAATAGAGCAAGCAAGTACTAGTGAGCTGAGAGGGTAGTATCTCTAGTTCCGTTTTTGGGCTAAAAATAGCTTAAAAACGGAGTTAGCTCTGTTTATACAAAGCTAGAGTTGCTGGTTTGTTGGCACACATTTTGCTCTGCTTGCTTGAAAACTATTATTTTGTGCATCGGATATAAAGGATAGCAGGTTTTTTCTTCATTGGTTTGGTAGCATTGCTTCATGTAGCATCATTCATTCGTTTATATCATAAGAATGAATCAGAGAACTAATCATCCCACCGATGTACGCCAAAAATGTTTACAAATTCTAACGGATCAGCTGGTGACACCAAATGAAGAGAATGAACATAGAAATAAACATGGAAATAGAAATCGTCAAGCAGAATTGGGTGGGTGGTTGACAAGCTTCAACGAAAATTTCGATTTGCATGTTAATTTTTTTCATCCATTTCCATACAAAGTGTATGAGGGTCCAGCCAAACCACTTTCATTGACGGAATGCTACAATGAAAACTGCAGAAGGTTTTTTAGCAAATTAATTCTGGCTTAAGTAAAATGATGTTACTGTATATCAAAACGTGAATGGCAGAAAGAAGTAATACAATGCTGATCATGTTTACACACATAGAAACAGGGAAAATGCCTACCTCTACAGAATATATGAAATGTTCATTAAAAAAGGAGCCTGTTGCATTGGCATCAAAGACATTGATCTGGTTTTTTAACAATCTTTTAATATAAACCGATAAGTCTTCCAACAACTCTGATTTATAAGTGCAGACAATAAACAACGAAATTGAAATAATATAATCAGAAACAGTTGGGCAACACAATCGCCTATATAATTGAAATCAGCGCATCATAAAAACTAATAATTGAGGAGATGTCTCATACGTAACTTGTTTTATTTGCATTTAAAAATGGAACGTCCTTTTTGAAAGACCATGTATATTATATAATTTGCAAACAATCATTAGAGGAGGTAGTTTCGAAGTAATTTAATATGATGTTATGGTTGATCATCAAGTTTGAATACACTTAATGTTTAGATTAGATCAATGTTAGGAACCTAAAATTATAAATTGCTGGGTTAACTCAAATAAAGTTAACTATCGAGCTTAATGTTGATGTAATCGAGAATGTGATGGAAATGCAATTAGTTTGGATTAACGTACTAATTTTCGTGTTGAGACATATTCCATCTATGCCTCTTTATTCATACAAACGAAATTCCTACGAAATTTTCAGGCGGATGTCGTTCATTGATAATAATTTTAACTGTATCAATAAGCATGAATATCACGATATAGTATTTTTAGGCGATAGTTGAATATAGTTTGAAAAATGATAACGCATGATCGGTATAAATTATTAGGCCGCAAACAATGCTGTTGCGTAGTGAATTCCAAGCGTTCCATTTATGGCGATCGTCGATCACATGTTATTATGTAACAAATAAGCAGTCTATTTAAATGTATAAGTGGATAGTAATAATTAGGGTCGTATTTCCTTATAAACGATTAGATGTATGCTTGAAAAAGTCGGTAATGTTGGGATAGCTGCTTTAGATTTCATTCATGGTCGCAGTTGACAATTGAATTTTTGACCCTCAACATTCGGATCTCGACCCTCAAAACGGATCGAATGATTAGTTCTAATGATCGAAATTCAATTATTATAATTAATCATTCATAATACGGAAATATATCGTAATATACGGATTTCCGACGCGAACCGAGACGCTTCTGCTTACCAGTTAGGTGCTATACCACAACGAATGACACCGAATTACTAATAGGCCCGTAAGTCTGCTTGGTTACCATATTATAGGTGGATTAAAATTAAATGCGAAATACGCATATTGATTAGCATGGTGGCAATTAGAAAAAAGCCCGTATATTACGTTATCGACACGAAGCAAAGCGTGACAATTTTCATTAAATTAACCGGATGAAGTGTGGGCTGCAAATTAAAACTGATCTTCTAAAACTAAAATGTTCTCAAAATTAATTCATTGGGTAGAAAAACGAAAGACAGTTCAATAACACTTGGGACGTGAGTTGTGATTGCTTTTTTACTGTGCTACATATTGAAATTTTCATATTGGCGATAGTTTAGCGCCTTTTGAAAAAATCATATTTAATTCATCTGCGTGCTTCATTCAGGTTAAGGGATCATATCACTTTATCACGAGATATCCCTAAGGAAGTCCTCCATATTTTTGTTGAAGAAATTCGGATTATTTCAATGCAGTTAATTCGCGAAATACGCTCTGAGACCGCTGCGATCACAGGCTTACCCATATAGTTGGATTTGTTTACAGACCAGAGATTCCTGTTGGGGAACTTTCTTATTTTTGTTCCAGTAGGGAAGTCAAAAAATGTTAACACAGATTTGAAAAAGGCAAATAAGCAAATGGAAAGTAAGGGCACAAAAATAATGAACTCTGTGTGAAGTGCTTCGAAAACCGAACAGCTTACTAATAAATTAATTAAAGATTTATCTAATTATTATTGCTTAGCTATTCGCCTACATTCTGATTCAATAGAAAAAATTGAGAAGTGCTATTTGGGTCACATACTATCACAAAATTTCGACTGATGAAGCCCTTCAGCATTTGCACTATCCGGAAGGAGCAGATTCTTGGTGCGAATGACAGAAAAATGCAACTACAAGATCGTTATATTTGTATAAGCAACCTCCTTCTTACATCGAGAAAGTTCAGCAAATCTTTTATGAGCCATTTATGAAGAATTAACGTCTGATAATTTATTGGAAAGATCATAAATTATTCAATAAATTTTGATGCAATACAAATTCAAATTAAAATTATTTTTAATATTTGCAAATTCAAATTTAAGCTTATACACTTGTCCCTGTTCAGTTGTCGCCGTATACAAATATTTTGTTGGAAAATAGATCTATTAGGTAAATTTATTCATGTGGGGCTAATCGTTAATTGAGCGATCCAAGTTCAACGAGCATGTATTAAATTGGCGTTATTAGTCCGTTATGAGTTATAATATCACATGAAGTTTCAATATATCACTTATAACTACTTAACAAATATGTATTCGATTTTATCTAATTGTGAACCCTTACAGTATTGATCTTTTGCTTAGTGGTAGTTATTTCGTAATTATCGTAAGCTAAAATGACTAACGCAATCCGAATTAGTTTTTTCAATCAGGGGTTATTTTAAATTCACTTTGATATATTTCATTATAAGAATCAATAATGGCGGAAAAAAGTATTATTAAATACAATATATATTCGAAATGCCATTGATTCGCACAATCGAAATGTAAATCGCTAGATTTGTACGGTATTAGGATTGGAATTTTCTTAATTTTACATCCAAATACTGTCCCTTTTATCCGATCTGAAATAATGAGGGAACGAATATCCTTCGAAAGGGTATTTATGAGTTGTAATTCATTGTTTTTGCCTATTCATATACAAATAACAGGGGTAACAAGATATTTAAATGACATGAAATGTAAGTAGTACATTTTTGAGAGCTAAAGAGTTAAATTATACTTCTTTCCGATATTTCGAGCGTCATCCAGAAAGTAAAGTTATAATATTTACATTGGATCGAAAAATGCTTATATTTAATTGAAATTCACAGCATACTTCAACAAATATATTAAACTATTTTTCGACGTATTCACCGTCGAGATCGAGACATTTCTGTAGTCAGGACACCAGCTTTTATATGCCAGTGTAATAGACCTCCGCCGCTCTTTTTGAATTGTCTTATGAATTCGGTGGTGTAGTTATACACCCACATCTCATACCCCGTCACGACAAAATTCAGAAAAGCTTTTCCCTCTTGTGTAAAACGATCTAAACATTCACGCGCGGTGGTCACGCGATTTTGACGATGCTCCAATGTGAGCATTTTGGGCAAGTTTTTCCGATACAATATCATCAAAGAGATGTCTGGAAATTCTTTATGAAGGTTGTAAAGCATCACATTGTGGTCACTTCGCACTCATTCTTCAATTTTTTGCACAAGTTCGTCAAAAATCACTTAAGGCGTCTTCTCACTTTACAAATTTAAAAAAATCGATTTTTATTTTATTTTAAATTTTGAAATTACATATCTTCAAAAATGTTATATCGAAATTTCATAAAGATCGGACGAGTCTAACTATATTTTTGGTTGATCGTTAGGTGACTACCTGAGAGCACCCGGCTGCGTATATATTGTTCAGACTCATGGTGCAATTACAAGAAAGTAGTGAAAAAATATCAGATAGAAACTTTTAAACATCCTTTTGCTCTAGCTGAGGATGTTCACGAGGTTTTGAAACCAATTTATGAATATCTTCGGAGGAAATACCCAAAATAACAACGAGTGTTTCAACAGCTGTGTCTGGGCAATTTTTCTGCAACCAAAACTTTAAACGCGTTTATCTCAAAGCAAGGTTTTTCGGTGGCTTGTTGATGAAATTTCGGAAACTATCCGGCCGATTGTCATGAAATTTGAATGACATATTCTTCATAGTTATGGCTATGGCGCATATCATCAGATTTTTGAAATTTTGATTTTAAGTAATTTTTTTTTACAAAAAACTGCAAAAAAACGCGTTTTTTTTTACTTTTTCGTAAAACGTGCGCCATTTTGTTATTTTTGCAAATATCAAAAATCTGATGATATGCGCTATAGCCACTGATATACTGAATCTAAAACTGTTTTATTTTTTTATTTCAAATGACCCATCTCGGATCATCAACAAGCCACGAACATAACATTTCTACACGGGTTTTTCGATGCTACTGTTTTATTATAATAATTGTTCAAAAAAATAAAAAAATATTTTTTTCATTTACTTGATGTGTTTATTACATAAGATCCATTTTATCTCATAATTTTTAGCGAAAATCCTCGAAAAAAAATCGTGAAAATAGCCTATTTTTGAGGCGCCTAAAGTGAGAAGACGCCTTAAGGGTTCCACTTTTTCTTACTTCGTAACATGTTGTCGACTTATCACATGATTACCATAAATTTCCATTAGTTTCCAATGGATATTCGTGGTGTTATTTTTATGCAAAGTCAAAAAAAGAACGAACGAGAGGTGGTAGACAAAGTGGTCGATGGACACAGTGGGACCAAACAAACTGATCGTTCTTACATTCCGGAATTAGGACCTGCACATTCAAATGAAAATTCCTGCACAATTATCCAAAGACGTTGTTGAAATCTCAAAAAGCTTGGAGAGGAATTTTAACTTTGAATGATGTATCAGACTAAAATACGACAAATTAAATAAACGTATATCGATAACGCCAACAACAACATTTAGAATTGGAGTCTTTACGCCAGTGTTTGATTACTGTGGACAGCAATTGATATTTTACTCAAATGCCTTCAAAAATACACAAGAAAAGACACCAAGAATAATCTTTGATGTAAAAAATAATTGCAATAAACCGACCGAAATGCAATAAATACGCTATTATTACTTTGTATCATTATAAATATATTTGGATTGTATCATTTGCCGATTGTTCAGGTGAGTGGTGGGACTACCTACAGGTTGACGTTTCAAATGCTCCAATTTAACTGACACGAGAAAAACACAACCCTCATCTAATGAATTCATATAAAAGAATAATTCAATTATGGAAGCGAGGGGAGCCACTAAAAAGCAAAGGGGGAATATTAAACAGCACTATCGTTACATATGGACAGAAATATTGCGCAGGGATGGATATTTAAAAAAATGATTTGGAGTGTATTAATATATTTACATCATCAAGAAATAAAAGTCGCCAATCTGCATTGGAAAAAATATAGCTAGAGTTAGTTCAACGCGTAAGTCTAATCAAGTCAGCTGAAAAAATAATAAATATAAAACTGAAGATGTGTAGGAAAATCCTTAGTTTAGTCCTTTAAAGCGCATAGTTTTGTACATCGAAATTTATAAAGATCTGAATCATTATTACGAATAATGAAAATAACAGATTTGTTGAAAAAAGTAAAGCGTAGGTGCAACTGAAAAAGATGAAAAATTTCAACAGTAAAAATCACCTTCGTAAAATGCTGATTAGTAGTATTTAGTGATGTTGAAATAATCATGTGTTTTTAAAATTTTGGACATATTATATTCCTGACATATTTAGTTTTCTTAATGACATTAACCTGTCTCTCCAGGGATTTTGCACAAATATTTTTAAACTGAGAAATAAGATCGATGCATTTAAAAAGAAGATGGTTCTTTGTGATTGCCGCATACAAGGGGAGGAATTAGACATCTTTCCACGTTTACAATAATTTTTAAATATAAAAAGTCAAAACTTGAAGGCATTCGTACTAAAATTTAACCACTATTACCCCGAAAATGAGGATTCTCGTAAAGGAAATCTTTGGATTTATAATCCCTTTATGGAGGACATTATTTCATGTACTCTTAGGAGCAGAGAAAAGAACCATTAATAGAGTCACTCTGATATCCAGACACAAAACATTAACATCGCCTCAGTTTTGGATATGAGTGAAAGTTTAACATCCATCTTTAAGCTGTAAAACTATAAGTTTATTAAGGTCAGGACCGTAACAAGGGCGTGACAAAGCAGGCGTATGCCACGGGCGCAACTGGGCTTGGGGCGCAAAACGTAGAAGACCGACTCGGTCGAGAGTTGCGCATGGTTTTTATTTTACTCGACCATTCTACTTTACATGAACTGACACTGATAATGAGAGTTTGTAATCGTTCTGTAGACATGTTCAGGTATTGCATCCGATCGCGAGGCATCCGTTCGTCATATCAGCGATCCGTAAAGCGGACCGGTTGGACACAGATTTTTTTTAGGACTTTTTGCGGCATTTTCAGGAATAAATGCGTACCCGAAGGCATCTGTATGATCACGGAAGCTCCCTCAGATGCTGATTTACATAGGTGGCTCGTATTAAATGATATCGTTAATGAGTCTAGACTTCCTCCCACCCATAAAAGCTATAAATTTATTTATATTACTAATTTGTGCTGCTTTCCTGGCAAGTTATTTTAGTTTTTGGTTACAAAATCTAGCTAGCTAGCTTCTTCTCCGCGCTCAGGGCGTAAGTGACCACTCTAAGTTGAGAATGAGCTTGTCCTTGGGGACAGCTCGGGGTCTCAACTCAGATTAGAAGTGAAACTTCTGTAGACATGTTCGGGTATGCCGTCTGTTCGCAAGGCGCTCATTCGTCATATCAGCGGTCCGAAAAGCGGACCGATTGGATACACAGACCTTGAGGCCACTTCAACCTCTTTTAGGGATTTTTGTGGAATTTTCTATGATTTGTTCGATCACGGAAGCAACGTACCGTGTGGACACTTTCTATTATAGTATTTTTTATACAACAGTAACCGCCAATAGTATTATTTAACTTAAATTAATTAATAAATTAGATTTCCGGGGTGGGTGAGATTGTTAAGTTAAATACTTGCCACGGGCGCATCACACCCTAGTTACGGCTCTGATTAAGGTATTTGTAAATTTTAACAACCTATTAATGCGAAAAAGCATTTTCGTCCATGTCCTCAATAAAATCGAAACAATCGCACTGCAACCAAGAATATCCAATATATTAGCAAAGATTCAACAGCAGATTTCGCATTAATTTATTGAAAATTAAAACCATTGTTTCTGTTAAATTTTAATGTATCAGAATATCTATAATAATTGCATTTAAACTATTTGAAAGCTAAGGTTGATTATATGTAAAGCTGTTAATTTTCCATATATATATATTGATTTTTGAATATGAATATTTGTACATGTTATTCAATACCATAAACTTTTAAGATAATTTGCCATATACTACTGAATAACTCACAATACATTTGATAGATGTTGCTTTAACAATATGGTAGCTATAGCTTAACAAATATTGAGCGTCGTTATTGATAGCCACTACACATAACAATATTCAGGAGCCTAATGATCGTGACGGTTATAAGTTCAAAGATTTACTACAAATAATTCTGAAATAAGCAATTTAAATAGAAAATACACTAGAAAATTAAATATTTTAATTTTATTAAAAAATGAAATAAGATGTGCTGAATTATTTCCATTTATTCAGCAGAAACTATTTCCGCATTTAATTATTATGCCACGTTTATCCACTTTAAGTATAGTTTATTCCTTAATCACAAAACATCCCGTATTTTAAATATCACTAACGTTTTAGGCCAAGGTTGTGTTGATGATTTATTTTCTATAAATATTGGCAAAGAATTCGTATTAAAAAATTGACACATAATTCTACCAACTTGGATTCGCAATGATCGATAATAATCGAAACTAGACGGCTCGTTCTTTTTTGACGTATCGGGCCCTCATATAGAATATTTAATTACGGAAATATTACATTAGCTAATGCATTAATGTAACATTGTGTCAGTGATAATCAGCTGATGGATCGCAGATCGATTGTAAATTTGAATGCAGGCAATCGATTGCTAATTTATCAGTTTGCTTTTTTAAATGGTTTTTATTTGGGGGTCTTCGTTGCGCTTGTGTTTTAAAAGGATTTGAACTCAAAAAATTGAACTTAGAATCTATAATATGGACCACTAACTGGACATTTTTGTTAAATATTGTCCATATCGACTAACATCTGGAGAACGTTATTTTCTATATATTTTTTTTCCAAACCACGTTTCAAGATGGTGGATTTTGTGTTGAATAAACAATTTACGCGAAATTGCATACTGTACGAATTAATTAAAAAAAGTAATGCAATAATTGCAGCTAAAAATATTTGTGATACACTTGGAGAATCTCTAGCTGTTTGTCAATGCCAAAGATGGTTTAAAAAAATTAAAAGCGAAAATTTTAGTTTAGAAAATAAGGTCCGAAATGAGAGAAAGTTTAAAGTGGTTGACGATATCCTGCGTACTGAAATTGAATCAAATTCAACATAGACTATAAAAGAATAAACAGAAAAGCTTGGGTACTTCCGGAAAAGTATTCAAATATATTTGAGAAAAATAGGAAAACTATAGAATGTGGGGTGCGGATACCGCACGACATTACTGATGAGATCAAGGCGTTGCGATTACGTGTCATGATTTAATCGTTAAAGAGAAGAAACAACCGTTTTACACTATTTAATGACTGGAGATGAAACGTGGGTGCTGTATTCAAAGGGGCAGGTAAAAAAACCAACCCCTCGACCGGGTTCAACCGTAAAAATACCCCTTTTAAATGTATAGTGGGACTCCAAAGGGATAATCTATCATGAAGTCCTTCCATATGTTCGAAACGTAACGAGAGAGATTTATTGTTCACAACTAGAGAGTTTAAAAGTCGCGTTGAGTACCAAAAAAGCCAGATGTAGTCAATCGTTGCCAAATTCTTTAGTAACATGATGATGCGCGTCCCCATAAATCAAAGATGACCGAAAACAAATTAAAGAAACTCGATTGGCAAACGATTCTACATCCACCTTATTTTCCTCACCTTGCTCTTTCCGACTATCGTTAATTTAGATAAAATAAGTGATAAAATTAATTAGTAATGTTTTTGTTTGAATTTAAATCTTTCATTTAAAAAACGACAGCCCTAACGGGACAATCTAATATTGGAAAGCATAGATAAATTAAAAGTAAAATATTATTTGAATTGTAGCATCAAAATGTAGTAATGAGTGGTACATGCATACACCTGCATAGAAACAACCGTTTAGCGAACATTCTATGAGCAATTTCTATTATCAAAGAGCTTTAGCAGAATTGCATCAATTAATTCGAAACGGAGCTGCAGGATGAAACTGACAAAATTGATTGATTAATTGCAACTATTTCTGGTACGGAATAATGTCTATCGTTGCCGATCCTAGATATCTTCTTCTGTCTTTCGGGAAAATTAAAAAAAAATCTCTCATTGTATAATTACGTCGAGTGCTAATTTAACTTTGAACTGAATTTTTCGTCTCTCAAATATAAATATTCCATTGAGCTTAAGAAACCGTAGTCTGAAAGAGCTATGTCTTTTGAACACGAGGGATATAATAAAATTCACAGCAGAGACAATTTAACACTGTGCTGCAGAATAATGTTGATTGTAACTGATCTTAGTGTTGAAATTTAATTTACTCAATTTTTCAATATGTCCATCTGCTGTCTACTATACTAGAACATTTTTTGGACGAGGAATGGATGAATAAACTCGTATATATGGCGGATATATTTAGTCTACTTAATGACCTTAACCTTTCTCTCCAGGTATTTTGCACAAATATTTTTAAACTGAGGAATAATTGTCGCGTACAAGAGGAGGATTTAAAAATGTTTCCACTTTTGCAGGAATTTTTCATTGCTGCTGACGTCGACAGGAAAGGTGTTTTAAATATAATAAGTCAACACTTGAAGGCATTGGTACTAAAATTGAATCTCTATTATCCCGAAAATGAGGATACCCGTAAAAGAAATATTTGGATTAATAATCTCTTTATTTCATGTAGTCTTGCAAGTAGAGAAAAAGAACCATTAATGGAGTTGTCTTCGGATGCCACTCTGATATCCAGACACAAAACATTAACATTGCTTCAGTTTTGGATATCAGTGGAAGTTTATATTTATTTAAGCTGTAAAGCTTAGAGCCAAGAATATCCAATATTAATTTGTTGAAAAAAAACTTACTGACTGTTATATGTATACTTGCTAATTATAGTTATGACCATCTGTCACAATATAAGATTAAACAAAATATTACATAAATAACCATTTTTATTTTAGTGTTGGTGGTCCGCAGGTGTAAAAAGTTGGGAAACACTGGTCTACAGTATTCATATACTAACGAAAATCGAATAAATACATATTGACCCTGTTGTCTAGTTTTGTTCCGATGAGTAATGCGAAGTCCAAATCCATCCCTTAAAACTTTCATGATTTTTTAAATGCATTTTTGAGTGCGGATTTAAACAGAATGCGACGATTTCCTTGGACAGTTATTCGCGGATGAAATTCGACATCGAATAGTATGTGGTCCCAATTAAGCAGGCAGGTTTTATGTTCCAATTCCAATGAGACTTTTTAAATAAAAATGTTTCCAATCAAATCCAGATCGAGTAGATTTGACAATTTTCTAATTGAAAAAGATATGTCATAATATATAAAAGGTTCGTATGATATCATAGATCGGAAACAACTAGTTATTGCTGGCTAAAAAATAGAATTACCTCTCATATACTATATGAAAATTTGTTGCGATTATTTAGCAAAAAATGTGTTAAAATACATTTTTAAACAACTAACGATATGAATATAAAAATATTATTTTAAAATTATAGGCATTTTTTTAATAGCGATTTTACTAATAGACTGTACAAAGGCCAACAACAAAAATTAAAAGATCGAGTGCTGGTTCTGGATTCATTTTATAAAATATACGGATTCAAATCCAGATTGTGATTTTTTGTATTATTACTTAAAAATCTTGTTTATTTATCATGTACTTCGTGTGGAAAGCAAATGAAAAATCATTATATGAAGAATTATTTCCATAAAAAAAGTCTCATGTAAAGATCATCTATGTTCGATAAAGGATAGAGCACTGTTACATAGAGTCTTTGGGCGGCTTCCCACTCCCACACGCTCGACGGGATGATCGCGCTAACGCACAGTATTGTTCTTCTTTCGAATCATTTGTATTCGGACGTATGGATGGGGGTGAATGGGCGTCGGACAAAAGATTCTCTTCTCTGGGTAACTATGTAAAACATTGATTAGGCCGGTAGTGGTTTACGGGGGTGAAACATGGATCATGACTGCTCTAGAGACGCGATGCGCCTACAGAGGTTCGAGTTTTGAGAAAAAAATTCTCCGGGATAAAACTTCAGGTACTGAAACCATGAGGTCCATTCGCGAGGTTATTGGACTTTCAACCGAGTGGCAGTAGACCCGTCGGAAGACCACGGCTGATCAGGTAAAAAAAGACACCGCTAGTCTGGGCCTAGGCAATTGGAGGGAGGAAGCCCAGGACAGACGAAAATGGCGGCAAGCGTTGTCGGCGGCAAGGATTTGGCTGCGAGAAGGACGCCCTCCCGCAGTCAAGGCCAACCGACGACTCTTCCCGACTCCCGCCTCCTGTGGCAACGGTGCACGCGCAAGAAGCGATCGGTCGGCAATCGCAGGTGCAATGTACCCGTAGCGCCATAGAAGATGGCGCTGTTAAAATATCATATTGCACTCAAAGAGAGACGGAAGATGTCGCTGTCGATTTGGCGAATTAAATCTGTTCAGATTAACAGCGTTGGTTATTGGTTTTCATTTAAATAATTCGAAATTTAATACACAAACGAATGAAATATGGATTGAGTATATTCTACAATGAAAGAGGAACTTTTTTCACTTCTAAATTTAGTTGTCTATTTGTATATTAATTATCGTATGATTAAACTAATCTAAAATGGTTAAAAATTACCATGCCGAAAGTCGTAAAGCGCGCTCATAATGACAATGATATCGTTACAAAAGCAAATATGTTCTACATTTCCCATAGGGAGATCAAGGGGTATTTAATTAGGCTTGACCCTGTAATGCGAGTAATTTTGACTTGCGTCATTTGGCTTTTGAGGGCTCCCTGATAACTGTCTACTTCTTACAAAAATATTCAATTAACGAATGCAATAAACTAATTTGATCCACTTTAGCATATTTTATCCAATGAGCATCGAAGGCGTTGAAAAAATCAAAAACAAAGGGCTCTTGGGAGATAACTCGATTATTTCATTTTATTTGGCGATCGCTTGATTGAGTGGTTACAGATGTGTATAAGGGTTTCATTATTGAGACGAACATGATGTGTTTTAATCAAAAATAATTCGCTAAAATTCGCATTTTCAAATTTAGCCAAAAATATATATCCTGATTATTTGTGAGCACTTGATTTATGAAACCGGATCCATAGTAATTGGATCTAATCAAGGACATGCGAATTGCTAATCGACGAGCTTTATTTTGGACGAAACACAAATATTTCACTGGTAATTATTGACTCTGATATTATAATTTTCAAAATGGATTTTTTGCGCGAATTTCAATAATTAATATTGACAAGTCAATAATTCATTTGCCAAAAAAGCTCATATAGACCTAATTCGATTACGTTAGATGATTGGATTCACGATTGAAAATTAAAATAAATTGTAATCCAAATATTTGCAAAGGTCTTTTTAGATTTGTTAAGAATAAATGAAATATCTTTTTGTGTGCGGTTTTTTTTTCTAGATTAACAGTCAAAAACTTAAAGATAATTTAAAATCAAAGTATTGTTATTGAAAATATTTTGCATTATTGTCTATATTGCGTCACAAATGTTATTACAACATGAACACGTTGCGTCATTAAATTAAATCAGAATTATTGCAACAATGAAATCGAAATTCAATATACTTTAAGTACAACATAATTATAAATTGAAATATTGTTTTGGCGAATCATATAATATATATGGCAGGAAATATATGTATTCATTTTGATTCATAGATATACGTTTGGGTTGTCTTGTAATACGTCTAACTAAAGATGATGATGGAATGACTTTTATAAATCCAAATTGCACACAATATAAATGCTGAAATTCGGCCTACTATTAGCATTTGAAGATTTCTTGTAATTAAAAAGGTAAGTTTTTTGTTGTTGATGAAGCATGATTTTTGACATGGTTGAACATTACTTATCAAGCGCCTTTTTAATGAAATAATTTATCATTTTGTAAGGGCAGGCGTCGGACATGAATATGTTAATTTAATGCTTTTACGTGGCCGTCGATGCGGCCATCATTAATGTCTTTGGATCGAACGTACATGTCATACACTAAAACAATATAAACTCACTTGAATTTTACAGTTGACATTTAATAAAACAATGTCTTTTAATAACAGTTGCACGTCTTTGGACCAAGCGAGGAAATTTCGAATGAATAAGTTTAATAAATCACCGCAGTCCAAAAAAAAGTGGGCCTTAGAAAGTGAACCTCGAGTGGGATTTACCAAAATTTTCAAGTTGTCATTGTCAAAAAAATCGCCGATTCAAGCCTAGCCGTTAACGAATTGCTGATGATCAACAGGACGAAGAAAAGGATCCGTATCACCGTCATGTATCACTTCGAATCCAAGAGAAGACTGATTTCACGTCTTTGTTGTTGAATTGGTTTCCGTCCAATGCGTCTGAAGTCCGCGTCCACACTGCAAAGGCCATCCTCACGAATGGAGCAATCAACAGCCATTAGGGCCGTGGTCCGTTCTCGTGCACCTCCCCTGGCCACCCATAATAACGATTGACGTGTTTCACAATTATAATTGCGTGCACGTTGCTTGAGCTGGCCCTATACGTTCGACAACAAGCTCTTCACAGTAATTTTCAAAAAGATGCATTTCGATCACGTTCTTTGCGCTCAAATCAGAATGTAGGGGGATTGATACCCCCACAGCAACTCCTAGTCGGAACGACGTGACGCTTTTATTTCATTCTTAATTTCAATAGCTATTTTGACCAGTGTTAAACAATAATATACATTCTATCTATGAGCAAGATTATACTACAGGGTTGGTGCTGTAGCGTGAAAAAATTACGAGACCGATCCGTCACTTGTTGCAGATCATAGTGTTTATTAGTATTTTGTAAACAAATCAAATAATAAATTAATCGGATGAATTAAGCCGCCTGCAGATAAAGAACTGTGCCCCCTCTTCAAAAGTAAGGAATGTCGTCGTCTATTGGAGGAAGGACGTATCCCTACGCTGTTGAGGAAGCGGACGTCTTATCATTCTCGGCGGAGTTCCATTTGAGAACTCTGACTTATGGAATGATCGGCTTCATTCGAGCCTTGAAGTTCGCCTCGAGATACGCTCGTGAGAGGCTGCAGAAAGCCGCCGAGATGAAGTCAACATGGTCCGGAGTAGGGAATCCAATCCCGGTATCCCGGACAGTTTTAGGTACTTAAGAATCCCGGTATTAGTAAACGTAATCCCGAAAATTTCGGGATTGAAATTTTTATCTAATAGAAATCGTACACCTCACCAACACGATGAAGACTACTAAATCGAGACATTCCCGACGAAATTTGGACGCTTGGAAACAGTGGCGTAACTACTAATTGGCGAACATAGGCGACGCTTAGGGACAGTAACTGTCTAATCTATGTATACATATATAGCGTACATGTATGTTTTTCAAATTGTTATAAATCCTTTCCCTACCGGTGATGTATTTACTACACCTCGACTCTAATAATGGGAATATCGATATGAAATATAATAGATACGGGCTTCAGAATTTTTGTATTCTTCCGTAATATAACTACAAATCACATCAAAGTATTATAGTATATAAATATTTATCTGCAGCGACGGAAATAAATAATTTGTCGGGAAATCGGGAATTTTGCGAGTTTTAGTCCGTGTCTCAGCAGAAAAGAATTTTATCAGTCACATTGATGATGTTATACGAAAATGAGGGCTCACGCGATCATCATCTCGAACTAGCATTTAAATATCTGATGACGATACCTCCAACGAGTGTGGAAGCTGAGCGTTCATTTTCAGCAGTAAGTTGCCTGACTTCCAAAATCAGATCCATTCTAAATGACGAAACACTAATGTTTAATGTTAATGTTAATTATTATTTACTTATATTAGTTTTAAGTACGGAGAAACTTATCAAGCTATGTTCTTCCCATTTAGATAAAAAGAGCATGGATCGGATAATATAATGTAATCACCAGATACTAGGTCAAGGGAATAAGGCGAACGTTGTAAAACTTTCCATTTTAAGTCAATATTTTCTTTTGTGATGAATGGAATGCCTTTGCCAGAAGTAACAGTTTGATATTATTTCAATAAAAACTAATGATCTTCCTATTCACCAAATGAGATCATTCTCGATCAGATATGGTTTAATTTGTTTAATTATTTACAGTATCTATCAACAAGCTGAAAAAACGAATACTTTTATATATTTTTGTCTGAAGAAGCACTATAAATATTTTCTATTCGTTTCGCATAAAGAATATTATCGAAAAAAATTGCATAACAATATGTACTTGAAATCATTGCATGTAACAATATGTACTTGACATATCGAGTTACTCTCCAACTGTGAACAGGTTATTGTATATATTTTCGCATACTTATATAAAATAAACACAGTTTTTTACAAAGGCTATACATTTTAGAGATCATTCGTAAAAATCTGAAGTTAAAAAATCAAACGGAACTTTAATGTGTAAAGTATGAACTAGTTTTCAATCTAGGACTATTGCAAAATATTGAAAGATAGTTTGCAAAGTGTCTGCATAAGTATTGAATAAGTCAATCAATCAAAGTAATTCGTTTTTAATGGCTTGGCGAAACAATTTACAAATAAAAATAAAATGTATTAGATCCTAGGAAAAGTTGATTTTATGTGTTTGTGTAATATATAATAAAATAGGCTATATACTTTATGAAGTGTAGACACAGTGGAGGCGACGCGGCGCATGCTCGTAGCGTTTCTATAGAGAGTGTAGAAGCAATTCTTTTCGAGACTTTTAAACCAATTTGTCCTACCCCGCGGCTACACAAGTTTCACTTTAAAAACCTGAATGATAGATGGAAAGTTTTTCACAGCCCTGTCATTGGCACAGATTTACAAATTCAAATAAAGCGCAACAGGTCCTAATATCTTGGTACGTGTTTGTAGTTGAAGCATATCTAAAAACGCGTGAAAAGAAGAATTGTTTGTATTGTGTTTTTAAAATAACTTCACCAGTTTTATTATTAAAGATGAAGTTATTTTTTGATTGAATTTACAGTATCAGTACTTTTTTTTAAATACAAAACTACTATGAGATATAAGATAATTTATTAAATGTCAATTTTCACTATGAACTATTTAATATTGGAAGTATAAGAGAGAAACAGTCTTGATTATTATTAAAATGAACTACATAATATATTTATTTTAGATATGGAATAAAGGCTCTGATTACCAAAGAGAGAAATGATATTTAAGGCCTTTAAAGGCAGTTAACTAGAATATTTTTGGGTAGGTTTTAGATATATTGATGGTGATTAACTTTTGATTATATTCTGAAGGTCTCAGATTTCAACTCTCGCCCATCACCGTTGAGATTTTTAACTATTGGTAAAAAGAGTGCGTTGAATTAATTATATCCTATGCTACAGTATCAAGATTAAACCCCTAAAAGGAGTTATTAATATTTTCTTCCCCTTTCCTCGTTATGAATTAATTAACGGCCTAAAGAGTACTGATTTTTTTTAAAATCCCTATGAAGGTTTCAAACAGCTTACTGCATACTAAAAAGTAAGCTTTAAACACTCGCGGACAATCAAGGGAAAGTATTAGTAGCTTATGTAACGAGTTGACAAATAAATCAATCCTTTTGGCTCATTAGCTGAAAAATTACTAGCTAAACTTTTTTAGGCAGTCTAATAATAATTTAAGGCGTCTTCTCACTTTAGGCGCCTAAAAATAGATTTTGAAGCGCCTAAAGTGAAGATTTCAACAGCAAAAATAGACTATTTTCACGATTTTTTTCGAGGATTTTCGCTAAAAATTATGAGATAAAATGGATCTTATGTAATAAACACATCTTTCAAGCACATGAAAAAAAAAATTTTTTTTTTAACAATTATTATAGTAAAACAGTAGCATCGAAAAACCCGTGTAGAAATGTTATGTTCGTGGCTTGTTGATGGTATCTCCGAGATGGGTCATTTAAAACAAAAAATAAAACAGTTTTAGATTCAGTATATTAGTGGCTATAGCTTATATCATCAAATTTTTGATATTTGCGAAAATAACAAAATGGCGCACGTTTTACGAAAAAGTAAAAAAAAACGCGTTTTTTCGCAGTTTTTTGTAAAAAAAAATTACTTAAAATCAAAATTTCAAAAATCTGATGATATGCGCTATAGCCATAACTATGAAGAATATGTCATTCGAATTTCATGACAATCGGCCGGATAGTTTTCGAAATTTCATCAACAAGTCACCGAAAAACCTTGTTTTGAGATAAACGCGTTTAAAGTTTTGGTTGCAGAAAAATTGCCCAGACACAGCTGTTGAAACACTCGTTGTTATTTTGGGTATTTCCTCCGAAGATCTTCATAAATCGGTTTCAAAACCTCGTGAACGTCCTCAGCTAGAGCAGAAGGATGTTTAAAAGTTTCTATCTGATTGTTTTTTACCACTTTCTTGTACTTGCACCATGAGTCTGAACAATACGTATGCAGCCGGGTGCTCTCAGGTAGTCACCTAACGGTCGCCCAAAAATGTAGTTAGATTCGTCCGATCTTTATGAAATTTCGATATAATATTTTTGAAGATATGTACTTTCAAAATAAAATAAAAATCGTTTTTTTTAAATTTGTAAAGTGAGAAGACGCCTTAAAGCAGTGAAACTATTTAAAGGTCTTAAAAATACACTCGTACCATTGGTTCTGTAAACTATTTGGTTACACCATATAAAAAATGATATACTAGAATTATTCTATTTTATTATTATTAAATCTGTTAGATAATGTCTATATCTATTTCTAATAAATGCACAAAGGTAGATATAAAGTATCAAGCGAGAGAAAATTAATATGAGAGGAAATTCTGCAGAGTGCGCCGGGGTATTTTTGTTACCGTTATACACTAATTATATTTCCTAATCTAGATATATTAAGGAATATAAATGTAAAAATTACTCACCTGGCAGTTTAGGTGTGATGTATTAAAAACGGGGCTATTAGAGCAAATACAAATATTCCTGTAACAACCCATACTCCGACTACAAAAAAAAGAGATGTTGGTTAAAATAAGTTTTTATAAATTCACATTTGAAGACATTAAAGTATTAATGTAAATATAGTTGCTCACTTTTGCAATAGAATAGGTTCTCGCTTATTTCCGAAGTTGAAAATCCGGACATGGATAGCTAAATTGTAATGAGAAATAATTAGTCAATCATATCAAATAGTTGCATTAATATTGTAAGTAATAAAATATGAAGAATAAAATAATTCAATCAATTTTGAATGATCTATGTCGGTATCAAGGGTGAATGCTGGAGGTCGCATCTCCGTGAGTGTCAATAATGAAAATATTGAAAGGGTCTAAGAGTTCAAATACCTTGGATCCATCCTCACGGAGAAGAACTTAATGAATAACGAAATAACCTCCAGGATTCAACGCGATTCACGGGTTTAAGAATGAATGCTTTAAGAAAAAAGACAGCAAGTCATCAGACTGGCGAAGTTTTATTTTCTTATAATCAGTCGGGAGTTCCCAAGGGCTCTTTGCGTCTGATCGGCCACTTAATTTCATTGGTATTGGGAGAAGTTCTAATAGTAAACAGATCTTGTTAAATGTGACGCTATTGATGAATGAGATTTACGTTATTATTATATAATATTTAGATAAAATATTCTAATTTTCTAAAGGTACAGAACAATCGATCACGATCAATCTATATATGGACGTAATGTATTGAGCGCATAACAAAATTGAATCGATCGGATCGCTAATTATGCTTTTTTCTTCATATTTTCGTGAATTTGGCCTCGCATGTACAGCGAGCCACAAAAGTCACAGGATACGTGTATAAAATAATCGATCTTTTCAATATTATACGCGTGTATCATGACTTTTGTGAGTCCAATGTATGTACAAAACCGTTGCTTTCGAGTACAATTGTGTCATGGTAATAAAATTTATTTAATTTTCGATTGATAATTAAAAATTCATATGGACAGTTAAACAACGGAAAGAAAATATAATTCTTAGTCTCAAATTCACAAAAAAAAATTAAAATGGAAGATTTGCCGTTATGAGGGTAATAGGAGTTCAAGCGCATTTCAGTAAAAATCAACATGCTTATCATGAGTAGGGAATCCAATCCCGGGATCTCGGGATGCCGGACACTTTTAGGTGCTCATAGATTTCAATTCCAGACAAGATCCAGACTAAATGACGAAACACTCGATGCTTTAATGTTACTTCGGGCATATTTTAAAAATATATTCGACATATTTTTGGTTCGAGATTGGATTCACTAATCATGAGTAGTTTCCAAGAATAGCTGCTCGGTTTGCAAAACTACTGGATTTCATTAATTGGAAAGGTCGTGATTGTGTTTTTCGATACAATTAATTTGGCGATGAAGCGAATGAGCATTCAGATAAATTTTGGGATTATACTATCTTCAATATGAAGACATTGAGGATGTAAGTGTATAATAAAGATGATTTTTTTAATGGATTTTTATAGTTTAAAAATGATATTAACTGCTTTATTGCATATAATAGAAATATCAAACGATCAATCGATATGCTATATTACCATATCGTCTTATATCAGTTTGCATGTTAACCACTTGTGGTTAAAGTTAAAAAGGTTTCGCTCTTTATGCATTTCGCATATCATCTGGTTATGATTAAATGAAATTATTTAATTTAAAATCCATGCAAATTCCAAGATAGGTTTAATACACAATAAAAGCAATGTTGATGAAAAAATGTTGAAAATAATCAGGATAGATATGTTTAAAATATAATATGGATACGAAAACTGCAATTATTTACAAGTCCTTCGGTATAAACTATAACTGATTCCTCTCATGCTTAAACCAACAATATGGTTTTTAAGGCAAATTTAAGATTTAAAAACCTTAATAACGATAATGCAATAAACCATATTTTTCAGTTTTACAAATAAAAAACGCTGAGTATGTCATAGTCAAATTGTAGATTCACCCGAAATGCTTGCCTTGGCATGGTCGCATCATCTCTAATGACCCATAATAAAGAATGGAAAAAGAGAATCACGCGACACAATAATCCTAATTTCCTACTGTGGCGTTCGTGTGTCTTCTTTCTATCAATTACAGAAAGTCTCCTTTGCCTTTGTGAAAAAGCATTCCAGAAAACAATGGCTGTTCATATCACAGGGAATTGATCGTGATACGTTGATTCTCAAATTTTCTATTCACTTAAGGTATTTTTTCATTTGAATATCTAGGGGTGAATGTGCTTGAAGAAATTGTTGATCTTATTTCATTTAAATTATGTCTGTACGATGTATTTACCTCAAAAATATTCGTGTAATTAATATGAAAGTGAATTGCTACTAAGAAAGACGTTTAGACGAAAAAACTATATTAAACATCCTTCTGTTAATAAGATGGTGGCCAGACCATTTCACTTTTACCATGAGCTTTTTTTAATAGTAGCTATATATTGATCTTATCAAATCCCTCTGACGTTGTTCATTGAAGGGTTTTACATTTATTAGAGTTTAAAAAATGTTCGGGATCCTTGAGAAAAAAGGATATTTCTATTTATACCCCAAGAGTCAATGAAAGTGATCTAAACAAACTCTGATTTTTTTTCATAGAACTTGTATGGAAAATCTCGTTTTTATTTATATTCCGTAAAGAAATTTTTATCCTATCCCTCCATAAAATATTTTATCAAATTTCTCATGTTGATCTGTATTTTTACCTTTATAGTAAGAAATCATTTCACATCATATGTATGGAAAAACTCATATTTAGTATGATATTTATTTTTAGCTGTGCTGCAGAAAATTTTTTTACACCAAAAGTCTGTAATATCCAGATGTTGAGTCTGTGATTCAGGAAATGGATATCCTTGTAAAGGTATCCAGTATATTGGAAAAGAAAAAGAAGGCCTGAGAGCAGTCAACTTAGGTGAAAAAGTGCTATTGGAATTAACTGACAAGTACGAAGTGGGTGGACGGTTATTGCTAACAACTATTTTATAACTTTTGATAGCGTGGACAAACTACAGCAGGCAAGGCTTGCTTTTGTTGATACTATCCGCCAGAATAAAAAAAAAATATTCCGAATGAAATGTTGCCTGAACATCGTCGTCCAATATATTCATCCGTGTTCGGATTTACAGACAATGTCACAGCTATTTCATACGTTCCGAAAAAATCTAAAGCTGCCATCCCATTGTCAACTGCCCACTATGATACCCAAGTTGTTGGAGAAGCCCAGAAACCATAGGTAATGTTATTTTACAACAAGCACAAGGAAGTGTTGACGTTATGGAGCAGATGCTTGGGGATTATATATACAAATGGCAGACTAAAGCCCGGTGCACACGTGGCTAGTTTTCAAGCTAGAAGAGCAAGCAAATGCTGTTAAGCTAGGAGGGTAGTATCTCTAGTTCCGTTTTTGAGCTAAAAAATAGCTTAAAAACGATGTTAGCTCTGTTTATACAAAGCTAGAGCTGCTGGTTTATTGGCACACAGCTCTCTCTTCTTGCTTGAAAACTGTTATTTTGCACACCGGACATAAAAGATAGCAGATATAAATCAAAATCGATTAAAGCACTTTAAAGCAAATTAGATACCTTTAAAATAATAACACAGACAAATAAGCGATCATTAGACGTATATCCATATGAGATTTTTCCAGGGGTAGAAAATTTTATAGTGGTGGATTTCACGTATATTTTTGGAAGCATTCAATCTAGATAAATCCGGGATAGAGACGAAATTTTGATCTCCCAGATTAGTTATTACAAGAAGACCATTTATATCCTTGATTTGAACACAAAATATCATAGTAAGAATCCAAGAAACAAACCCACTTTACCAACTTTCAGTCTCATTACAATTTTGTCTTTATGTTCTGAATGCTTCATTACATCATAATTAATGTCACAAATCAGCGCAATAACCTTAATTTGCGTTATTTATTAATGTGTTTTTTGACAGTCGTGTTCAAATAATTCCTATATTTATAATGAGATTTTGAGGGCTTAGCATTTTTTGAAGATTCTTTAAATTACTCCAAACAAATCGACACCGAATTACCATGTGTTTTTAGGATACGATAATAAATACTAGATCCACATTGATACTTCCCAATCTGAATTCGCATTAATAGTCTTCGAATTAATTTGAAAGTTTTTATGCGACATTTAAAAATTATATGACTCAGTGGTTGAAATACAGAAACAGATTCTGTATAATGAATAGTCTTCTCTTAAAGTGCACGATCTCGTTCTGCTAAATAGACAGATTGAACTTACACGACCTCCATATGTTCTGTCGGGACATTTTATTTTATAAATGGAAGTTATTTCATATTATTACATAGTCCAACTCGGTCCTACCAGAACATTTTTTGGACGAGGAATCAATTTCTCTCTCTCCAGGGATTTTGCACAAATATTTTTAAACTGAGAAATAATTGTCGCGTACAAGAGGAGGATTTAAAAATGTTTCCACTTTTGTAAGAATTTTTCATTGCTGCCGACGTCGACAGGAAAGGTGTTTTAAATATAATAAGTCAACACTTGAAGGCATTGGTACTAAAATTGAATCTCTATTATCCCAAAAATGAGGATCCCCATAAAAGAAATATTTGGATTAATAATCTCTTTATTTCACGTACTCTTGCAAGTAGAGAAAAATAACCATTAATGGAGTTGTCTTCGGATGCCACTCTGATATCCAGACACAAAACAATAACATTGCCTCAGTTTTGGATATCAGTGGAAGTTTATATTTATTTAAGCTGTAAAGCTATAAATTTATTAGGGTATTTTGTAATTTTTAACAACCTATTCATGCGAAAAATCATTTTTGTGCACGTCTTCAATGACATCGAAATAATCGCACTGCAGCCAAGAATATCCAATATTAATTTGTTGAAAAAATAAACTTATTTTTTCTGTTAAATTCTAATGTATCAGACTGTTATATTTATACTTGTTAATTATAGTTATGTCCATCTGTCACAATATAAGATAAAAAAATATTACATAAATAACCATTTTTAATTTAGTATTAATGTTTCGCAAAAAAAAAATATTGGTTCGCTGGTGTAAAAATGTTGGGGAGCACTGATCTATAGAACCATTGTTTGATTTTTAATTTGATCATAATTTTTGAAGATATTTAAAATATGCTTAGTTAAAATGTATTCAAAATTGTAATAAACGTTGTATTCCGACTAATCATCGCATGATCTTTGTGTGCCCATAATAGAAGGCTTTTGAGAACGCTTGCGTCACATAATAAAGAACTGAGTTCTCATGTAAAGGCCAAACATATTTTGTACACTCTTTCTAAATAGAAAGAGTCATTAAGCCTTTATGGGAGACATTTCAATGGCATACACCCCTTTATTGATCTATGTTGACCTCAGGTGTCTGTCATGAATTAGCCTTAATCGCTCTTCACTTAAATTATGTGCAATAAATGCACTATCAACAGGTTATCTATTCAATTCCTTGTTGGCTCTTAGGGAATATGTTTACAACCCTAATTAGTGTGCTCAATTAATTGCTTTTTATTCGTTATAAGTGAATTTATTTTATGTTTACGCCTATTTATTGCTGAATTAGCCTATCCATATTTTTATTCGTCTAGTAAATAGTTAGAATACAATCTAGAGAAGTATAAGTTTGACTATTTGAAATTGAAAAAATTAATATATTCGAAATCGAAAGAGAACTGAATATCCGATTAATTTTATAAATATTCGAATTTGCGAATATTGAAAAAAGAGAAATTCATTTGGGTGCATTAGAATTTCATAAGATCACATAAAAGTACAAGATTTATTTTTAACAACATTAAGAGTGAGTTTTTGAATAAATAATATCAGATTAGCTTGGGAATTACCTTGCTTTGTAGCCCAATAAGTATAATTGAGTCGTTTACTTGCTTTGATATTTTGATATTCAAAATATTAGTTTAATTACTATTAGTAATATTTTGGATAACATTTTTAGATATTTAGAGGCAATGATATAATTGTAAAAATTAAATGTTCTAAATGTGTAAAAATATTCAAACAATGGTAAAAAAGTGATTTGTTATCATAGTCCAAAAGATATGTACACTCAAACCTCTTTTTGTGCGATTTCGAAGTTATGCGGTATTTTTTAAAGAATTTTTTTATAATATCATTCAACAGTTCATATTAAATATTCAGAGTTAAATAACAGTTATAACAGAAATAGTATCAAATTATAAAACTACCGGGTTAGTTTCTTGGATCAATTTCTACCATATCAACAAATTTATAAGATACATATTTTTTTCAGGGAGTAGATAAATATTTAATGTAAATACTAAGAGTATTAATAAAATTTCAAAACCAACTTTGCGTGACTGATTTGTAACAGTAATTGAAGTACCATTTACACTTGAAATCCCACTTTAAATCATCATCACCATCATAGTGCAGCCACTAACGCTCACCCAACGGGTATCCTGAGTGAACGTATTGACGAACGCTTTCGCGAACGTCTCGATAAGGAGTTTGGGGGGTTTGTAAAGACTGAGTAGTTTTCATAGGGAGATGGTGGAAAACTACTCTAGACGACCTTTTTGACTCTACTAGAAAGGGCTTTCTGGAGTGCAATGAGTCCAGTCCCCCCTTTCCTCGCTAGGGCGTTGCCGGGGTAGGGTGAAGACATGCGTGACGCTTAAGTGCATCTCGGATTCGTTCCTACACCAACTGAGGGTGTTTCCCCGGCACCACTTTAAATAATTATATCTTAGTTTGGCCACGTAAAAAAACCACCATATATCAAATCCCTAATATTTGGAAAAAAATCATATGGAGTGTGACGTCTGATGACGGCATTGCAACTATAGGAGGAAGACTTAAAAATAATATCTACTTACATTACTTTCAACGTCTTCGTCAATGTCAAATTCTGTAAATCTCTTTGTTACTGGACTCCAACGTCTATGGCGCTGAGGTTGCCGACTTGCATCACTAAAAATGGTGTTCAATGTAGATAATGTTGACAATTCACGGATACTTGGGTTGTTTATGCCTTCGTCGTTCAATTCTTCTGTGTCAATTTGATTTTCGATATCATTGACTCTACTATGTAATTTGAATAGATCTTTGCTCTTACGTTTTGGGTCGACCATTAGCGACTTATGCATATGCATACTTTGTGGGAATGGGTTGGTAATTATGTGACTTTCGTGGTGAGCTTGATTTGTGATATCACATGGTAACTGAATATTGGCTTGAATGGCTTTAGAAGAAGAACTAGTAGGTTTATCAGACCTGTAGAAAAAAACAGACCCATTAAAACGAGTCTATCAAACATATACTGTAAAGTCCACAATCATTCACACGTTTTTTTTACAACTTGATATTATTTTATTAATATTAATGTAACACTAATTTGGCTTAAAACTTGCATTTTTTATCAGTTTCTGCATCTTTCCTATGTGAAAACTAACGATGACAATGTTCTAGTTATTTGCCTCTTATCCTTACCTAAGTACCTTTCTCAAACCAACAACTAGAAGAATGATCAGAAAAAAGGGTTGCACTAAAGAATATTTTCATTCGATTCCCATCATCATATTTAATCGAAAGAGGAGTCAGTCAATTTATTAACAAAGAAATGTCGTCAAACACTTGGCAAGAATGGATTCAAGATTTAAAAGTTTTAAATGCAGGGCATAGTTTCATTCATCAAAGTATGACACTGTATTGTCAATACACTTTTGCCATTTCAGGGGCAGTTAATTCAGTCCAGTGGTGTAAATCCTGATTATCGAGGTTAAAACTCAAATTTTTTTTGATCCTTCGGGATTTAAGAAATTCGTAATCATCCTTTGAAATACACGGTTTCACTTTTACGCGGAATCGTGGTTAAAATACCAATCAATTGAAAAATTAAGTCGCTTTTAAGGGCTTCAAATTCAAATTACGCCAAAGGCCTCTTAAATATGTTTTGTAGCATCGGAACTAATTTTTTTTCATTTGAAAAAGTTATCCAAATTCCAGAGGAAGTAGTAGAAAGAATGAGTTAGACGAATGATGGAGTACGTTCAGTTGAACATCGTAGTTTTGTCATATTAATTTATGCGGTATGCGGTCTATCGATGTCGTGCAATAGAAATCGATTGGTAGATCATCCTAGGCTGTTTTTTTAGAGAGCTTTTGGATTGCTTGGTTCAGTTGGTTGGGCTAGATCAGCAGTTCCTAAGCTGGGGGTAATTACCCCCGGAGGG
This sequence comes from Stenopsyche tienmushanensis, assembly GCA_008973525.1. NCBI lineage: Eukaryota > Metazoa > Arthropoda > Insecta > Trichoptera > Stenopsychidae > Stenopsyche > Stenopsyche tienmushanensis. The sequence continues at coordinate 661,499 of WACJ01000114.1, forward strand.
ATAAAGCGGTTACTGAGACAATTTCGTTTTTTTTTAAATTTAATCGAGCACTGATTTGCACGTTTCGCATTTGTAACAGTATTTTAAGTGATGTGGGAATATGGTACCGGTAACGGTTCGATCTCGGTCTCGGTCCAGTCAAATATTCTCATACAAAAAACGAGATTGGAACGATCCGATAGTGTGAATACTCTGTTTTTTTCTTGTGTAAGAATATTTGATCGGACCGAGATCGGAGCGAGATCGAACCGTCAACGGCACCATATTGTGGATCGGGGCTAAATAGAGCTTAAAAGTGTTTAACTTCAACAAAATTGTCACCAAATTAGCAAGTACTATTGAAATATATTGCTGAACAGATAATGAAAAAGCATTATAACTCATCAAAATGCATAATTTCTTAAGAAATACCTGGTATCATGTTTTACATCATGGGCTGTAGATTCGAGCGCAGTAGAATGGTGTGGTACTAGCAACTGCTCTGTTACATCTTTCAGCGTTTGCCTCGATAGACTTGATGGCTTGCGTATCAACTGTTCTACGCAAAATGGGCACGTCTCAAGAACGTCGCCAGCGCATCTTTTATCTTTACTGGAGCAATTTCTTGTATCAGCATCTTCCTCGCTTCTATGGCTTTCGCCGGATAATCGTCTTGTGTGAATCGTCACTACCTCCCCTACAAATTGGATTTGATTCATTATGTCCTCGCTTTTCTCAGAACTTTTGCGCGATTGGTCACTGCTGACTGTATTGTTGCTATATCTGCGGGCGCTTTTTAACACATCGGGATCGCTAACATACATATGCTTCTTTACGAGATCACTATCACCGTTGTCTTGTGATGCTTCATCGATTGCCTTTAAAGGATTAAACGACAAGCTTTTAGAAACGTTTCGTTGCTTATCATCGATGCGATCAAGTTTATTGGCTAACTTAGCCCTAGAGCTGGGGCGAAAGCCCGGATGAGTTTTAGTTTGTCTGGCATTGTGATCAGTGTTTGAATCGTGCAAATTAGGTATCGAGCTTGAATATAGCTGACGAGGTTTTTTGAGCTTCTGCTGGTTCATATTTCCCGATGTGCTCGCAGATATTGATGTAAACATCGCCATCTAGAAAGAAAAAAAAAGAAAAATACTAAAATCATGCTTCTTCCATTAAAATATCTATAATATTATTTAGATGCTATATTTTGACACAGATATTAGGTGATGTTTTAATTGATTTTAAGTAAAAGGCTTGTTGGATTTGTTTGGAATTAAAGGTAGGCTTACATGATACTATCAAATAAGTTTCCGATTATGATTATATTGGCGATCGTACTAAACATATTTGTGTGTAGAGGAGGAACGTAATATGTTGTGGAGGCAGGTTTTCAAAAACTATACATGGGAAACGAGGATTGGTTAATCAACTGGAAGGCTAGGACCATCCCTCTTTTGACACTTTGTTTAACATTATACGGATGTTTCCTACATACCACTAGGGACACACATTTGACGTAAAAACATTTTCTTTATAAAATAGCAAAATTTTACATTATGCATTTATAATAATGCTATAAGATGAACATTTACATAATATTTAATATATTTCTACCATATAACATCACATTTAACTCTTTCCAGCCTTATGTCTCTTCCGTTTGAGACATCTCTTCTTAGGCGCAATGTGTTAATTTAAGAGCGCCATCTTCTGTGGCATTGCGGACACATTGCGTCTAAAGCAGTGTTTCCTAACCTTTTTAGTCTCGTTACCCCTATAACCTATCAGGGAAACTGATTTTACCCCCCTTTTTTGTTGAAGAAAACAACATATATAATACATAAAAATAGCCTTTTTTTATCATGAAATTGCACAAAACTATGGGAAATTACTTTTTACTTTACTTAGTTAGGTTTAGTTTCACCCAACGCACATTCGTAGAGCTATCAGCTATAATAGGATATTCAGCACCTACTTTTCACCAAAATGTACAGAAGTCATAGTTTTGAAATTCTACTTCTTTGAAAATGCTATTCTGGAGTAGTCTGAGAAATTCTACTTTGGCTGACACATCTTCGTCTTTAAAAATATCATCAGCCAACTCCTTGTGAACATTCTCAAAATGTTCTTTAAGTTTGCTTGGTTTCATGCTCTCTGTACCAAGAACTTTATTACATATAACGAGGCTTTTCCATATTCCTGTCAACAATATTCGTGAAACCCCATTGTAGAAATGCTTCTTTATACAAGCGCTTTTTTCCAGAAGCAAAAGTCATTTCACTTAAAATACTGTCACAAATGCGAAACGTGCAAATTAGTGCTCGAGTAAATTGAAACTGTATCGTCTCCGTCTCTCGTCTCTTCATCCCTCTCCTTGCGAGAAGGATTACTAGAAAGGCATCAGAACACAGTGAAAGACTTCTTGGAAGAGAGTGCAAGCCATATGACGCTCATGTTATTTTATTATTATATCTACATACTAAACATGAATTTTGTCATTACCCCCGCCGAAAAGCCGTTTTACCCCTCGGGGGGTAATTCCCCCCAGGTTAGGAACCACTGGTCTAAAGGAACAACACTGATCACTCTTGCGCGTGCATGTGTCGATTGGGGGTGACGCTGCGGGAGGACATCCTTCCCGCAGCCAGACCTCTCTATCGTGTTTAATAAAGAAGATATCTAAGAAGAGAATATTTCGGTTCGACGCCCGTCTACCCTCATCCATCCGTCCAGCTCCATAACGACCCGAAAGCAGAACGAGGAGACAGAGACGGAGAGTATCTTGCGCGTTGAATTTGGAGAGAAACAGAAACGGAGAGACTATCTTGCCTACATCGTATGATTGTATAGATCATTATCCCAAATTGATCAAGTAATAATGATATGTGATTGATATAATGAATCGATTTCAAGTGTACTCAAACCGAAATTGAATCAATGCATCAATGTCGGCTGAAAAATCAATTGAGCGTTTAGAGGAAACATTAGCTGAATGTAACATTAAAGTTGAGATTCTTGGGGCTCGAGGAAAACTTAACGGTTTAATGCACCAAGTAATGTAACAATAAATAAAATATTATTTATTAGGATGTATTTTCATTCTAACCAAAATGCTATATTTTATATTGCTTTAGGTATTTATTTTATTTACCACACTGTTCTTATAATAATTAATATCCAAGTCTTTGTCTCTATATTTTAAAAAGCTAAACTTGTTCTTCCATATTAATATTTAAATCTAATTTTTATGTATTAGGGTGTCCCATAAGTTTCTTCTCTTATTGAATAATATATGATCCATTCTGTTCTATTACCTTTATCCATCTCTCCGGAAACCTCATAATGCCTTCTTGCTAAAATTTCCCAAGTTTGTTGGCAAAATATTGATCAATTTGTGTGAAGAATTTTCAAATGAAAGAAATAAATAATAATCTGATGGGGCAATGTCTGGAGAGTATGGAGGATGAGGTAAAACATCCCAGTCAAATGATAATAATTTATTTCTGACGAGCAAAGACACATGAGGTCTGGTGTTATCGTCATGAAAAACAACGCCTCGTCTGTTCGCTAATTCTGGTCGTTTTCTGGCAATTGCATCCTTTAGATTGTCTAGTTGGAAACAATATTTTGTTGAATTGATCGTTTCACCTTGTTAAAGTAGCTCATAATAAACTAACCCCTTCCAATCCCACCAAATGCATAGAAAAACTTTTTTTGGATGTAGGTCAGGTTTAGCTACAGTTAAAGCTTTTGTATCCTTGGTCCAAGACCATTTACGTTAAATATTCTCATAGAGTATCCGACTTTCATCTCCGACTTTCATCTTCAAAAAAGGTAGGCTATTATGTTGTTGGAGAAGAAGATCGCATGTTGAAATACGCTAACGTGTTAGCTATTTTGCACACAACAAAATTATTTTGCTAGCTAGCAGAGATTATTGCTAGCAGACGAAAATAATGAAGAATCGATTATTAGCTTCCACAAGAAAATAAATTTAAAAGATTGTTGTAACATCGCAGCAGATAGTTGGAGTTATTTAGATGTGTCGATGTTGAAAATATCATGGAATAAAATTTTGAAAAGACCATTAGTAAGTTTCAGTAATGCGGCACAACTTGATATAGGAGACATTGCGGAAGCAATAATACAAATTTCCATATGTGCTGAATCCGACGAAGAAGAAATGACCGACTGGTAAAATTGCGATGCAAACGATCCTGGATTTCAAGTTTTGAATGATGAGGAAATAATTAAAGAAATATCTGCCTCAGAAGAACAAGATCGAAAAGGTAAAGAAGAGATTTGCGAAGGGGGAGATATTGGTCCTACACATTATGAAGCTTTTCAGTGTTTAGATGTCGCCATGAAATGGTTTGAGAACTAAGAAGAGTGTAATTCAGAACAACTTGTATATCTTAAGAATATTCGAGATTTGACAGCTTCTAAAAGAAGATCTAGCATAAAGCCGAAATCGATCATTGATTCTATTAATAAAAAATATTTTTTTATCCCTTTCAATTATAATTACTTTCGATTAATCGGATTTTTGTTATCCAGACTACTTTCATCCCCAATTAGTTCGGATAATCGAGGTTCTACTGTATTATTATAGAATTGGACATAACAAAGGATTGGCCTTTGAGAATGAGCTAGGATACGAATTGCTTTAATCGAAGAATTACATGATAAAATAATATTTATGGAATACGGCCGAGGAATTCTTTTGAATGGATAAAGACGACAAATACTTTCGTCGTTGAGTCAACGACGGAAAATATAGGAAAATACGGAAACGAAATACAGGATATTATCTAAACGATTGTTATCTGGGGCACATATTCTCATGAAATAAAACATAAAGATGACATATAAGCACGAGACAAATTACATTAAATGACGTTAGATTAAAAGTAGAAAGTTATTAATCCAATATTTGGCTAAATAACAATTTTCACAGCCAATGCAGAATCGTTACAATAAAAGATTATGAACGATGTATTGAATTATTTAGCCGTTATCGATAAATTTTTCGTAATAAACGTAGACATATCAAACAAGGAATACCATCTATATTCTATTTTACAATATAGAATCAAGTGATTGATTAATATTTCCCGTTGATTGCAACCCCTCATTAATTGCGATCTTTCCCAGAATATATCCTCTTTTATCTAGGTGTTATACGTTCTGCATAAACATGCATTTGGTATGCAAAAAACCGGTATACTCCGAATAAAAATATTTGATTGATCACGATGCAATTTCGAGTAAAAAAATTATTATATCATGATTATTATCCAAACGAAATTATTTTAACCATATTGGTATAATAAAATAACTCAATCGGCAAAATAAGTCCACGTTTCTAGGAAATAGTCTCCATTTTGTGAAACTTAAATAGGTTAAGGTCATTGAGTACATCAGGGATGGACTATTTGTAGTTCAGGGGCGCATGCGGATCTATAAAACACGCCCATTGAACCTTCTGGAAACGGAAATATTGAAAATATGCATCTGTTCAGCTAAAATAGACGGAACGCGTTACGCATTTTAAAAGAGAGCGTAAGCATCAATTAATGCACTGGTGAAATTTATATTGCTTTTGCGTATTTAGCAATATTGATTTGTTTTGAATCAGGGAATAAAGTTTGAAATTATGAGAGATGAGAAAAAAAAACCATAAATTTAATTTAGTTGAATACAGAGCCGTAACTAGGGAATGAAACGCCCGTGGTAAGTATCTAACTTAACGCCCCCCTGAGAAAATCCAATTTATTTTTTAAAGTTAATCAATACCATTATTAATGCAATATAATAAATACTATTATAATGTATGATTTAAATTAATATACAAAGATAGTCCCAAAATTACCCGACCTAACGTATATAGATGGTGATTATTATTGTAAAAAAATACTACGATAGAAATTGTTTAGAAGATACGTTACTTCCGTGATCGTACAGATTATAGAAAATGCCGCAAAAAGAGGACGTAGTGGGCATAAAATTTGTATGCTCAATAAGTCCGCTTTTCGGACCGCTGATATAATGAATGAGCGGCTCGCGATCGGGTGCCACACTTTCATCATCAAAATAACCGTTGAATATATAAGACAGGATATTTCAATAGGGAGGCTTAACATTTGTTAAGGCGTCTTCTCAGTTTACAAATTTAAAAAATCGATTTTTATTTTATTTTAAATTTTGAAAGAACATATCTTCAAAAATGTTATATCGAAATTTCATAAAGATCGGACGAGTCTAACTACATTTTTGGGCGACCGTTAGGTGACTACCTGAGAGCACCCGGCTGCATACGTATTGTTCAGACTCATGGTGCAAGTACAAGAAAGTGGTGAAAAACAATCAGATAGAAACTTTTAAACATCCTTCTGCTCTAGCTGAGGATGTTCACGAGGTTTTGAAACCGATTTATGAAGATCTTCGGAGGAAATACCCAAAATAACAACGATTGTTTCAACAGCTGTGTCTGGGCAATTTTTCTACAACCAAAACTTTAAACGCGTTTATCTCAAAACAAGATTTTTCGGTGGCTTGTTAATGAAATTTCGGAAACTATCCGGCCGATTGTCATGAAATTTGAATGACATATTCTTCATAGTTATGGCTATAGTGCATATCATCAGATTTTTGAAATTTTGATTTTAAGTAATTTTTTTTTACAAAAAACTGCAAAAAAAACGTTTTTTTTACTTTTTCGTAAAACGTGCGCCATTTTGTTATTTTCGCAAATATCACAAATCTGATGATATGCGCTATAGCCACTGATATACTGAATCTAAAACTGTTTTATTTTTTTGTTTCAAATGACCCATCTCGGAGATACCATCAACAAGCCACGAACATAACATTTCTACACGGGTTTTTTGATGCTACTGTTTTATTATAATAATTGTTCAAAAAAATAAAAATATTTTTTTTTCATTTACTTGAAAGATGTGTTTATTACATAAGATCCACTTTATCTCATAATTTTTAGCGAAAATCCTCGAAAAAAAATCGTGAAAATAGCCTATTTTTGAGGCGCCTAAAGTGAGAAGACGCCTTAAGTTATATTGACTATATTGTTAAATCAACACTTGTTAAATATATTTTTATTTTATTTTAATATTCAGGGATTCAGGGAATTATGATTTAACGGTTAATTAGCGGTTCGAGATCTCTCTATCTGTTAGCACTCTTCACAATACGAATATATTTTTTCTTTAGGTTCACAATTCAATATGGCATTATCTATGATCCTATGCGGTTTCTTTTGCAATAGCTCACCATATTATGATTTAAAATTGTTCTCGAAAAAAAAAAATGTTTTGTTGAATCGTAAAAGATCCTATAATTACCTATAAACTGAACCAAACCTTTTTTATTATTTATGAATATAACAACATAATCCTCATTTTCTATTCTTTTATATATTTATTTATAAAATTAGAACGGATTTTCAAACATTGAAAGGAACTCTTCAAACCTTGTTTGTATCTCTCGTTATTGGTGAGCAACGCGTGGCTAAGATTGATCAAATATCATTCTCCAATAGAACAATTCAAAGTTGTATTTTAGAATTGAGTAACGATATTTTGGCAACCAATTTTTCTGAAATTAAAGAAAGTTTGCGCTGCAATTGAACAAGACAACCGACGTAGCTTCGTGTTCGCAATTACTAGAATAAATTTTGTACATTAAAGATGACTGTGTAAAAGAGGAATTCTTGTTCTGCAAGCCTTTCCCCACCACTACTCACAGCGAAGACGTATTCAAAATACTAAAACAGTTATTTGAGGAAAAAGGACTGGACTGGTCAAAGTTAGTTGGCGTTTGTATTAGGGACGCCTTCCATGTTGGGAATACATTCTGGATTTCGAGCAGTCATGAAAGAATTTGCTCCTCAAGTTTTGTCTTATCGCTGGCTTTCGCTTTTAAGAAGCTTCTTTCAGATTTATTCAGCACGTTGAGTGATATAGTAAAAATTGTGAATCATATTCGCGGCAAAGCTACAAATTCCAGATTATTCAAAGTTTTGTGCGTTGAAGTTGCAGCCAAATGTAATGGTCTTTTGTATCACACAGAGGTATCCTGGCTGTCGACAGGGAGAATTTTAAACAGGGTTTATGAACCCCGTGAAGAAATAGGATTGTTTTTCGAAACCCAGGGAACACAAAAAGAAATAAAGTTGTACTCAAAAATAAAAGATAAATCATTCATCAAAATGCTGACGAATCTTGCCGATTTTTTCAGTGAAATTAACAGTCTGATGACAAGAAAATATGACAATTATCTTGACAGCACAGGGTAAAGTTGCATGGTTTTTGCATAAATTGGGACTTTAGCAGAGAGCAGAGTTTGCAGTATTTCCCAGATATGGACAATCGTCAATCCAATTCTTGGATATTAGGACCATTTTCTACCGATGATAAAATTTTTAAAGACGAAAATGTGTTAATTACACAAGGAAGTATGCTAAAATTATAATTTCGTATAGTTTTGTGCAATTTCATGATAAATAAAGACTATTTGTATGTATATGCATTTTTCCTGATAGGCTTTAGGTGTAACGATACTAAAAAACCGCTGTTCTACTCCATCCTTGAATTCAACAGATTTCGTACCGTCTGATATTATGGTATTATTTTGACATGTTACAAATTTTGTATTGGGGCGAGATTTTTCCATTTTATTTTTGATTCAATGCATTCAATTTTACGTATATGAAAAAGTGTCGAATATTTTTTCGGCTTTAAATTTTAGCAGAATTCATATAAATTCATTTTTCAGTTCCGCTTTCAGCAATTCGCGGAAATCAAATGAAATGTGTTCATTATTGAACATGTACATTTTCAGGAATACATATTCAATTATGTACTAATAGAACTGTTACAAATACATTTTTGAGTATTGCGCGTTGGCGAATTTCAGAATCAAAATACGTTTTTGGGTTTTGGGCAAAAATAATTCGCAATTTCAGCAAATGTATCTATCGAAATTATAAATTTAACTGTAAATGCGAATTATTTACACATCAGAAAATCTTATTTTAGGGAGAAGATTTCATAAATGAAATAAAAGCTATGCAAATTTTTATTTGTGATATATTATTATGATGTATTTATAAGAACGAGCAATATCTTGAATATCGAGCTGTAAATATTTATAACAACCTAACAAGTTCATAAGAACAAGGAAATTTCAAATAAAAATCTCAACAATAGCCAAATGTTCGCATCGAGCCGTGCGTTATAAATTATACGTTTCAAGTACAACGAATCTTACTCAATAAATAAATAATAAGTAACAAATAGTTTAGAAAACTGTTTGGAAAACCGTTGAAAAATATGAGAGAAGACTGTAAGAATAAGATTTAATGAGACCGAAAGAATCCATTAATTTCTAAAGAGAACAAAACATTCAAGATTTGAATGTGGTTTAAGGCGCCAATACGCTAATAGTGTTTCCGTAGGACCATTCAGAAACAAAAACATTTTCAAGCGCTGAATGTAGAGCAGGATACGGTGTAAAATAAAGCGAAGTTGATTGCAAGATTCCAAAATTGACATTAAATTATATCAAATTTGACCCATGGGTGCATTAATAATTTAAATATGTATGTGTTAATGGTAAGCTGCGCATAGCATGTGAAACAGAGGTTTCCAGTCTGTAAGGCGCGCTACTCAGGGGAGGTGCGCTTCCCAGGGGAGGCGCGCTTCCTAGGGGAGGCGCGGACTATTGGCAGGGGTGGCGCCAAAAAAATTTGATCAATATTTTTTTTATTCGACCCTGACCTACGATAAGACATTTTATGCGGTCCAGACAGATAAGTGGATTTGTACAACGATGTGGCGGATAAGCAAATGTAGCATCTAAGACTATGATTTTGAATTAGCTCACTACTCAAAGGATTAAATAAACAAGAACCTCGTTGATCTCTTATGGCATCCTCATTCCGGAGCATTTTTTGGTATCAGATAATCGATTTTTTTCCGTCGTTTATCGCCGTCAACCCTTTGGCGGGGGGTCAGACTTTAAGTGAAAAATAAGATGAATAATATCAATGTTCTAATTTCCGATGCGAGTATCAAAAAAGCACGTGGACACACAGGGTATGCGTGCATGCTTCTCACATGGATAGCTATATGTGGACTGTTTGCGTCCTTCCCATTTATTGCCAGATGCACCACACACAAAAATATTGTGTATCTAAAAGTACTTCATTAGCACGGCATAAGCCCGATTTTTGTGATGGGAAAAAAATATGGGAAGTTACAAGATCAAATGTGCAGCCTGCATCGTGACATACGTTGAACAAATCAATAGACAGATCGCCCACATGGTGACAGAACATCAGGACACAATCTTGCAATTGGATTACAAATCGGCAGTAACCGGACATTTCATGAAGAACGATCCCCAAATCTATTTTCCTGGTACAAAAACCATTGCCACCGTCGAAAACTTCAACATCAGAATTGCGAGAGAAGTGGTAGAAGTCGAAAAACGAAGAAACTCCGCAATAAATAGATGAGACGACGGCACTAGTATGCACAAAGCTTGGCTATCGGTTTTATCGAAAGTTAAAGGATTAATAACCGAGCAAAAAAATCTAAAAGTGCAAACAATCTCCAATGAAGCCAAAGCAGTACATGGCCCAACATCGCGTATTGACAGCATTGGACGAAGGATTCTCACAAAGAACAACAATTATTCCGCGTCCGTCCGAGGAGTGAGCAAATTTAAAATCGATGAAGTCGTTGATGCCATAATCGCTTTACACCGATTACTTTCTGTCAGCACCTATCAGCGTAAGACAATCTTCAATTCGAAGCAGAGTCGATTGTAAATAAGCGCCGTTGATAGCATACAAGACCGTGTCATTTTTTTTTAGATAAACAATAGACAAGAAATCGATACATTTTCTCCTGCTTTAGAAGGAAATGATAATCGGACAGACACATTCAATAAGTAGCGGCGAACAGGAAGCAATTAAATAAATAAACACTGTCAATAGTACACAATATTCGATCATTTCTTTGCGTAAAAAAAAACAAACTTGAAATCGAAATCATTAGTAGTCGGTAAATTTGGGCTAACGATGTATACAATCGTGCGATGTATGCGGGGAAGCTCTCTGTCTCTGTCTCACGAACTGCACTACGTTCTCTCTCTGTCTCTGAGCTCAATGTACAAGAGTGCTCTTTCTGAATAGTGAAGGGGGGGTCCCAGGTCCTGGGATAGTACTACTTTAGGGGTTAATGTGCCAAGAATAATTACTAAGCGTGATCGTATACCCTTTCATATAACACTTTCTTTCTTTAAGTGTGGCAATGCAATGCTTGCTGGGTAATCGCTACATTAATATAAAAATAATTGTATACATGTACGAATGTCTAATATAATCTTGTTAATTGTAGTTTTAGTTTTTTTATTTTTGTAATAATCGAGTTTTTTTATGATTGAAAACACGTTTATATAATTATATGTATTTAAAAATAAATAAAAGTAGGGAAGCGCGTATAAAATTATAGGGAGGCGTAATAGCATAAAGGTGGTGGTAAATTCTGATGTGGAATGTGTAGTGTCTACTGTCTAATATGCAGGGGGTTGCGTTATGATTTGGGATTGCTTGGCGGTTGCTGTTGTTTCTCAAATATTTCATTGTCAAGCACCAAGTATAAAAAGGAGTAAAATTTGCGGAAGACAATGCAGCATCTTATAAATGGGCGCGAATCATGAAACTTTTGGAATTTCTTGATCTTCCAGAATATTTCATGGATCAAAACCAATGAAGCTTGGATACATTTATACCCTAGATTTATATGGTGCTCATTTTGCGCAGTTTACCTTTGTGTTGTTAAGAAAAGCAATTTATTTAATATTATTTATGAAATTTATTCAGTAAATCAAAACATTGTATTTGTGACCACGACATCGTTGCATAAAAGAGATAATTAAATTTGAATGTTTTGAATTGGCATAATTTTTGATCTATGGATTTTTTAATTAGTAAGTTGTATCTAGATAAAAATTTCAATTCTAATTTTGCCTCTCAAAAAATTACTTAACGCCGTCGGATACCCGTTTTTAGCGTTTTTTAACATCATTAAAAATATATATCTTATTGCGAAAAAATAACTTTAGTTTTGCTTTTCAAAGGTAAAAATGTCACAAATTTTTTATTTATTTACGTGAAAACCTTAAAACTTTAGCTTGGTTGACTAGATAATATTATAGTGAAATATATCCCAAAATTTCAGCCTAATCGATTGACAACTTTTTAAGCTACAAGTGGCGAACATTTTGAAAATGCAGTTTCGAGATAATCTCGTTTAAAGATTCAATACGATGATACTATCAATTTTGTAGCTCAAAGATCAATCAGTGATTCCAGATATATTTAATAGATCTTCATCTTTCTTAAAAAGTTAATTTTCTTCGAGTAGCTGTTGTTTTCAAGTTATGCGAGCAGCTTTTGTCTCAGAAAGATTCTTACGATTTTGCCTCGCTACCCGCGCTTCATCGGTGTTTTCAGCAAAGACTTTACAGTAGGTGCCAATAACTATATTTAACGTATTCATTATCTTCAAAATGAAGCTGTAGTCGCTATTAAATATTTCAACAGCAATGTACTTAATATTTCACCTATTTTTACACCAGAATGCAAGTGCTTTGGAGCCAGTCGCCGAACCGTCGGTTTATAACGTTTTTTAGCATTTTGGGTATAGTCATTCAAGCATCTTTGAAGTAATTCATCCCTAGACAAATCTTAATAAATCAAGCTTTGGATATTTTTTAAAGCCATTTGCACCAGCTTTTGACTCTAGTTGGGTTCCCATGATAATGTCTTTTATCATGATAATTCCTCAAACTTAATCTTTCGTTCCTTTATTAAGATTTGACATTTTTGCTTCAAAAATTCAACCACATACGACAAACTATCGAGTTAAACTGACTTCGAGTAACGTTAATTTCGCATACCTACAATTACAGATATACGAGTGCAATACGACGATAATTTTGCTCAAAATAATTTTAGGGACATCTTCTCAAATAAAACTTATTAGATTTAAACAATGGTATTATGAAAGAAAGGTTGTTCAGCTCCAAACGCTCAACATGTGTAAAATTCTGGAATTGTATCAAGTGACACCGTTTATATATTGTATTATTTAGGGACGTTATTAGGCTTCTTAAGATTGCGTTATTTTATTGCGAATAGAGTTTTTTTTAATAAACAAAGTCGTCTCGTCTTCGCGGGGTATAATCGCATTCAAATTGTCCCCGCATTAATGTGTTAATTTAGAACAGAGCTCTTAGGGGATGACCAATTGCTTTTTTGGACAAATACTCTGGGTCAATTGCTTTTTTCTTGAGTGGTTTCTTTCCTGTCAACCAGAATAGGAAGTAGCTATTCAGTTCTGGCTCCTTAAACTGGAACGATCCGTTCTTCGTATCATCTTTGCTGACAACTTTCAAGTCTTTCATATTTCAATTTCGTGTTTCGTCACACAAAAATTACACGTTTTTTGTGCTGGAAAAATATACAATAATACAGATACATCCTTTTTCAAGACACAGATATATCATAACGATCACAAAGGGTCTTGATGAAAATATTTTCACTAAACGTAAGCGGTCAAAGATGAAAATACATTTAATTTGCACAACAACTTTAAAATAATAATTAATCATACACTTTTTCTATATAACATACACAAAGTTCATTGTGGCAGCTTTAATTTCATTACAAAAGATTAAAATGTTCTATTATATTTGAAAAATCATATTTGACATGTCTTTTTCTTGTTGGATACATTTTTTAAAGTCGGCCAGCTCTTTTTCTAATTAAGATATCTTTTGTACGATTGCTTCCTCATAAATGCATTGATAATGCATAACCAACATCTATAGGATTCGACACTGTTTCCTTGTTATTTTTTCAATGATACGGAAATCAAATTTGGTTTCATTATATTAAACAACTGTCCGAAGCTAACCAAAGCTTGATACCAAGCGTTTCTTGCTTATTAGGTATGTATTGTGTGCATTTACATAAAGATCATTTACATATGGTGAATGGTTGCTCATTAATTATCTGATTCACGTCGATCTATATGGTTAATTTTAATGCAGCCATTCCTCGAATACCATTTTTAATCACAAAATGCCCTAATTTATATTTTTGCACTTTATTTTTATTTTTTAAGCACATTTTTCACTTAAACTTGATCAATGTTGTTTCTCATAAAACCACATTTTTCACGAACTTTTTCACTATTTAAGTAACACTATTTTTTAGATTGTGCAAAAAATGGTTTAAACAATTCAAAATAATTTGTACATATTGGCACTGAGTCATAAAAAAATATTAAATACGTTATGATATTTTAAAACTCAAATAATGGCTTTGTATTGTTCGTTATTTTAAATGAAATGAAGCTAAGTGAAACTATTCGCAATTGACCAATTTATGGTTGGATATTTTTTATTTTTTATAATCATAAGATTGAAAAGAGCACGTTTTATAAACGAAAACATAAATGATATTTTAATATTGACTGTTATTGACTGTTTTATGCTTATTTAATGGTTCGCGCTTTCGACCGTTGAAATACGAATTATACGAATTTTAAAAATAAAAAATAAAAAATTTGGAAGAAAATGACAAGACAAATAAGTAATAAAACTAACCTGTTACACCAACACTTGTTGCTGAATAGAATAAGTCTTCTGGTGAAGACTCCCGCCGACGGCAGAAGTACCGCACCGAATGCAGTTGCGATGCGTCCGCTTCAGAATGAAAATAGCGATGGAGTGAGTGAATGCCAGGCCAGATAAATCAAATGAGGGGGTCCAGTGCAGCATCCACACCACCCTGCGCGAATATACTCCTACCTTTCGACCCTTAATGCGAGCTATTGCTGGACGCGCAATGTCCAAATCGTATGCACATTGAGGATGACCGTTTTTCCATTAATTTCACCTTCAAAATAATCCAGCATCATCATATTTCTTATCTTCATATCTTCGTGTTTAATTACATGCACTGCAAATACTTTTGAAGACCGTTCCGATTTTTTTCGGATAACAAAAATTCTTGTCTTTGATCCAATGATTTCAAATTTGCATCTTCCAATGGTACAATGCAACCATCCCAATAGATATCTTCGTTTCTTCAACGCAATTTATTATTATTAGAAAGCCTTTATTGCTCAGTGTAATCATAAAAACACAATTTGCGTAACTTAATTCGGTTGATTTTGCCATTTTTATTTAAATAAAATATATCTTTTAAGCCTCAAAGGAGAGTTGCAAAGCGATTGATTTCATTCGAAATACACCGAAACATTCATTTAATAAAACATATAGCCCTTTGTGCGTCATCATTCATGTGCGTCATTGCATAACATAAAGCAAAAATTACACGCTGAAATATTACTTTTTTCTTACGTTTGTATTAGCATTTGAGGACACATTATGATGTATCTCAATCTTTTTACACCTACGGATCGGTAAAAAAAAGGGTTTTTTCTGGAACATTAATACTAAAATAAAAATGGTTATTTGTATCATAATTTTAAATCTTATATTGTGACAGATGGACATAAATATAACTAACAAATATACATTGCTTTCTATTGCATTTTTGTCAATATATTTGATATTGTGCGATTGTTTCGATTTGATTGAAGTTTGATTGAATTACAAAAAACCATTTATAAATTTATAGCTTTACAACTTAAAGATATTCATCTTCTACCGATATCCAAAACTGAGGCAATGTTACTATTTTGTGTCTAGATCCGAAGACAACTCTATTAATTGTTAATTTTCTCTACTCGTAAGAGTACATGATATAACATCCTCTATGAAGAAATTATTAATTCAAAGATTTCCTTTACGAGTATTATTATTTTTATATTATTTCTCAGTTTAAAAATATTTGTACAAAACCCCTGGAGAAAAAGGTTAAGGTCGTTAAGTAGACCAAATATGTCCGCTATATATATTTATATAGAGTTTACTTACCATTTACTTACCTTTACCATTTTTCGTCCAAAAAATGTGTCAATACGGAATCAAAAAGAGCGTCGGCCGACCCCATGTAAGATGAACTGACGACATCAGAAAAATAGCAGGAAGGAACTGGATGCGAAAAGCGGAAAATCGAGAGGGATGGAGGCCCATGCCACAGACACAGGCTGATGTATGAATTAATTAATGAATTCAAATCCTCTATATTATGCGTAATGTAGCAATTTTTCAACACAATTCAACGCCGTTTTATGGCTATGCAATCACTGGTATCTTCTTCCCTTGTAGTATCACTTTCAGTTTCTTCCTCTTGAGAAATAAATGAAACGATATCTGCATCATCCATGCGCTAAATTCTGGTTCATTCAAATCATAGAGATCAAACTCAAAATCTAATATGGGCCAAATTAAAAAAGCTTAAGTTTAGGTGGGCCGCCAAAAAAACAAATTTTCATATAAACATGCAGAACAGTTTGTTTGCGGATTTGATACTTGAGAGACCCTTGGCGCAATTTTAGTTTGAGGTCCTTGGACCCTGGTCTCGTCTGGTATTTCAATCACGATTTCTACACGGTGCATAAAAATTATATAATGTTTATCAAAGATAAACATATTTTTTGGGCAATTTTTCAAATCAGCGGTAAATCAAAAACTTTTAGAGGCCTCGTTAAAGTTTTGAGCGTATGCCCTCTAAGCTTACAGATAAATCCGCCACTGGTACAAAAATAAAAAAAACAATTTTTAGACAAACTTTAAACTGGCTATCCATGGGTTCTTCGTATCTCTTTTCTATCCGACTTAATGTTTTAGTCATGAAGTCCTGTGAATCTTTCTTATTAACCCGGATCCTTTCTCATAATCTTACACTTGTGATGTCTGTCTCGTATAACGAGCTTTTTTAAACTCTTCTGCCCGATTGTTTTGAAAACCAAATTAATTAAGATACGAGACTAGGCTAAGTAGCTTAGTAGCTAAGACATAAACATCATCCATATTGCTCTGAAGAAGTTTGCTTCTTTGATCTTAACCTGTGTTTATGTAACACCTCATGTACTGTTCATCCATTATCGTCCATTTTTTCCAGAAATTGATCAAGTTGTCATCTTCCTCAGCAAGAGTTTTCAGAAGATTTTAACGATAAAGACGTCTCATTGATGATGCATAGTGAATCCAATCCCGGGATCCCAGACAGTTTTAGTAGAATCCCGGTATTAGTAAACGTAATCCCGAGAAATTCGGGATTGAAATTTTTATCTAACAGAAATCGTACACCTCACCAACACGACGAAGGCTACTAAATCGAGACATTCCCGGCGAAAGACGCTTAGAAACAGTGGCGTAATTACTAATTGGCATATACATATATAGCGTACATATATGTTTTTCAAATTGTTATATTAACCTTTCCCTACCGGTGATGTATTTACTACACCTCGACTCTAATAATGCGAATATCGATGTGAAATATAATTGATACGGGGTTCAGAATTTTTGTATTCCTCCGTAATATAATTACGAATCACATCAAAGTATTATAGTATATAAGTATTCATCTGCAGCGAAGGAAATAAATAGTTTGTCGGGAAATCGGGAATTTTGCGAGTTTTAGTCCGTGTCTCAGCAGAAAGGAATTTTATCAGTCACATTGATGGTGTTATACGAAAATGAGGGCTCACGCGATCATCGACTCGAATTGGCATTTAAATATCTGATGACGATGCCCCCAACGAGTGTGGAAGCTGAACGTGCATTTTCAGCAGCAAGTTGCCTGACTTCCAAAATCTGATCCAAACTAAATGACGAAACACTCGATGGTTTAATGTTACTTTGGGCATATTTTCAAAATAATATTTGAATTTTTTTAGTATTTTATTTATCTTTTTTTAAATTGTATTTTTATCTTTTCTTAAATAAATAAAATTCTTTGGCCTTCAATTTATTTTTTATATTCAACAAATGGACTTATTAGTTATTTTTGATCAAATTTATCAATGTAATTTCTTGAAATATTGAAAATCCCAATCCCGGAATCCCGGGATAGATCCCGGGATTGTCTAATGAAATCCCAAAATCCCGGGATCGAAATTTTGGCTCGGGATTGGATTCCCTAATGATGCAACACCTTGGTCCATGGGCTGGATCAAAGATGCTATATTAGAGAGCAAACAGCTTTATTTTATGAGTTCCTGTTGTGTTTCATCAATTTTTTGAAGAAACAATAAGTTCTTCTCGTGCGTTGACGATAGGCAATAAATATCGAAATTGTTTCTAATAATCATTAAAAAATTAATTAACACTTTTCAAGCACGAATAATCCACACCCAAATAATCGAGAGTACACTCTAGTTTTGAGATGAAGGGTTCTAACATTGAAAATAAGATTAAAAACATATTTGCAATGGTTAGTCGTTATATTTTTACATAGAACCCGATAATATCCCAGATGTTTCCAAATGAATTATCGGTAGTGTGTATATATTATACATATATATATATATATATAAGTCATTGCATATTTCAGATTGCATTGGAATTTAAATATTGCCATTTAAAAATCCAATTGACATCGTTTTCTTTCATTTTTTTCTACCGTTCAAGCAATTTTTCAATTTCATTTCAAAAACACTCATCCCAATAATATTAATATTAGTTATTTTGTAAAAGGATATAATTAATAGTAATCGAAGAGTGAAATATTCAGCACCTGAGGGGATCGTAAGATTTCAAACTAAGCTTCGTTATATTTTTTGTGTTCATCGTCTAGAAAAAAATATAGTTTTTTTTCTTATTTAATTACTACTTTGTTTGCTAAACACTCTGGTTTAATTTGTTCAGTATTATCCCGTTATACTCAGAGAATTATATTTTGTTACTAATTATGACTTAAGGGTAGAAATTGATTAGACGAGGAGAGATTGGATTTCAATAATGACGTCAAAACATAAATATCAATATATCCCAGAGGCTTTTGCATTGAGATTATATATGAAACTTTGTTATTATGAGATTATTGCACTTGATTCACTGTAAATTGTTAAAATTCATTGGAAATGTTAAAAATATCATTTTTTCAATCTTATCTATTTTAATAAAATGTTCAATTACACAAATGTATAGTTTGAACAACTTACATATCCTTACTATAAGGCTTCCGTTTCGAAAATGATTCATGTTCTTGTCAATTGGAGAATTTAATAGATCCCATTTATATAATAATTATAGTCGCTAGCGTATATTTATGATGTACTTCAAAAGATGGAAGTTAATGGATTACATTACAAAAAGACACGTTTTTTTCTATGTTTTAAATATAACGAAAGAAATACTTAAGCATAAAAATGAGCAACATTTAAATTAAAAAAGTCCTAATAAAATAAAGTATTGTCGGGATAACTCGAGATTGAACGAAAGATTACAGATGATGCAACGAATGAAAGTGGTTACCATTTCTAAACAAATGTACCTCGCTTATTTTATTTCGATTGTATTCACATTCGAATAATGCGCATTTGGCATCTGCTTGGCAAATATAAGAGAAATATATTATTACGATTGAATATTACATATTACAGATATTACAACAAATTATTCTTAACAGCTTGCAAACGACTTGTAAACGACATTGCAAATAGGTTTTCAACCAAATAAAGATGTCCTTTGCTTTTTTCCTAAAATCCAACGGGTTTTTATATACTAAAAAAAATAGTCTGAAAGGGCGATGTTCCATATAACAGATCCAGCGAATACGGTGAATTTAACGATTCATTGAGGATTCTTAAAATTTTCAACATGATCGGGTGCTATTTTGCTGTTGAGTAATTCACCAAAGCTGATATTTTTGATGCAATGTTTATTCAATCAATCCAACTGTTGAAAATATATCTCTGTCGATAATTTCTCATCTTGGAACAATGCTTCCAAACAAATTATAACCTTTAGAATCCCTCCATACACACAAAAGCACTATTTTTAATGCAATGTTCGTTTAGGGGTTGAAACATGTTTTTGTTCATACCGTAGCCATTGTTTATTTTCCCCCTCGCGTTTGCATAGAAAATCTATTTCTCATCACCAGTCACTAAATAACGAAAAATGATCATAATCATTATTTCAAATATAGTGTAGAACATGTGGTTAAAGTGATTTTCCCAGTAGTTCGAAAGTTACAACAGGTGTGAAGCACTTCACATACGTCGGTGACGGTGGTAACAAAATATTAACCTTTTTGTGAGTACTTACGGAAATATCCGTTTTGACTTTCACTATTCAAAAAGAGCATTCTTGTGCATTGAAGCTCCGAGGCGGACAGAGACAAAGAGAACTTAGCGCAGTTCGGGAGACTGAGACGGATAGCTTCTTCATATGCATCGCATGATTGTATAGATCGTTAAGCCCAAATTTATCCACTTATAATGATTTCGATTTCAAGCGTGTTATTTGTTTACGCAAAGAAACGACCGAATATTGTGTGTTATCGAGAGTGTTTGTTTATTTAACTGCTTGCTGTTCTTCGCTGCGTGTTGAATGAGTCTTTGTCCAATTATCATTTCCTTCTAAAGGAGGAGCACTTGAATCGATTTTTTGTGCATTGTTTATGTAAAGAAATGACAAGTGGCTCTGCCTCGAATTGAAGATTGTCTTACGCTGATTAGGAGCTGACAGAAAGTAATCGGTGTAAAGCGATTATGACATCAACGACTTCATCGATTTTAAATTTGCTCACTAACGAAAAGGTTAAGTGGGGTTTTAAGAAGCGAACCATAAGGTAAAAAAATAGTATTAAAAAAAAGTATAATTTTGTGTAAATTAATATGCCATTTGATTTTTTATTCCAAATAACCAAAACGCACGTAATAGCGGTCACCGCAAAAAACATTATTTTTTTTCGAAGATTGATTTAAATATGTGGTGAAAAGTTCGCAGTTGTATGTTTATTGGCCGTTTTGTCAATGAATGTTTCTACCCACCCGTCAATGAAAATGGTCTGGCTGGACCCTCATACATTTTGTATGGAAATTGATGAAAAAAAAATTAAATTACGATTTTTTTTATTATTAGTTCTCTGGTTCAAATTCTTATAAACTATAAATTATGCCAATGCTGCAGTATTCAGCATATTGTAGAAAAAATCTGGCATATTTTATGCCGGGTGCACAAAAGAAGAGCTTTCAAGCAAGTAGAGTAAGCCGTGTGCCAACAAACCATCAGCTCTAGCTTTGTTTAAACAGAGCTTATTTCGTTTTAAAGCTATTTTTTAGTTCAAAAATGGAAGTAGAAATACTACCCTCCTAGCTTACCAGCACTTGCTTGCTCTACTAGCTTCGTGTGCACCGGGCATTAGACTGCCGTTTATATCCTCCCCAAGCATCTGCTCCATAACCTCCCTTGTGCTTGTTGTAAAATGACATTACCTGTGGCTTTTGGGCTTCTCAAACAACTTCAGTAATATAATGGACAGTTGACAATGGGATAATAGCTTTTAATTTTTTCGGAACGTTTGAAACAGCTGCAACATTGTCTGTAAATCCGTAATAACATTTTTTCTCTAAACACAAGGATCTCGAACTTTTTTTATAACTTTAAATTCTGTTAAATCCCTCAAAGAACAAATTTAGGGAGGTTTGGTAAGATCTATACATAGCTACTATTAAAAAAAACTCAAAATGCACAAAAATGGTTTGGCTAGACCAGGGGTCGGCAACCAGCGGCTCGCGAGCCACATGTGGCTCTTTGGATGTGAAGCTGCGGCTCTTTATATCCATACGTAAATTACGAAATTTTCTACTTGAATAACCATGTAAAACCATCGCTCCCATTGAATTTGTTTGCCCAATTGTTTGTTATTGAAGTACAAGTTAGTGTTGTAAGTAAATGTTAAATTGTTTCAATTTTTTCCTTAAATAATAAGTGATTATCTTTTTCTTTTCTTCTGTGGGAGGGGAATCTTTGCAAGAATGGGTATTCTGGGTAGTGTGGGATTAACGATTAACTCGTTCCTACCCACTAAACCCCTCTCTTGTCCTTCTCTGGCCCTCTGGTATTGTTTTACGCATTGCTTCAGGAGGTCAGGTAGTCTGGCCTTAGATTGGCCCTATTCTATTGTCGGAGAGGCGCTCTGCATCTCTTTCTCTCACTGCCCTCTTTGGCGCTCAGAATCTCTTCTACGTACTTGCGCCAAAGGTTCCAGTTCTTCTTGCTTCCTATCATGCTGTGGATCATGTTGTCGACGTTGAGATCGGCTACCCCGAGTGCTTGTTTCAGCAATTTTCTCTGGGCTGCCCAAGCCTCACAGCCAATGACGGTGTGCTCAAAGTCGTCGACCTCCGCTTGGCAGTGGTAGCACATTGCGGATGGTTCTTTGCCAATCCGCTTCAGGTACGCACCGAAGCATCCATGCACCTGAGTCAAGAGGACCGTCTCCACCGACTTATGACCGGGATAAGTCGATGGGTTCATCTTCCCTTGCTGGACTGATCCCATCTCCGTTGCCAGGCTTCCCTCAGTTTCTGGTCATGTTCGTTGCGATTTTTAGGATTTTCGTAGTCCAAAGCCCTCTTCTATGCTTGGAGATCCAGTGGTGGTATTCCAGCGATCACCAGTACCCCGTCTTCGGACACTATCTTGTACGCTGCGGTGACTCGGGGCGCTCCCTGTCGCTGGACCCTGGCGAGCTTCTTTCTGATGATGTCGCGTCTGAGCGACTCGTGCCATATCGGGGCTCCATACAGAAGGATCGAGTATATTACCTCGTCTTGTGCACGGCTTTGGTCCTCCAATTTTGGGCATGAGCCGTCCAAGTTCGCTGGCCACCTTCCGTGCCTTCTGTGCAGTTTCTTCTATGTGTTTGCTAAAAGTCAGCTTGTTATCCATTAGGATCCCGAGGTATCTCAGCGTTTTGCTGTATTCCACCTCGTTTCCTCCAATAACAAGCTGCTCGACCCTCGGTCTTCTCCGTCTGTTGCATATCATTGACTCCGTTTTCTCGGCCGCCAACTTCAAGCGATTATCCTGCATCCACGCTCGAATTCTGGCGAAGGCCTCCATTTCCCATTGATGTCGAGCCGTCACCAGCAGCGCGACGTCGTCCGCAAAGGCAATGAGTTCTGCTCCTGCAGGTAGTGCCATGTTTAGGACACTGTTGTAGAGTACGTTCCAGAGGGTTGGTCCCAGAACGGACCCCTGCGGGACGCCCATCTCCAGTCTTCTCGTCAGGTCCGTTTCGTTGTGATGGACATATCGGTCTTTGAAATAATCGCTTACGAGGCCGACTGCATACTGTGGAACTTCAAATTTTTCCTCCAGGGCTCCCACGATTAGCTCCCAGTTTGCGCTATTGAAAGTGTTTTTGATGTCCAGTGTGACCATCACAACGTCCTTGCTTTGTTTAACCGAGCCTTTCCACGCTTTTCGGATGATATCAGTTACACGTTTTATTGCTCCAAGCGTGGATCGCCCCGTTCTAAAGCCATATGCCTGTCTAACAGTTTTCGTTCAATTCCTGGCTGGATTCTCTTCAACAGCATTATTTCGAGGAGTTTTCCAAGACCGTCCAGCAATTAAGTGATTATCTAATAATACCACATATATATTATCTAATTTGTTGTTAAAAAACACTACTTATATATGAATAAATAGATTAGTTATTTTTATCAAAAAACTTTATTTATGCGAGTACTATTTATTGTTGGTAAGAAATTTTTTTGTGGCTCTTTAAACACTTTGAAATTTGTAAATTGTAATTTTTGGCTCTTCCGACTCAAAAGGTTGCCGACCCCTGGGCTAGACCATCTTATTGTCAGAAGGGCTAAACATTATTCATATCAATCCTTTACACTCCAGGTGTTCCGCACTGAACATTATCTGGACTTCGGGCGAGTTTTGCACAAAAGTTTGTTTCAAAATAATTAATTGATATGTGTGCGCGTTTTAAATAAGGTAGTTTGTCTACCCCACTCTGTACGTATTTATGTTCGTGAAACACAGTGGAAATTGCTCCGATCTCGTGGCATTCGTTAATTTTACTGACAGAAGGAAGAACCCTGATTTTACAGAGCTCTTGCTCCGCTACTATTTCGCCAGAAAATAATTTCTCGCGACTCAATATTTCATAAATTTAATGCTGATACTCCATATGCATATAGCACAATGGCATCTCTTGGATTTTGTTGCACGTACAATGCATTGACTGTCTAATTAAGTAACCGAAGCCGGCTAATGAAAATTTCGCTGAAAATATGTAATTTAATTAAATATTTATTTATACCTTCCGCCTCGTTCTTTTCTCTATGCTAGTTTCAATGTAAAAGATCCCTGGAAAAGTGGAAATATTGAAAGGACAACTCACTAAACGTAAGTTTTTATACAATTTGCTACATTTTGTCGTCGGATGACATCGTACTGTCATTTTTAGAATGAAATTTAAATCAAGTTCGTACGACATTTTTTAAGCTAATGGTATAATATGTTCGACATTCTCATCACGCGTTGGTGCGGCCACAGATCGTAATGTTATTATATGTTTTATTATTTTCATAGTATAAAATTTCACATTTAAATAGAGATAAATTTTTAATTTGAGGTCGTAATAGCACAAAATAATGTGTTTGAATTTTGCAACGTATTTTTGATCTAAACAAATCATTATTTTATGCAATTCCTAAGCTTCCAAAGTCTCATAAAATGTGCAAACGAGTGAGAAATGTCAACTTCTAAATTCTTTAAACAAAAAACTAACAACTATTTTGAACTTAGTTTAGTTTTTAAATATTTTCTAGTTTATACCCTTTCCAACGATATGCTACATGTCATACAAATCATTCAATAAGTCGTTAAACTTGAAGAGATACTAGTTTGGCAGGGCTAGGGTTAAAAGAATACTTTTTATGCTCAAGATGTTTTTATTAAATTTATTTCCTAAATTTGTACAAATTGGCCACCACGACACTTTTTTTAAAATTCAATTGTAGCTATCTGAAATTGCATTTTTTCTTTCATTTTTTCAAAGGCGACACTTATTCCTTCAATTAGGATTTCTTTTGTGGGCACCTCTGTCGTGTAAACTAATTCTTTTGCACGTCACTAGGCAAAGAAATCCATTGGTGTCAGATCTGAAGACCGTGCGAGCCACGGAATACGGGCGCTGGCTATATCCGATTACGAATACAGATTAAAAAATTATGGCGATTCAAATGTGATATTTTGGGTGTTTTTCAAAATGTTAAACAAAAATTCTATTTCAACAATCCTGACACTTAGGACATAGGGTCTATGTGTGAAACGTTGCAAAAGACTCCCCTAACCTCCCCAAAAAAATTGTCGATCCATTTGTAAGCCGCATTGAATAATTCGTCGTATATATCATTAGGATTCACAAGTAGGGGTCCCAATCGAATATTCGATATTCGAATATATTTGCCCGTTTTCCAATATTCGTATATTCGAATATTTGTAAAATTAATCGAATATTATTCGTTAATATTTTTTAAGAAAATTGCTCGATGTTCTTCTGCCAATCGAAATAGCAACAAAGAAATGCAAAAAAGTGCCAAGTTTATTGAAATTATTTTATTGAATTTGTGTAAAGTTTATTAAACTATTCAAAAATTTTAGATACCGTCGATAAAAACAAACTCAATGACAACTGAGAGGGTTTTTTCAACAGCAGGCTCAATAAAAATGAAATTACGGTCAACCTTAAAAGTTGAACGTTCAATGCATTTTTTTAAAAAAAATATGTATTGCTGAAAAGTAAATAAAATTCTGATCCTTTTGAGATTTCGCTGAAACCTAAAACCTCAAAATTTCACTTAATTTCTAGCCTGTGTCTACGAGAAAACGCGTTGCGCAACAGAAGATGGTACTTCTCGCCCTCTTTGTGTGATGGGATCAAGAACCTTCCTTCCTGAGAAGGGAACTTTATAGAAAAATAAGATGCTCCATTTATATTTTTATATAATAACACTAATGAAAAATTCCGGGTTATATTTGAATCACCCTACATATATAAAATATTCGAATACTCGAATATTCGAATAGTTTACCAATTTCACATTCGATATTCGAATAATTGATTTTACGAATATTTGGGACCCCTATTCACAAGTGATTTTTGACGGAGTGACGGATTTTTTGGGCACGAAAGTGAGCTTATTCCTTACGCTCCAATCTTTAGAGATTTCTTGGCAATATTTCCCGCAAACCATTAGAGTTAGGTCGTCAGCATAGGCTATGAGGTCGCAGCCGGTTTGCAACGTAGATTGGAGAATGTCGTCTAGCACTATATTCCATAATAGTGGTCCCAATACTGATCCTTGCGGGCATCCCATTGAGAGCTTTCGTTCTATCAGCTCTCCTCCTGCCTGAGCGACGACAGTTCTGTTAGACAGGTAGCTTCTGATGAGACTGATCAATTTGGCGGGTATTCCGCTTCTTCGAAACCTAAGAATGATCAAATCCCACCAGGTGTTGTCGAAAGCTCCCTGAAAGTCGAGAAGTAATGCCATAACGTATTTGGAGCTGGAATTTTCGACTGTTCTGATGACTTATTTTTTCCAGCAGTTTGCCAAGTAGTCGAAGGAGAACGATAATCCGATGGGCCTTTGGCTCGCTGGATGGTTTTTCCGTTTTCGCCTTGGGCAGTATCACTGCCAGTCCCACTTTCCAGCAGCTGGGGAAAACTCCGCAGCGGAAACATTCTCTGTAGATGTGACAGAGGTCGACATCAATTTGGGGATATGCACGCTTGATTATCCTGCCATCAATTCTGTCTATTCCCGGAGACTTCTGAGAGATGCTGGCCCCCAGGGGCTTGGCCTCCTCTGCTCGTTAATGAACTCTCTCCATGATGTCAGCTTGGCCTTGCCAATGGCCATCTTGTATTGGGCTGCTAGCCTTTTCCTAACGATAGCAAGTCTTTTTAATTCATCAGGAAAGCAATTTTCTTTGTCTCTCCTGGCTAGTTCCTCCTCGCTCTGCAAAGGAGCGCCCTTTGTAGGGACAATTCTGCGCTCCACCAAGGAGGTACGGACTTCCTCGTGGCGGAAGATCTTCCAAGTCCATCCTCAGCCGCCTCTATGATAGCAGCATTGAGTTTTTCTGCAGTTTGTTCCGCGCCTAGAATATGGCAAAATGGAGAAAATGGAGAGTTTTGACAGTGTCGTACACACTGTCAAAACTCTCCATTTTTTTTAGCTAGAGGCTCATCTAGCCCCTCTAATCTTTTCCTCGTATTTCTGCGTTGTTGTTTCTGTTTGCAATCTGAGGTAGATCAAAAATTATCAAGTTGTGATCGCTGAAGGTTGCGTACTCTTCCACACTCCAGTTGCTGATTCTTCCTGCAAGCGATCGGCTTGTCATTGTAACATCTATGTGGCTGGTGCCCATAACACCGGCAAAAGTGGGTGGGCTACTAGGATCGTTTATGACAATAAGGTCATTCATTGCCCACAAGTTTTCCTCAAATATAAGTGCTTAGCAGCATTAATTGTATAAATGCACGTTAATTTAAAATTATATTATGTAGGATTTAAGAATGTCCATACTCGCACACACGACGATTTCGTGCGTGGTAATTAGTTCTAATTAATTTTGTTAAGCACTTGACTGCACTAATTGATTAGCACTTGACCGCACGCAAGACACATATACACTCGACCAAGGTGGCCGCGATAATGCTGATGTATGGATATCGTTTTTACGACAATATTTCGACGATGTTGAAACAGTTTAGGGATACTTTTTTTAGAATTAATCAGTTCTGCAATAATTTGACATGATAAAATGTAATTACTCATATTTCATCAATTTAACAACGAATATTTCATCATTATTATTTTAAGCGAGTTATGCAGCACTTATGATATTTTTCATTTAAATCCACTAAACGTGTGGGTGGAAAATGCAATGCAATATGATCGTTCATCAATCGAGGCTCAGCTCTAATTAAATTATATAAATCATTTTGAAATGCGGAGAGTATGCGTTGTTTTAAAATTTCTGAAAATAAAAATATAATTCCTAGGATGGAGACTTCACAAATTGAAATTTTACCCCGTGTATAGTGTAATCAATTTTTCTTCAAAAAGATAATACTAAACTAACATAAGAACGGAGCTACATTTATAATTTTTACCTCATCCATCTGATAAATGATGTTGCATCGACCTAAATAGGTGATAGTCAAAAAGAGCAAATTCAGAAAAATAAGGTGGATGCAGAATCGTTTACCAATCGAGTTCCTTTAATATGTTTTCAGTCATTTTTGATTTATCATGTTGCTAAAAAAATTGGCGACGATTGACTACATCTGGAATCTTAGTACTCAACGCCACTTTTAAAATTTCCAATTGTGAACAATAAATCTCCCTCATTATGGTTTGACCACATGGAAAGACTTCATGATAGATTATCCTTATGGAGTCCCAATATACATTTAAAAAAGCTATTTTTACTGTTAGACCCGGTCGAGGGGTTGATTTCTTTACCGATCCCTTTGAAAGCCTTTTGCGTTTTTGATTTAAGTATAACATCCATTTTTCATCTCCAATCACAAGGTAGTGTAAAAACAGTTGTTTCTTCTTTTTATCGATTAAATCATGACACGTACTTCCGCGCACCGCCTTGACCTCATTAATAATGTTGTGCGGTATCCGCTACCCCTGTTTTATGATCTTTCCTATATTTTTTTTCAAGTGTATTTGAATACTTTTCAGGAAGTATCCAAGTCTGTTAAAATAGTAACATCTATAAAAATATATATAGAATTAAAACTTTACTTGGCTTTTTGTTGAAACTTTTTACCCCAAAAAAGTAATTTATTTATGCAAAAACCTTAAAATATTAGGTATGTCTATCTAACGATGTTATAGTAAGAAACCTCCCAAAATTTCAGCCATATCGATCAATAGCTTTTTATGCTATAACACGAGCAGTTTTTGAAAATGTAGTATCGAGATAATCGCGTTCCAACACAATAAAAATATTAGTTTTAATATCTTAACAATCAATCAGCGATTCCAGGTATTTATAATACTGAAAAGCTGATTATCTTCAAGTAGCTGCTGTTTTCGGACTGTACGAGCTAATTTTTTCTCTTGCTCGTGCTTCATCGGTGTTTTCGGCAAAGACTTTCAGTAGTTGTCAATGATTATATCCAATGCGTTTATCATTTTCAAAATGGAACTGCAGCTTACATTAAATAATCCAGCAGCAACGTAGGTTGAGATTAAAATGATTGACAGGAATATAGAAAAGCCTCAGTGTGTTATATGAAATAAAGTTCTCGGTACAGAGAGTATGAAACCAAACAAACTAAAAGAACATTTTGAAAAAGTTCATAAGGAGTTGGAAGGTAAAGAATTTGATTTTTTTAAGAGATAAGAGAGTGTTCGCAATTGGATTCAACAGGAAATGCACAAAAGGTAACTAAATCGTGTCGTCAAGCTTCGTATCAAATTGCTTATCCCATTGCTATGAACAAAAAACGGCACTCTATCGGAAAGGAACTCATCAAACCTTGTTTGTGTCTCTTGTCATTGGTGAGCAACGTATGGCTAAGATTGATCAAATATCATTCTCCAATAGAACAATTCAAATTCCTATTTTAGAGTTGAGTAACGATATTTTGGCAACCAATTTTTCTGAAATTAAAGAAAGTTTGCGCTGCAATTGAACAAGACAACCGACGTAGCTTCGTGTTCGCAATTACTAGAATACATTTTGTACATTAAAGATGACCGTGTAAAAGAAGAATTCTTGTTCTACAAGTCTTTCTCCACCACTACTCACAGCGAAGACTTAAAAATACTAAAACAGTTATTTGAGGAAAAAGGACTGGACTGGTCAAAGCTAGTTGGCGTTTGTATTAGGGATGCCTTCCATGATGGGAATACATTCTGGATTTCGAGCAGTCGTGAAACAATTTGCTTCTCAAGTTTTATCTTATCGCTGGCTTTCGCTTTTAAGAAGCTTCTTTCAGATTTACTAAGCGCATTGAGTGATATAGTAAAAATTGTGAATCATATTCGCGGCAAAGCTACAAATTCCAGATTATTCAAAGTTTTGTGCGTTGAAGTTGCAGCCAAATGTAATGGTCTTTTGTATCGCGCAGAGGTATCCTGGCTGTCGACAGGAAGAATTTTAAACAGGGTTTATGAACCCCGTGAAGAAATAGGATTGTTTTTCGAAACCCAGAGAACACCAAAAGAAATAAAGTTGTACTCAAAAATAAAAGATAAATCATTCATCAAAATGCTGACGAATCTTGCTGATTTTTTCAGTGAAACTAACAGTCTGATGACAAGAAAATATGACAATTATCTTGACAGCACAGGGTAAAGTTGCATGGTTTTTGCATAATTTGGGACTTTAGCAGAGAGCAGAGTTTGCAGTATTTCCCGGATATGGACAATCGTCAGTCCAATTCTTGGATATTGGGACCATTTTCTACCGATGATGAAATTTTTATAGACGAAGTCAACCAAAGTAGAATTTCTCGAACTACTCGAGAATAGCACATTCAGAACATTTTGGCGAAAAGTAGGTGCTGAATATTCTATTATAGCGGACAGCTCTAAGAATGAGGCTATAAGGTTAACGAGACTAAAAAGGTTAGGAACCGCTGCCCTGTGTTTTTACCTTATTTCACGCCGAATTTGCTGTTGCTGCTCTCGACTATATGCTAAAACTTGAAGTTGAGCTTGAGCTGAAAATATGTCGAATTCCAATTTTTCTCCTTTCCAGGATACTATCAATTTATTATACTTTCAAAATATGTATTAAAAAAAAAACGATTTTTTAACATTGTAAATGGATTGCCCCCCTCTTTAGGCAGTTGGACTAGTAACTAGATCATCTTGTCAAAGTAACAAACAAACCACAAATAAATATTATTGGTAAATGAAATTTATTGTACGCATGCGCAACACAAATAATACCAGAAACTAAATATGAATTATTTTATTCATTCAAATAAATATTATCAGTAACATTACACAGGAATACTAAAAAATGAGGAAAATGGAAAAATTTTAAAACTAAGTTTGTTAAAACATTGGCAACAATGTTCTCCTTCAACTTAAAGACATTGATATGATAAAATAGAATGGTGTTCGATTAAAATAAGATGACTCTTTTATAGCTTTGACATGTAGATTAAAAAGCGCTGCTTTATGAATATTGTGATCGTATTATAGCATTAAACTATCACGATGCAAATGATATTAATGAGTAAAATTGTGAAATTTTAAATTTTTTTGAAAATATATAATACATACGTAATACAACCAACAACCCTCTTTACGCAGAAAACATATCACGCTTGATATGTGCGAAATTCCCTTTTAGATGCGGCCACATTGGTTCATCCAAATCAAAATAGTTTATTTGTTACCCTCGTTGATAATTAAAATTAGATGCTCCAGAAAATATTTCGGGTCGAGTCAAATATACTATGCATAGGTTCACATACATCGAAATAAAAATTAGTATAAAAAAAGATTAAATAAAATAGTGAACGACTGGCGCTTAATTTGGCGTGTAAAATTGAGCTTCGGTATTGACGACTTATCGATGTTATCGAGAATAAAGTGCGCAAGCCGAATTTATTTGAAATAGAAAAATGATGATCTATCTTAATGATGATGACTGTGTCTTATTAAAGCATCGAGCGTATCTATCTTCTATATTGTTGGTTGTTGTTATAGTTGTTATAGTTGTTGTTGCTGTTGAAGCTTGGATTGTGGTATTGGTTTGAGACTTCGGATTGTCTGAATGGACGATTGCGCATCGGCGGACTGTAATCGGGACTGGGAGTATTGGGCTCCCTGTTCCTGTTGGTGTTGTTCATATTGTTTCTATTATTCTGTTGTTCGTTACGCTGATCTACCGATTTTTTAATGATGCTTGCCAGCGGTTGCTGCTGTTGCATTCTGAAAATTAATAAGCGGTTTTTTAGCTACATAAAAATATACGGAAGCAACCAAATTTATAATTGTACAAATAGGGCTGCCATTCCATTGAAAGTCATTCACATATAAGATGCACTAGGGAGGATGCACCCTTTGCGGACATATTAAATTTGGACATGGGTGTCGTATTAGGCGGAATTAACTTCCGTTGAAAGAGCACTGATATATAACATGCAAAGATTAAGAAGGATAAACAAGATTTATCAATTTTTTTATTGAACATTAGGTGTATGTTTCGACCAACGGTTTTTAAACTGTTGGTGTTTAAACTGGCAAACCCCTGAGGGTCCGCGAAAATATAAAAAAAACATTTATCTATACTTGAACAAGATATTTTCGTAGAATCGTTTACGGAAAACATTGTAAGATGTATTTTGACCAAGAAATATTTGTTTGTTTGAAAAATTAAGGCGTCTTCTCACTTTAGGCGCCTCAAAAATAGACTATTTTCACGGTTTTTTTTCGAGGATTTTTGCTAAAAATTATGAGATAAAATGAATCTTATGTAATAAACACATCTTTCAAGTAAATGAAAAAAAATTTTTTTTCTTTTTTTAAACAATTATTATAATAAAACAGTAGCATCGAAAATCTCCGAGATGGGTCATTTGAAAAAAAAAAAAAAACAGTTTTAGATTCAGTATATCAGTAGCTATAGCGGATATCATCAGATTTTTGATATTTGCGAAAATAACAAAATGGCGCACGTTTTACGAAAAAGTAAAAAAAACGCGTTTTTTTTGCAGTTTTTTGTAAAAAAAAAAATTACTTAAAATTAAAATTTCAAAAATCTGATGATATGCGCTATAGCCATAACTATGATAAATATGTCATTCAAATTTCATGACAATCGGCCGGATAGTTTCCGAAATTTCATCAACAAGCCACCGAAAAACCTTGTTTTGAGATAAACGCGTTTAAAGTTTTGGTTGCAGAAAAATTGCCCAGACACAGCTGTTGAAACAATCGTTGTTATTTTGGGTATTTCCTCCAAAGATCTTCATAAATCGATTTCAAAACCTCGTGAACATCCTCAGTTAGAGCAAAAGGATGTTTAAAAGTTTCTATCTGATTGTTTTTCACCACTTTCTTGTACTTGCACCATGAGTCTGAACAATACGTATGCAGCCGGGTGCTCTCAGGTAGTCACCTAACGGTCGCCCAAAAATGTGGTTAGACTCATCCGATCTTTATGAAATTTCGATATAACATTTTTGAAGATATGTACTTTCAAAATTTAAAATAAAATAAAAATCGATTTTTTTAAATTTGTAAAGTGAGAAGACGCCTTAAGTCACAAGGGTTGGGATGGGGTCCGCCAAAAAAATTTTGTTCAAGAGGGGTCCGCAAACTACATAAGTTTAAGAACCACTGGTTTAGACAATAAAGTATTTCAATAACATGTTTTTATATAAAAATCATATTTTTTATTTTTCCATTGTGTGGTATTTTTGGAAGCTCCAAGTCTCCAATATGCAGTCCTGGTTTTCGACTATACTTCTTTCAGTGACTTCTGTTTGCCATTTTGGAGTGTTATTTTGGAATATCTTAAAAAGCGAGAACGCATAATTACAGTTAAACGTTATTTGTAAAGCTTTATTTGAAATTCTGCGAAGTATCTCCGAAGCTTGTCGATTTCTTCACTCTCAAAAAGCAATTGACTCGCCACGGTGTTTTGCATGGCGAGTGTGGAACGACCTCATTTTTGTATTTGTCCAATTTGTCGAGGCAATGTTTTGGTTCGTGATAAGGTCGCTTAGACACTTAAGAGTATTCAGAGAAGTAATAAACTGATACATTAATGAATAGAGTTAAGATTCGTGCGGTTCGTTATTGTGGTGGCTGGGAGCAGACAAACGACCGCAAAGGGGTTAATCGATTTTTATAAGACTATTTAGATTAAGATTTTGAAGTGCTATTGATTAAATTACATAAAGGAGATCGAGAACTACTCTCCCTTTTTATTATAATTAATTCCATCATTTTCGAATAGTAATCAAAGAGGATATGATGGGAGTCCTAATTATTTTTATTTCTTTCGTTAATTTTGCATAATGAGACCTAGTATTATCTTGTTGGGGGTTTATTTTTTTTGTAATTGACTGAACTGATCGAATTTTCATCGCAATTCATCCAATCATCTTCAAGCAATTCAGAATGAATTATTCTGATATTGTCTAAAGACGATATATAGAGAAAGACCTTCTCCATTGAATGATAATATAGAGATAGAAACTGATACAATATCTAATCATATATCACAATTCATACTTTCAAATTCTATATTATTTATTAATATAAATACTATTTTCATTTTTTAAAGTGTCCTATACGTTATTCGTTACTCATAGGTATCATGCCTGACTTTATTAATTGTCTCAGTATTTACTTTATTCAGATCTTGAAAATATGTATATCTATATCGAGACGATCGATCAAAAATATGAATACATCCGATCTCTCAAATTTATTGATATAGTGAAAAAATATCCACAATCTGGATTTGAACTCAAACCTTTATAAGCATAGATTAAGATCTAGCTCAATCTACCAACGTTTGACATTTGAGTTTTGCACGAATTAACCAAAATGGTAAATCACACACAGTAAAAAATATCCGCAACAGAATTCAAAAGTTAGTTTTCCATATTTAATTTAATCGGACTATTATCTATTAAGGTCTATGGAACACACATAGCTGAACTATTTAATAACATGTAAATCTGATTTTAATTATAATTGGACCGTATTTGATCTATAGCATGATTTATCGAATAATTCACTTTGGTCAACGTAAAAATGGATTGATTCCTGGTGTAGTTAATAATGAAAAATAATTATAAATCAAACAATTAGAACTCTTCGAGGTATCGATATATTGTGAATTTCTCCAGATAATGCTATGTGGATTTGATGAATGATGATTTATTTTATCTTACCTTGGATTGTCTAAGGAATTCACATATGCAGAATTAGTTTGTCCTCCGTACGGAGATCCGCTATAATTACTATGCAATCGTGGTCTTTCAGTGGTACTAGATTCGTTTAACCAAGTTGATGATCTTTGCTCGATTGCCCTTGAAAAAAAAATGTATAATTTAAAATTATGTCATAATTGACAAAATATATAAATAATAAAATATTCTTACTGATCATATGCATTAATTGGTTTTGCGTGGTGGTTCATATCGTTTGCAGGCTGCAAAATTGATGGATTAGAAATTATTACATTTACATAACTATAATTTCATTTACACAGGGAAAAGTCATTTTTTTGCTTTCAATGCTGATTTCAATCATATATAATAAATAACATCCAAAATTTCATTGTGCATTTAAAAAAGTTAACCCATTCGACGTAAAAAACGATAAGGATTAGAATAAATAAATTACAATGTTTAAACATTTGATCAGATTGCGACCACATATGTTTGCATGGATACGAAAATTTTCTAGGAATAATTTGGTGCTTTAACGTTTATGTAAATTCGTTAAAAACGGTTATCGGACGTTACATTGATTCCAAGGATTTCATCCAGAAAATACATTTTTTAATCTCTAAATATGACTCACCTCAAACGGTTATTTATTTTCTAATAAGGAATAATTTTAAGCTTGAAAATGAATGGAGCTAAATCCAATAAACAGGGAGAAAAGGGACGCATAACGTACCTTGACTCAATATTTTAGATTTAAATGAGGCTTTTATGGGGACGTGCATTATCCTGTTGAAATGGTTTTTTTCTTTGATAAAACACGTTATCACGACGTTTTTATTTCGGTTGATTTATAAGATTAGCACAGGCACATATCAGTTAACGGATCGCTTATTGAAAAATAATCAATGAATGAAATCGCTTTGCATCCCAGAACAGTAGCCATAACCTTTCTTATGGACAAAATTAACTTTGTTTGATATTGAGCAAATAATTTTGTTTGCTTTTTACTCGGAATCGGTTGTTATAAATTGATGACTGAATATCCGTAATATCTACAGTTTTAGATAAATTATTATGATACAAAATATTCGTCGGAAATATTATATTATACTTAGATCCTTAAAAATATCTTTGATCAGCGATCTATAAAACAGTGTATTTTACTAACGATTTCGCTTTCTCAATGTATACGGCCATATTAAAATTATATAATCCATTTTTCGCAATTGTAAATGAAGATGTCTATGCATCCAATATATTTATTCCAACAAAAATATATGATGATGTATTACTTATAAACATTTCTTGCGATAAGTAATTTAATCGATCGAATCGATATTTGGAGGTTGTTTGTAAGACAATTAAATGTATGAAAATTTTCATACCAACACAATATGTATATTGTATTGTTTCGAAAAAAAAATACTAATTTAAAAACGCTATTTAATGGGACGACAAAATATTTACTTTATTTTTTTTTTAAATTCGCCCGTATTTTAAAATCTTGTTTTTTTCATAAAAGTCATCATACGGAGTTAAATTTAAGATCCATTAAAATAAAAATGTTTTAACCTGATCATCTTCTGATTCGACGAGTTCAGCTGTGGCAACGAGGAAGTAAATAGCACACGCAAAGTTCAATATCCATAGAATAAATCCTTTGAATGCTAAAGTCATCATAACGCCAGGTACGAACGAAAAAGATACAAAAGCTGGAGGATTAAATTCTGAAGAACGTAAATAAGCAAAGCTCTCAGGAACCTCCGGAGTTACTGTTGTTTCAGCTTCTGTTGTAGGAACATTTGTTGTTGCACTATCTGTTGTAATGTCTGTTGTTGGAGCATTTGTTGTATCACCAGGAACCTGAGAAAAAAATGTATTCAGTGCATACAAAAAAGTTAAGCCAGCACATATAATATCCCTCAACCATACTAATAAGCAATCAAATATAAAAATGTCAATAATATTGTCGATCTCAACTCTATGCAGCTAACCGCCCTTTATTGCAACCCCGAAGAGTGCGGATTTGTTATTTCTAATGCGTTTTATTCGGCTTTCTTTTTATTGCGTTATAAGTACAAACAATCAGAAATGAAATATAAGATATCACACGAGTTTGGTTAAAACAATTTGTTATTATGAAAACTGTCAAAAACATCGACAAAGTTTGGAATGAAATTATTAAGTCGTGTATGATGCGTGTTTGATAGAAGTTGATCAGAGTCAATTGTCAATTATTTACGACCACATTGATTATGAAATTTATATTCAAAATATAATCGAAGAACAAGTCTTTTAGTTGTACCGGAGCGTTAAGCGTGTTGATATAGATGATGTTGAAACTTTGCTTAACCTTTTCGTGAGTACTTACGGAGATATCCGTTTTGACCTTCACTATTCAGAAAGAGCACTCTTGTGCATTGAAGCTCTGAGGCGGACAGAAACAAAGAGAACTTAGTGCAGTTCGGGAGACTGAGACGAATAGCTTCTTCATATGCATCGCATGATTGTATAGATCGTTAAGCCCAAATTTATCCACTTATAATGATTTCGATTTCAAGCGTGCTATTTGTTTACGCAAAGAAACGACCGAATATTGTGTGTTATCGAGAGTGTTTGTTTATTTAACTGCTTGCTGTTCTTCGCTGCGTGCTGAATGAGTCTTTGTCCAATTATCATTTCCTTCTAAAGGAGGAGCACTTGAATCGATTTTTTGTGCATTGTTTATGTAAAGAAATGACGTGGTCTTGTATGCACTATCAAGTGTTCATTTACAATTGACTCTGTCTCGAATTGAAGATTGTCTTACGCTGATTAGGAGCTGACAGAAAGTAATCGGTGTAAAGCGATTATGACATCAACGACTTCATCGATTTTAAATTTGCTCATTAACGAAAAGGTTAAATGACACGGCGAACCTTTGAGTTGTAAGTTAATTTTGAAATGACAAAAACTTAGATGCTATATTCGTATGTACACCGCTTATCGTCCATGCAAATCCACTTATCTTTCAGCCCCGCTCAGCATAAATCGATTTTGTACATCAATCAATAAACACCGTTGATAGCACACTATATTCGTTCATTTCTTCGTGTAAACATAAACAATACCCATGTATATCTTAACTTTTAGTAACAAAATGCGTTTGGATTGTCATTATTAGTCGATAAATTTGGGTTATCCATCTATACAATCGTACGATATACGCAAGACTCTTTCCGTCTCTGTCTTCCATTCCCAACATCCGAGCTGCAAGACACTCTACCTGTCTCATTAGAGGGTTAAGCATTGAAGAGCTGCAGGAATCGAAGTGCTATACAGTGTCTCAACAAATGACATCATAGAAGCTATTCCCGCAAGAAATATCCATTATTTTCAGATTTAATATATGGAGAATAAGAAAAAAACGAAGAAGATTAAGCGAGAATTGGTGCAATTTAGCGTGCAGCAATGGCTATGCGGACCCTTCGCGGACCCCCAAGGGTCCGCGAAGCCATTGCTGGGGTCCGCGGAGATATAAAAAAATATTTACCTATACTTGAACAAGATATTTTAATGGATTTTTTTACAGAAAACATTATAAAAATATCTATTTTGACCAATTTTCCACTGATTTTTTGACTTACGTGCTCAAGAGGGGGTCCGCGGACTACATAAGTTTAAGAAGCGTTGTGTTAGAGTCGACAGTAACAAGCTTTGAATTTCTGAACAGTGTTTTTTTCCAACTAATCGATTTAAAATGACACTTACCGTATCAAGCAATCTGGTTATATCCATACCAAAGAGAATACCTAGAGCGAGATCTAGGATGCAAACTGCAATCGTCAAACTTGCCCATAGAGTCAAATATAACGATGCCTGTGAATCGGGTTCTTCTTTCACACCTGGAATATGATATTTTAAATAAGAGAAAATCATTTAATATTCAAGATATATAATGTTAATAAGAAATGTTCATACCGCCCATGAGAAGAATAGAAGATAGCAACCACAATACCATAAGGGTCAACATGACGCACAACCAAATAAGTAAGTCATTGGGACTAAGTAGATCCTTAAATAATACATCGCGATCACTAGAGGAAGCTGAAATTAAAAAAAAACTTCACACGATGCTTTGAATAAAAACTAAAAAAAACCGTACTATAATTTGCAAATTTGAAAATGAAAATGTTGTACTAAAAAAAATATCGACAGATTTTTTTAGTTTTTATTAAATACAAAGACTTGGCCGTTTTAAAATATTAAAATTAACGCTGCGAACATTTTTTTCACATAAACATCAATGATATAACAGTTAACTATACTTTTAAACCTTTTTTCTGCGGTAGATACGTTCCACGGAAAATCGCACAAAAAAGCTATGACTTACAAAGAAAAAGTGAATAAGCATTCCATGGATTATAAAAACCGCATAACTTTAAAACAGCTATATAAAATACATACAAAATCGCATAAAAAGACAGGAAAACAATAAGGCAATTAAGAAATAATGTTTGGTAACATTTAAAGGACGTCTTGCATCTTTGGTAAAATTTTAAGGGTGTCTGATCTGGCACCTCAAATGCCAGACATCCACTACAGAAATAATAATTATTTTAATTACAAATTATCATCGCTTTCCTTCATTTTCATAATTAGTAAAAATGTCACTATGGTCCCTAACTCAGAAAAAAATAAATCACACAATGGCGACTGTTTAAAAAAATTCAGTCCAGTCATTTTTTGGCCCTTTTTTGTCAGTTTTAATTTTTTTTATATAAATTTTGATATCAATCTGGTAGAAATAATAGAGGGTTATATAGCAACTCCGTAAGTAGTTGGAATTTTGGAAATCTTTTTCGAGAATGTATTTTTAATAGTTAAAATATTGGAAAAATGCAAAAAAAATATTTTTTTTCAAAAATCTAAACCAGAATAAAGGGCGTGATCGTAATTCAGCGATAGCAGATGCAATATGATTTACAGTCCCAATTTTTTTTTTCCAAATTTCGGTTAGTATTGATGATTTATTGCCTATTTTATTCAAAAGATCTCGAAACATACTCTTTATGATATAAATTTAAAAAAAACTGCTTTAAAAAACCGCATAACTTCGAAATCGCACAAAAAAAGTCGCACAAAAAGAGGTTTGAGTGTATAGCACTCTGGCATTTGGCATATTGGAAGATACATTGGAACGAAAAAAACGATATATTCAATATATTTTCCCATTGTAAAAAGTGTATAAATATATCATCTCTTGCTGGTTAAGCCCATTCTATATTTGTATTACCTCATGTCAAGGCGAATTTAAAATATCTGTTTTAGCCCAAATAAGCTTAACTTGATACTGATCCAATTTAGAATATACTGAATACACAATAAAATAAATTATGTGTATGTACTCTTCATGATGAGTTGATTATCACACATGTCCCTCTGTCCATCTGAGCAAAATTGGATGAAGCTTTTAGTTGGATTTAAATGATTAAGTATAGATGGGGTATGGTTTATGTATCAAACAAAATCGATAGAATATTTGCACACCGATAGAATATTTATAACCGCTGCAAAATTTTCTATAAAATCACATTCCCTATGAAATACTTTTAAAACATAAAATTAGTATTTAAAACATTTTTATTTACTTTGCGCACTTTAGATTAGCCTGCGTTTTAATAAATTTTGCTTTAAATCGCTCGGTTTTTTCAATTAAATAAACAGAAAGCGCTCAAATCGAAAATGAATCGAGAAAGTAAACGATCAAAATTCATGTAAAAATATAGATCTCGCTCTTAAAATAAATGCAAATGCGTTCGCTTTGTGCTGACAATATACCTGATAAATACACTGCTCTCATCAAGCCTCCGAAGGTATTTAAATCAGGATCGTCAGAGTCGGATTCAGAGATCAGCACAATTCCTGTGATCGAAAGACATGTAAATCCTATCGCTTGAATCTGTAAAAGGAAAAAAAATTGATTTAAAAAAATGTCGTTTTCTTAATGAAAATTGATTTCAATATTGAATAAAATAAATAACATCTAAATAATAAAAATATGACCAAATATTTCAAATATTTTAAGCAGAAAAAATGGCGAATTTGAAACATCAATTCCAAAGAAGAAGCTTTGGGAAACAGCAGCGACTTAAATTTTAAACAGGTAGGCACTTCTTAAAAATATGTTTGGATCTTAAGAACATGTTAATACAGTACACTGAATTTAATAATCTTATTAGAATATTTATATTTGAATAGAAATATTTAAGTAGGGGGAAAATCTTCAAGCAAAATAATATGTATTTTAAAATGATATTGTATTTGTTGTAGCAAATCATTTGCTCACTGGTCCGACTTTGTTCGACTAATCATTTCATTGTTTGATTTTCAAGAATCAAGAAATCAGATTAAA
Organism: Stenopsyche tienmushanensis; assembly: GCA_008973525.1. Taxonomy (NCBI): domain Eukaryota; kingdom Metazoa; phylum Arthropoda; class Insecta; order Trichoptera; family Stenopsychidae; genus Stenopsyche; species Stenopsyche tienmushanensis. Next base: position 702,823 of record WACJ01000114.1, read on the forward strand.
ATTGTATCGAGACGATCGATCGCAAACAAGCTCGTTAGAGTATATAAATATACACCGACCTCGTATCCATCTCATCTATATCATACATTCACCTCCTCATTCACTCGATATTGAAGGTAGTATTACCATCGAGCTTTACTTCGAACGCCCACCCAACGGGTATCCTGAATGAACGTATTGACGACCGCTTTCGCGATCGTCTCGATAGGGACTGAGGGGGGTTTGTAAAGACTGAGTAGTTTTCTTAGGGAGACGGTGGAAAACTACTCTAGACGACCTTTTTGATTCAACTGGAAAGGGCGTTGCCGGGATAGGGTGAAGACATACGTGATGCTTAAGTGCATCTCGGATTCCCTCCTACACCAACTAAGGGTGTCTCCCCATCACCGTACAACTTACCCGAGTAATTTAGGTTGACCCTCTCAGTTCGGAGATTCCAAAACGATATAGAAGTCAAGGAAATACAATGCTGTTTTCGTTGCAAAGTGTGGCTCTTCATATGCATCTCCTCGGGTCCGTCTATTTGATGTTCTTCTTGTCCTTGTTCTATTCCTAAAGATTCTTGGTTCCGAACCGGTTAAATTCATCATGCTCCACATTGTTGGGTAGGGTCGACTATGTAAGAGCGAGTGGCAAGCAAGCCATGGTTTGTAAAAGTAGTAATGAATAGTAGATAAACTGAGTATCAGCTTACTGCTAGAGGGGTATTTAAGTATTAAGAGGGGTATTTAAGTATTATTTAAGTAACTAGTACTTATTTATGCTGGAAAAAAAGAGCAGCTGGAGCGCTTCGAATGCTTGTGGAAGTTTATGGTGACAATGCTCCAAACTGATAAATCATATAGAGAAAGGTTTCAACGCTTCAAGAATGGTGAGACATGCCTCCCTCAGAACAGCCAAAAAATCGTAGACGACAAAGAATTGGAGACATTATTCGATGAAGATCCGAGTTAAACGCAAGGGGAGTTTGCAGAATCATCGGGAGTGACTCAACAAGCACAGTTTCTGTACGATCGAAATCCATGGAAATGATTCAAAAGCAAGGCAATTGGGTGCCTCATGAACTGAAACCGAGAGATGTTGAAAGGCGATTTTTTACTTGCGAGCAGCTCATTCAAAGACAAAAAAGAAAGGGATTTATATACCAGGTTGTAGCTGGGGATGAGAAATGGATACTCTACGATAACCCCGAGAAGAAAAAATACTATGCTAGACCCGCTCAAACAACAAAACCATGGTTCGAAGAAGATGCCGTGTATCTGGTGGGACCAAAAGGTTGTTGTGTACTATGAGCTGCTACAACTTGTCAATTCGATCGGTATAAGCTAAAATTGATTTATTTGCGCCGTGCATTTTGAGAAAAACGGCTGGAATAGGAGCAAAAGCATGACAAAGTTATTCTTCGGCATTACAACGCTCGGCTTCATGTCGTACAAGTTGTACAGAAAAATATTTGGAAACGCTCAAGTGGAATATTTTATTTCATCCGCCCTATTCATTGGCTTCTTCTGATTACTGGTTGTTCCGGAAAACCAGTAATCGGATGAAGCAATGTGCTAAAAATGTACCGGAAAAAGCTCATTTTATATGTGTTGTTGATTGAAAGCAATAAGGGGCGATATATATATAATACTCATCCCTCGGTTTACGCGGTATTCGTTTTACGTGGTTTCACTTTTATGCGATCAGAAAAAAAATACATTTTTTGCTTATTTTTAATATAAATTAAAGAAATATTAAAAAGTATGTACATTTGAAAACTATTCAATCAATTTAATACGAATTTTGTTTTCTTTATGTCGCAAATACATAATTATGTACATATTTTTACCTCAAGAATTTCTACTCCTATTTTAAAAAAGAAATCACAATCTCTTTGGATATGAAGATTCAAATTCTGGATTCCTTCCAGAAAGGTGAAAGTTTGGCATCTCTTGCAAAAACTTATGAATTGAATAAATGGAAAAGGCCTTAATGATATGTATAGAAGATCACACACAAAAAGGAGAAAAATCAGAAAATGATCAGTCTGTCATCTGACGAAAAAAGCATGATTTTACAGCGAACAAGGGGTGGTTAGAAAATTTCAAAAAAAGATACTCGTTACACAATCTCAAGATAAAGGGTGAGGCTGCTTCTGCTGACGAAAATACAGCAAGATATTTTTACCACGATATAAAGAGATAATAAATGAAATTTTTCAATGCTGATGAAACATGACAAAACTGGAAAAAATGCCCAGTAAAACATGTATTGCATAAACTGAGAAAACGGCCAGTAGTTTTAAAGCTGCTAAAGATAGAGTAACGTTAATGTTTTGTGGCAATGCATCAGGAGATTGCATGATGAAACCTCTTTTAATTAATAGAGCTTTAAACCCCAGAGTAATGAAAGGTGTAAATATGAAAAATCTTTCTGTTCATTGGAAGTCCAACAAAAAAGCCTGGATGACTGCTTCAATATTTACACAATGCTTTAATGAATGTTTTATGCCAGAAGCAGAAAGTTATTTGAAGAAGAAAAACCTTCCATTCAAATTTATTTTACTCTTAGATAATGTTGAAATTATATTTTTACCACCAAATACGACTTTCCTAATCCAACCGTTAGACCAAGGGGTGATTTAAACATTCAAGGCATATTACATAAAGCGGTCATATGAAGAAATATTAAATCAGAGATAAATCAAGTATCAATTACGATTTTAGAAACCTGGAAAAAATTTACAATCTTAAATTGTGTGAAATATATAGGATTAGCAATTAAAGAAATTAAAAAGTCAACATTGAATGCTTGTTGGAGAGCAGTATGGCCAGAAGTAGTTGAACGTACTCATGTAATTCCAGGAAGAAATGAAACATTTAACAGCATTTTAAATATAACAAAATCGTTGGGACAAGGGTTGGAGGATTTAGAATTCAGTGACATCGATCAATTGTTTGTTGATCAGGAAATAGACGAAGAAGAATTGATTTATATGGTGTCAACCAACGAAAATGTTGAAATTAGCGATGGTAGTGATAATGACATTATTAATAAACCAAATAAATTTACGTCTAAAGTTTTTCAGAAGTTTTACAATTGGCCAATCACTGATCCTGTTATTAAACATTCTGATAAATATCAGCGAGTCCTTAAAAGCCTGTGCGCGCAATTCAGTGAAATTTACAAAGACTTAAAAAAACACAACACAAAAATTAGTTATGGACTATTTAATAAGACGAGAAGAAGAGCCTGCTGTTGGATTTGAATCCAATGATAGTAGTGATTTCGAGCCAACCAAAAATTTAAAAAAAATGTTTGAATTAGAATACAGCAGTGAGGAGGTGGCATGTAAAATCAAATTAACTCCCTGTTTAACTGGATAAGCATAATTTCACATTTTTTATTTGCAAAATCTTTCACACCAACCCAACATCAAATAATCATGTGAGAAACATATTTAGTTCATGGTTTAGATAGAAATTCGAGATATTTTTAGCACACTGTGATAACGTCAAAACATTTTTCATGGTACATGTATATTTTAACCGGCGATATGCTTATGCTGCGTATATATTCGATGATATTATACTGTTCAGAGATAATGCTAGTTTCAAGTGTTGCCCAATCTGTGTATGTATTTGACTCATCTATCTCTACTATCTATGAAGTTTGTTAGCGCTTGTTTTATGAAATTGATACTGTGTTAACCCTTCAGGGACGAAACTGTTTATTTTTTAATTTGGAATACTTTATTTTGCTTTTAGAAAAGATTAATGATTTATTTGTTTATTTATTGATTTGGAGAGGCATATGTTGGATGTGGTTGCCTAGCGATGTATTGCTGTGGAGCTGAGAGGTTAGGATGCGTGCGCTCTCCCTCACTTCGTATAGCGACTGGCGAGCCGCCGAGCACCACGCGGTGCTAGCCGCCGAGCGCGGCCTTGGCTGACGCAGCCGAGCGCTTGGACAGACACACATTAGATTGGTAGCATTATCGCCTCTCGGCATAGTTGACAAAAGACTTTGTTTACCTTAGCAAATCTTGGACAAACACACATTGATTTTTATATATAAGATTATGTCACCAAAATATGACAAATTCCGTAAAAAAATGAATGTTGATCAATGCTATTCATTATTACTATACAACAAAAGACTAGACAAAATTTCAATATTTTATCAAAGTCCCTAATACGGCAGATAGACTATTTTTCATCGTCTCCTGTTTAAAAAATGAAAACAAGATTAATTCGAAAGATAAGCAATTCCAATGACAAATCAAATGACTCAACTGATTTCTTGTAATTGTTCTAGAATCATTTGTTATGACTATAATCAATTTATTATCGATTTGAAATCGAATGATTGTATTCACGCTTATCAAAGAATTTTCAACTAATCCTATTATTCAAGAAACAACTAGATAAGATGCAATAAAATAATTTTAGATTATCTAGCGAAATTATTATCATGCAGAATAATTTAGACAACTCAAAAATGTTTTATCTCAAAGATTTACACATCGTCGTCAATATCCATAAATTATTCGACTTACGAGTGATGGTGGTTATGTAACAAAAATAGAGATAAGTAAGTAAGTTAATGAGCGAATGTAAATGAAAATTAATGTACAAAAGGTAGCATGTTATTTGCGACAAATTATCGTTTGACATTCGGTCGGGCACTGAAGATTATACCGTTTATTAGTTTGTAGCTCCTAATAACATTTTAAAAGCACACTTACACGCTTTGACGAGCATGTCCGCCAACGCGTTAAATAGGTAGTTTTGTTTCTAAATTTTCATCAAATTTGCCACACAGTTTTTCTTCATCTTCTTCTTTATATGTCCTCTAAGAACGTTGGCATCCAAAATACACATCTTGATTTTAACAATGCTCCGGTACTAATATCGATGCCAGAGGCTCTTCAGCCATGATGACCAATGATCTTTTTGTGTATTATCAGGCGCAGGAGATCATATTTTTGGTTTCTTGTGACAGGGCCGTAACAAGGGCATGGCAAAGCAGGCGCATGCCACGGGCGCAACTGGGCTTGGGGCGCAAAACGTAGAATACCGACTCGCTCGAGAATTACACATGGTTTTTATTTTAATCGCCCCCGTGAAAATATTAAATTGAAAAGTCAAAAAAAGGTTGGGCAAATTTCCTTTAGACATTGCGAAATTTAGCTGCTAGTCGACTTTCAGCGCTTCTTCAGTATATGTTCCAGAAGCAATCCAATTTAAGATATCAAAGCAATTATGAAATATATATAGCTTACAAGAGAGATATACACAGCTATAAAGAAGATATACAAGGCCCATGGAGCGACATTTTTTTTTTTTTTTTGGGATTAAGGGGGTATTTTGCTACGTTTTGCACAAAGGCCTTATGTCTTAAGTATCATGGTTTTTTCAACATTTTGAAAACATATCCAAAACTTTTTAATCTGTTGTAATAGCACAAGAGAACAGTTTTTGAATTTTGCAATGTATTTTTGATCTAAACAATTTATTATTATATGCAATTCCTAGCTTCCAGCTATTCTTTATGCAATATGTTATTAAATTTATTTACACCTGACACCACTGGATTTCTTCGTCAGGGACGTGACCTATTCCGTGGCTCGCACGGTCTCCAGACCTGACACCACTGGATTTATTTGTCAGGGGACGTGCCCAGTTTCGTGGCTCGCACGGTCTCTAGACCTGACACCACTGTATTTATTTCTCTAGGGACGTTCAAAAGAATTAATTTCACAAAAGAAATTCTGATTGAAGGATTAAGTGTCGCCTTTGCAAAACTTGGAAGAGGAAATGCTACTTCAGACAGCTACAGTTGAAGTAAAGAAAAGGTGTCCAAGATGACCAATTTGAACAAATTTACCCTCCTAATTCCCTAAAAAAAATGTCAGCCCATGTGCTAAACACCCAGTATACTTAAAATTTAGCATAGGGCAATGAAAAAATATGTTTTATTTTCGATCATTTTTATCAAATATATAATATATTATGGACAAGACCATAGTATTTGAATACATTTGATATGAACAAATTTCAGTCCTTCAATATCTCACACACATTAACATATGTCACATCACAAAGATTAGGCCTTCAAAATCTCTTCGGATAATGGAGAATTGCTAGAAATAGAAAAATTAGGCTATTGGGGATAGATTTGCACATATTCGTTTTTCACGGTCAATCAAAAAAAAACACAATCTCGGTCGACAGCAAACCTTGGACTCTTTCGCTTAGTTAAATTCATAAATGGGGTCTACTGATAAGAAAGTCTTCATAGACGCCGATAAGAGAATAAATAATGCAAAGTCAATAGAATGTTTTTTCACATTTCTATAAATATACAGCTATATGCATATGGGATCACATAGCAAGACATTGTATAAAATGTGGGTGTTATCTAATGCCAGAATAAAACTGCAAACTTTTGTTGTAAACTGCTTGTTAAAACCACTTAGAAATTCTCAAAATATAAATTATGTGTTTGTCCTTCCAGTGTACTAGACACGATTATAAGGATCTGGCTACTATTTGATTGCAATTTATTACTTAAATGTCGATTTCTGCTCATCATGTTCGATATTAAATTTCGTTCGACATCAAAGTCTTATATGACCGGAATAGAAGAACCAAGAAGGCATATGACCAATCATTACTTCGGTTGCATCCATGATTATCTTTAATTTAACCTCACACATTTGTATATCCAAATTTCAATCTAAAATAACTGCCTCTTTGATGTTGTATAATCAAAACCATTTAACACTTGTTTTTAACGAGTAAAATTTCAATCAAACCAAGACACATATGACTAGATAACGATATTTCTAAACTGAAATTTTGATAAATTAATGAGACAAGAATGAATGTAAGTACAGCATTGGACAAATTTGTGATATCATATGTCAGCTAATTAAGATGCCAAAATGCCTCAGGTCGTCTGTTCACTGATTCTGGCCATTTTCTGGCAGTTGCATCCTTCTATACCCTTGGTCCAAGACCGATTACGTTGGATATTCTCATAGAGTATCCAACTTTCATCTCCAGTGACAAGTCTCTTCAAAAAAAAGTTAGCTATTATGTCATTGGAGAAGAAAATCGCATGTTGAAATACGCTGAAGTTTATTTGAATCAGTCAGATCACGAGGAAGCCACACATCTGAACGATTGATGTAGCTCAATTTTGTCAGATGATTATGGACGGGTGTTCGTGGAATTTCTAACGTGTTAGCTATTTCGCGATCAGTATATCGTGGGTTTTCTTCAACCATGGCTATGATTAAATCTGTGTTTATTTGCGAAAGACACTTATGGGACAACCTAATATATTTCTCCATAAATGCAATATATTAAATACTATTATAATGTATGTTTTAAAATAATATACAAAGATAGTCCCAAACGTACTTGACCTAACGTATAAAACAAATACTATGATAGAAAGTGTCTAGACGCTACGTTGCTTCCGTAATCTTATAGATCATAGAAGCCGTAAAAAGGTTTGTATGTCCAATCGGTCCACTTTTCGAACCGCTGATATAACGAATGAGCGCCATCGGATGTCATACCTGTAAATGTCTACAGAACGTTAGACATCTTAGTATATATTATAAAAACGGACATGGTCAATCAGTGTTGGTTCATGTAAAGTAGAATGGTCGAGTAAAATAAAAACCATGTGCAACTCTCGATCGGGTCGGTATTCTGCGTTTTGCGCCCCATGCCCAGTTGCGCCCGTGGCAGGCGCTTGCTTTGCCACGCCCTTATTACGACCCTGCCAAAATGTGTATTTTTTATTCCATAGCCCGTGATTAAAATCGATCATATATCATGACATTTTTACAAATTATTGCCTGTGATTAATTTGTAAATCAAATAGATGCCTGTGACGTTACTGAAGATAATGAAAGACGTAGTTCTAAATTGGCTGCTTGTAACCTTTATGGCTTTATCATACCAATCGATGCGCATTGCAAATGCCGTTTAGAATAGTATGTATTTCAAATAACTGCAGTATAAAAAATAAATGGATTGATATCTCTATTGCTTTATTCGTTTATGGTTAATTCCTTTGTCTAACATTTTAAGCTTGTTCCATTCCCTATCGATGTACAAATAATAGCCTTCAGTCACAAGTTAAAATTTACACGAGTATGTGAAAAATGTTGCTTTATCTCATAGAATAACTGTTTACATTTTATCAACTAATGACACTGATTGGATTATTGATTTTGATAGCTATTGTCAAATGTGACGTATCTTCAAATGAAACTCGAAAATGTGAGAAGATATCAACGTTATACGAGTAAATATATGAGGTTGTTTTGAACTTTGGATCGCTCAAATCACGAGATGTCTCAGAAATAACTGCTATTAGACGGAGTTTTGTATAAATATGTATTTTCATGTGCATGCAAAAGCGTAAAAAATAACATCTTTGTAGAATTTTTAAAGCGAGCGTCGTGCAAATGCAAATACATACAATATTTTTGTGAACGGGAAGGCTTTTATTATAATCAATGACGGTAAAATTTACGGCTTTGATTCCATATTATTATTGCAGGCTTAATCTGTCTCATATCACAATTAGATTCACAGCACACTAAATATCTTTGCTTCCGAGGAGTTCATATCTGTAACCTCTTACACTAAAATGTAAGTCTCGACGGCTTAAGCACAATCACAGCGTCGTCGGTGACACGTTAATTCGTTTATGTGATACAGATAATAAAATATGAATTCTATCAATACGTAACTAATCGGCGATACTTGAACTGGCAGCATTACTCATGAACTCGAAGATGTTTATCACTTTCATACCGATAAATATACCAAGATCTCACTAATACTCGTACTATTCAACTTTAGCTTGACTTTTTATGAATATTGTACGTCAAGGAATTCAACTGATTTCATTCAATTACACGTATTTATTAACTTCACAATTATCAGACAACATGAAGCGACCATACAAATCCATGCGACTCTTCCCCAAATTGCATTGTATAAATCCAGCATTAAAAATGTGCATACATTTATATGAATACTGTGCAAATCTCCAGGATGATATTAACAATATTGAGACGCGATATAAGGTATAAGCTTATTTTTAAAAAACGACTTACACATCCCATTATCCCAGAAAACATCACAACGAAGCGCAGATGCTTCATCACTGCTTTTTCTTCCCCCATTCCAAGGCCTGGCTTTTATTTGGGTGGTTCAATGAAGACACACTATTCCGGAAGAATCGGCCGTGGTAATGGAACGTCAATAGAGCACTGATGGTCGATTGTGAGGTACTGTTTGATATTTTTCTAGTCTCCTATCGGTTATCAATCCATTTTAATCGCAGATAGCGGACAAAAAGGCACATTGACTTAATAATGGTGTATTCGGTCGTATCGATATATATATTGCTGATATTAAAGTGCTAACGTTCATGTTCGTATCGGCATATAATATGTATTATTATACGATTTGAACTAGGATCGTACTGAAAACTATCTGCATTCTATAAGTCATCGAAGGATACATAGAAAGGATGATAATTTTTTCAATATGTGTATGCGAAAGTATCATTCAAATGATCAATGATACATCGAGTCTGCCAATGGATATGATGAATCTTTCCACATTCTGTCATATTTGATGAACACCTTAGCGTCCTAATAGACGAGAATCCTAATAAAAAAGAATCTGATGTGTAAAATCATAATATCCGTTTGAGCAATTAGTACATAATTTCTAATTGTTTTTGCTATTTAAGCAAAAATAGACCAATTTTGCGTGATCTTGAAACTTTTACTTGAAATACAACCCTTTGGTTGGTGAGATTAGAGATTAATTATAAATTGTGTCGAACATAGATGCTGTATTCGTATGCGCACCGCTTATCGTCCAATTTTCTCTCAGGATCGCGCAGCGTGAGTCAATCTTGTATATCAATAAATGAACTTTAACACCGTCGATGGCATACAATATTCGTTTATTTCTTCGTGTAAACATAAACAATACGAATGCGTGTCTTCACTTTTAGTGACAAAATAATGCATTTGTTGATGCTTTCAACCGGATACGATTAGGGAATCCAATCCCGGGATCCCGGATAGTTTTAGGTGCTCATGAATCCCGGGATTAGTAAACGTAATCCCGAAAAATTTGGGATTGAAATTTTTATCTAACAGAAATCGTACACCTCACCAGCACGATGAAGGCTACTAAATGGATGCTTGGAAACAGTGGCTTAACTACTAATTGGCGAACTTAGGCGACGTCTAGGGGCAGTCTAATCTATGTATACATATATACAATACATATATATTTTTCAATTTGTTATATTAACCTTTCCCTACCGGTGATGTATTTACTACACCTCGACTCTAATAATGGGAATATCGATATGAAATATAATAGATACGGGGCTCAGAATTTTTGTATTCCTCCGTAATATAATTACGAATCACATCAAAGTATTACAATATGTAAGTATTCATCTGCAGCGACGGAAATAAATAATTTGTCGGAAAATCGGGAAATTTGCGACTTTTAGTCCGTGTCTCAGCAGAAAGGAAATTTATCATTTACATTGATGGTGTTATACGAAAATGGGGGCTCACGCAGTCATCAACTCGAATTAGCATTTAAATATCTGATGACGATACCTCATATTCAGCAGCTGGTTACCCAAATCAGATCCAAACGAAATGACCAAACACTCGATGTTTAATGTTAATTCGGGCATATATTCAAAACAATATTTGAATTTTTTAGTGTTTTATCTTTTCTTAAACAAATAAAATTTCCTCCGCCTTCAAAATTTTTTTTATATTAAACAAATGGACTTATTAGTAATTTTTGATAAAATTTATTAATGTAATCTCTTAAACTATTGAAAATCTCGGACCCGGGATTCCGGGATGGTCTAATGCAATCCTGGGATCAAAATTTTAGCTCGGGACTGGATTCCCTAGATACGGTACAAATTCTGTTATAGTTTTAATGTTCGTTTTGTCGTCATCTGTTGATAATAGATGCGATGATTCTCTATTTTGTACTCTTTAAAATAAAATCATTCAAATATTATCGAAATATATCAAAATTTTAAAATAATGATTTGAATGAATAATATTGTATTAATCTTTTAACTGCCAACGACGCACCGGCGCGTCGAATTTGTATGCGCTGATGAGTCATTGGCAGCTAAAAGGTTAAAAGCACGGCATTAAAAATGGAGCGCTATAGATCGCGTTTCGCAATATTTGAGAATATTTAAACGTGTAGGGGTATCTTTACAGCAAGACCGTCGTCATCGATGTACGAGTGTATGATGAAACGCAAGACACCCGTCTCTGTCTCCGGCTTACTCTTTCTATATCATTCGAGTCCGAACGCACATATGTGCGATTACTCATCTACGGGCTAAATAAGATAGATTTTGACTTATTTACTGCATAGACCTGCCCTCGAGCGGATAAAAATTCCTTTTCATACGCAAAATTTAATTATGACACACACAAAATGAATTAAGACGAAGTGCTTGATAATTTTGCATTGAAAATAAGAAGAAAAAAAATATTTTAAGAAACTGTCAGCAAATTTAATACATTAATCTGGCAAGGTGATTAAACGAAATTGATATGATTAATATCAGGGTAAACAGATTCTATTGGCTGTTGACGTTCATAGCAAGTATGCGGTTATCTAAAATAACAGATAGGACGTAATTCAATTTTCGATTGAAATGTTCTTAAAGATATTTCATTCGGTATAAATAGGTAACTTAGTAAGACTCAAATTTTCAGCATTTTATCTACCTGCCTATCGACATTTGATAGCGTAAATAAGATTAATCTTCAGCACTTTACGATAAATTTAAAACAATAGATCCTAATAATCAATTACAATGATTTGCGATGAGCAATCAGTATCATCAGACGATATCCACAATTGAATTTTCTAGGAATAGAGAATTTTATATGACTATTTCCAGCTGTCTTCCTTATATGAATATTTAAATTATTGATGCAAATCTGTCAGACTTTATTTATTGTTTGAGATCTTTCTAAATCAAGAAATTAGGCAAATTTTGAATTGAGACAATGATTCGGGATTACTAACACTGTGTTTTCAAATTTAATACTAATACTATTTTCCAAATTTTTATTTTACTATTTGGATTTGAACCTTTATGAACTAGTCCACTAAAATAATAGGTGCAACTCTCGTAAAGCATGATTTTTAGGTTCCTAAAAAAGACCGTGTTATATCAAAAATTTGTAATGAGACTAGTGTAAAAATTATGAAGGACTTATGTAGGAAAAATATTTTTATTGAAACAATGGTAATTATTTACGAAATATTCTATGTAATATTCAAGCAAAATATTTGACTTAATCGTCTCCATCCATACTTGTATCTAGGGAATCCAATCCCGAGCCAAAATTTCGATCCCGGGATTGGGATTTTCAATATTTTAAGAAATTACATTGATAAATTTAATCAAAAATTACCAATAATTCAATTTGTTAAATATAAAAAATAACTTGAAGACCAAAGAATTTTATTTATTTACGAAAAGATAAAAATACAATTTAAAAATAGATAAATAAAACACTAAAAAAATTCAAATATTATTTTGAAAATATGCCCGAAGTGACATTAACATTAAACATTAGTGTTTCGTCATTTAGTCTGGATCTGATTTTGGAAGTCAAGACACTTGCTGCTGAAAATGCACGCTCAGCTTCCACACTCGTTGGAGGTATCTTCATCAGATATTTAAATGCTAGTTCGAGTTGATGACCGCGTGAGCCCCCATTTTCGTATAACAACATCAATGTGACTGATAAAATTCCTTTCTGCTGAGACACGGACTAAAACTCGCAAAAATCCGGATTTCCCGATAAATTATTTATTTCCGTCGCTGCAGATGAATATTTATATACTATAATACTTTGATGTGATTCGTAATTATATTATGGAGGAATACAAAAATTCTGAACACCGTATCTGTTATATTTCATATCGATATTCCTATTATTCGTCGAGGTGTAGTAAATACATCACCGGTAAGGAAAGGTTACTATAACAATTTGAAAAACATACATGTACGCTATATATGTATACATAGATTAGACAGTTACTGCCCCTAGGCGTAGCCTATGTTCGCCAATTAGTAATTACGCCACTGTTTCTAAGCGTCTAGAATTCGTTGGGAATGTCTCGATTTAGTAGCCTTCATCATGTTGGTGAGGTGTACGATTTCTGTTAGATGAAAATTTTAATCCCGAAATTTTCGGGATTACGTTTTCTAATCCCGGGATTCTTAAGTACCTAAAATCGTCCGGATCCCGGGATCCATCAAATTTATTAAAACAGCTTCGCTTTCCATCAGTATTTTTTAAATATTAATAACACTCATATCGTTAAAGCATTCCTTTTCTAAATCATAAAAAATGTTCATTTTATCGGATTTATTTTGACTTCAATTGTTCGGTTAATCGATATAATACCTCGGCATAAATCTAAGCTTAAAAAAAGTATAATCGTATTCGTACTCTGAAATTTCGCAAAATAATACACATCGACTTTTGTATATTCATCAATTGATGATAGATTTCCACATATTGTCGGTTTGTAAAAATTCATAGTGAACCTTATATGTGAAGTCGTATAAAACAACCCATAAATTCATAGTGGTTTTTTTTACCATTTCGCAGTAACCCTATGCAATCAATACATATTCTTATTTCACGGAAACCATTAAACGAGGAATTTATCAAACTATAAAGTTGATCTACAATTTTTTGTTGGAAGGAAAAGATAAAAACAACTGAACAGTCTCGTATTAAATTCACGCGTATCGTATCCCTTAGCGAATTAACTAGTTTTTCACAACTTTTGCCGGTAGTTCGATGGTATTTTAACTTTGAATTTGATTTTCAAAAATAATAATTAGCATATGAACAAATAAAATCATGCAAAAAAAACTAATGACAGAAATTTACATATAAATAATTAAAATACGTTTTATGTTTGTATCAATATATATAAAAATGAAAGTTTTTTGCTTCGTTGCCCCATATGCGTTGTTATATTTTGGTGTGTTGAGTTTTGGCGAGTTTGTGAATTATTACAACAATTGTTGTACCAATTCATTGCAATTTGTATTGCGAGATGTTTAGCAGATGTATCATGTTGTAGGATGTAGGAAATCGACAAAAACGAAGATTTACATTTATAAAATGTTTCTCTGATAGGCTATAGGGGTAACGAGACTAAAATGGTTAGGAACTGCTGTCGTAAAATATCCATTTCTCATCCCCGGTCACAATCTGATGTATAAATCCCTTTCTTTTTTGTATTTAAATGAGCTGCTCGCAAGTGAAAAATCGCCTTTCAACGTTTCTCGGTTTTAGTTCATGAGGCACCCAATTGCCTTGCTTTTGAATCATTTCCATGGATTTCAATCGTACAGAAACTGCGCTTGTTGAGTCACTCCCGATGATACTGCAAACTTCACTTGCGTTTGACTTGGATCTTCATCAAATAGCGCCACCAATTCTTTGTCGTCAAGGTTTTTTATGAAGCTCAAAGCTATATAAAATGAATATTATTGATAGATGTCCAAGCTCTCTGAAACCACTGAAATCAGCTGTCACTATGAAACATTTGGTGTGTAACTTCCCTACATCGTCTTTGCGGAACGCAGCTCAGCACACTGACAATGCGGCTTAGTTTGCCAACTATTGGAGCAATAAATTGGTCGCATCAAATATTCAATGATAGCCGAATCTCAAAAATATTTCAATAGGGGAGAAAAACTGAACACAAATAAAACTCTCAGTGAGTTCTGTTCTCAGCGAGATATATTAATACATTCCCTCTTTTTTTGGGAGTTACATTTATCGAGTGGAAGGACCAAGTGAAATAATTGAAAGTGTTTCTGAACCCCAAGCTTAAATAGGGAGCGCACAAATCATGGGCGAGGGGCGCTTAATTTCATATAACAGAGGCTCATCGACTTACAATAAGCTCATCATCATCAGTCATTCGTCCGATCTTCACTAGCCATTTATAGAAAAACTTTCCGTGCGAATTTAAAAAAAAAAAACTTCAAGTTGTGCAAAATATAGATTAAAAAGACGCGCTTAACTCAGAACCGTTTACCAATCGAACTAAATATTAAAAATTATCCTCCTGTTTTAATAGCTTGTAAAAGTAGTCGGCAACAACCAAATTAAAAATCATCCCTTTGAATTAGGGTATATTTCTATGGGGGTAATTTGGAGTCATCGGAAAATATTTCATGGGTTCTCTCTCACTTTAAAACGGATTACGTGGGGGATAATTTAATACTTTTACGGTAGAGTAAATAATGCCCTAACATAGTGGTTCTTAAACTGGGGTCCGTGGACCCCTGAGGGACCACGGACTATACGTTTTTACCAATATTTGTTTTAAATTAGGACAGAGATTCTTAGCTTTATTGCGGTGACGGGTGCAGTGTTATTATGGACAGTGAATGGAGTAGTGGTCCTTCAGTTAAATTTCACCTTTAATAAACGCGTATTTATTAGTTATTAATTTAACAATATACAGTATGTAAGAATCGTAAGTCGTAATCGTAAATCAATAGCTCGAAGAGCTAAAATGAATTAATGTTAGCTTTACGAGTGAATAGAGAATAATATGTATGAAAGATGGACGAATAGTGCTTTATGTGTGACTGGTGGAAGAATAATTATCGATGTATCGTCGAGTCTCCGATTATTTGTAGATTTGGATGATTCAAAGGTTTACATAGAGAAGTTTAATGTTAATAGTACGATCGGTGACTTGGCGATGCTTTCGAAGTTTGGTCGGCATAAAAAGCGAGGGATAAAGTTTCATCGGTCGATACAAATTATAATCGCTATTGAACATTAGCCTCACACATTAAGCTCTTTCAACAAAGATAAGACGACTTTCTTTCGCGTTGTCTTGAGAGCAGGCGTTTGTTTTGATAATTAAGATACTAACATCGTTTTTATCGTTGACCAATTGTGTTTTTCCCTTTTGACTGTTCTGGAGTGGTGTCATGGAAAAGTGGATTTACATCAGAGCGTAGCGTGTATGTTCTTCGGTTTGAAAGGGTTAAATTTCGACTGACTGTCGAAATTGTGTATTGTAATATATATATATATTAAACTGCGATAATTGTGTATTAATGTGATTATCGTATTCATTAAATACAAAAAAGCAAATGTTTAAAATATTCAAAGGATACATCGTCAATAAACTTACATTGACCAAGTGTTGGTATAGTGATTTTTGATCCTGGATTCTTATTATAATGGCTTAGGTTTTTTTTTTAAATATTTTTTTTGTTTGAGCTTGTTTAAGTTATTACTATTGAAATTTGTATTTTTTTCTATATTAATTTCTGGGCTCATTATATTAAAAATTAAGTACAAAAATCAGAGTGATATTAATTGATGGCGTCTTGTCACTTCCCACGTGACGTACAACCGTAGCGACCAAGTGCTGCTGTCACGTGAGAGGTGACTTACGACCGATAAGGATTAATATATCTGTTCGATCTTCTCGATCCAGGTTTACCCTAATTTCCTGGATTTGAAAAAGTAAATGCTTAAGGCGACTAATAAAGTTTTACAGGGACGCTCAAGGGTGAGTGATCAAATTGCAACAATAATTAAATTATCATTTATATATAATGATAATTTTGCTACTCACTCATAGATTCTCTCCTCTCCTACCTTTCCAAATAATCCTAATTTTACTACGTGTAGAAGGCAAATAGGGAAACCACCACATTAAATCCTTTCCCTAGTAAGATATCCTATGGAGATCGCTTACGTCCCATATCGAATATGGCACATTAAGAAGACAATATTTGCGTTATGCTGTCTTGACTTGGGGTGGTTTTTAGGAATCCACCATTTTAACATGGCTTTTCATAGCGAATACATGTTTTAAAAATATGTCTACAGTTATACAGAGTGCGACAGGGAAACTACCTTATTATAAAAATAAATAACAAAAATCGTTTAGGAGATATCAATTTAACTATTTTTTTCATATTACAGAGAGATATTTAAAGATAGTTCACTGCATTATCGCTATGAAAAAAACGTTAGGTCTCGCTCTTTCCCGGAACGAGTGGCAACCCATTCTTCTCTGAATAACAATAGCTTCAGAGCGCGTGTTTCAAATAAGGAAGTTGCATGGAAATATTTGTTATGACTGGCATAATTAACCCCTTCTATCAATAAATGTTCCTATTACCTCCCGTCAATGTAGTGGATCTGGCTGAACCCTCATATATTTTCTATGGAAACGGACGACGCACGCGTCTATTTTCATTCCAATCCAAATCCAATCCATTTTTTTCTATTTTGTGTTTTCATTTTTTTATGCACATTGTTTTTCATGTTTTATTATATCCGAGTTCCTTTATCTTGTGTATTTTGAAAAGATGAACTTGCGCTTACATATTAATATTTAAATCTATTTTTTATGTATATTTCTCTGTTTTGAGAATTTTCATTTACCGGTAAATAACCGGTAAACCGATAACGGGTAGGATTTCTTTACCGTTTTACCGGTAATGGCAATTTTAGCACTCCTCAAGTACTCCTTTCCATGAAGTTCAGGACTACATGGGATGGGGGGGGGGCAGTACTTTATAGTCCGACAAATTAAATGATCTGCTACTCGGCTAATGACGCCACTCCAGAACAGTCAAGGGGGAATAACACAATTGGTCAACGATAAGAATGACGCGGTATCTTAATTATCAAAACAAACGTCTGCTCTCAAGACAACACGAAAGAAAGTCTTATCTTTGTTGAAAGAGTTTAATAGCTTATCCGACGATAGCAATTTCAGTTAATTTTACCTAAATTTTATAACGGTTAAAAGTAAAGTAAATAGTAAGTATGAATATTTACAAGTTTCTATAAAAAAATATATATTGAGAATGTTTAAACGTGTAGGGGTATCTATACGGCATGACTTTGCCATCGATGCACGAGTGTATAATGAGACGCCAGACACCCGTCTCTGTCTTACGATTTCCGGTCCGATATTTGAGGACTCTTTTTCGACGTTTGTGTGACGAGCGGCCGGATGCTAAGAATCACCCCACTCTATGGAGTTAAAAAGATTTCCGTCGGTAACTGCGAGCTCGTATCGAGGGTCCAGAGCCCTATATCGATACGAAGGGGAGAATGCCCCCGTCCTTCTCTTCAAAGCCTACATCAAGACAAACTAAATTAATAACCAGAGAAGCAATAATAGACAATTTAAATTTATTTCAGTTATTGATTTGCATTTTAAGCACGTTTTAAGCAAGTCCCCTTTCCATAGCGTGGATGAATGGATTCTTAAATTATTGTATTTTAAAAAAATTCCTTGTTATCTTGTATTCATTGTTGAGCCAATATTTTTGTCTTAATCCAAAAATATTTGAACATTGATACATTATCTGCTTCAAACATTATTTGTTGATAGCAGCAATTTCGATTCTATATCATTGTTATCATGAGCCTCAAGGAATTTCATGTGACTCACAATAATGATACGTACCATCAAATAATTTAATTAAAGCATCTTTATCTGAATTTATACAATGATTAATTTATCTTTGTTGAATAATTTACGTAATCATTGAAATAGTGAAGCGTTCAATTTCATCATGCATTCTCTAAAAACATTTACAAGTTCTGCTCTATTCCTTATTGGTACAGTTTTTTAACTTCTAATTAAAATGTTTTCTCTTTGAAGCCCTTGGTAAAAGCTTGAAACCTGAAACAACAAAAAAAAACTATAAAAACTATCTATATAAAGTCAAAAAATCAAGATTATATGACATCGAAAGATGTAATTGATTCTCAAATTATTTAAGTTTAATGGCAATACATCAACAATTTAATATAAGTAATATATATTTCATGCATTGTATTTATGAATGAAAAATCATTTCCCTAGTAATATCTTATGGAGATAATCTACGTCCGAAATATTGGATATGGCATGTTTAATTCAAATTAATTTATAAATGTTATGAGAACAAAAGCCTTTGAATTGTAATGGTATGATACAATGTAAAAAATGTGCCCGTGTGATTATTCATTTTAGGCCAGATTCACACTGTGGTGCCAGTAACGGTTCGATCTCGCTCCGATCCCGGTCCGATCAAATATTCTTACACAAGAAACAATCAAAGTATTCACACTATCGGATCGTTCCAATTCCGTTTCTTGTATGAGAATATTTGACCGGACTGAGATCGAGAGCGAGATCGAACCGTTACCGGCCCCATAGTGTGGATTGGGCCTTAAAGTCCCAAATCAAAAACTACTGTATTATATAGTTAAGTTATTATAGGATAATTATAGGACAATTTTATAAAAATGTATTGTAATTCTATCCACATTTTCTTTGCGGTGACATCTAGGGTTACATAAATCCACCAATCAATGACATAAAACGTTTGAGACAAAATAGTACAGAATGATCATTAATCCAATACTTTAAAATCAACCAAGAAGCATTATAAAAAAACAAACTTATAAAAATATATCTTGCCATACGATATCAAAGCATATGATTACCACGCTTATGATGTCACTATAATGATTTAAGTCCATTAAAATCTTGCTTCAAAACTTAATGATTCATATACATATTTATCAAGAATGATTGTGTATAATAATAGCATCTATTGTCATAGTTGCGAAATAAAATGCATTTTCAATTTATTTCAATTATAAACATGTAATTACGAAAGCTTTTGCTTTGAAATATCGACGAAACGAATAGTTTCAAAACCTCATATAAATTCATTCGACTCGGCTTAAACGTCAAACTGGAGCAATGTAATCCATTATAATTTTGTCCTTGTATTATTTTTTTTAAGTTAAAAATTTGTGTTTCTGATGAAAAAGATGTTTCGATCAAATCATTCTAATAATATAATCATCGTTTTTTTAAATGTGACGCATGTTATAATTGTGCGAATATTTAAAAATTTTAAGATTTTAAAATTGTGAGTGTAAAATTATAGCGCAAATTATTTATCGTTTAATTTGGGAGTGTGATGCGAATTTAATATATTTTTATCCGCAGGCATAAATTATTACACGAGCGGAATTACAATCGGCGGTTGGACGTTGTGCAGCTCGTTAAGATCATCGTAAAGTAAAAATTTGGTCACAACTAGCAACACTGAGGTCATGGTGGTTCTGTCGGCAGCTCTTTTTGGAATGGTGTATTTTCCTTCGAAATTCCAAAATGCCAACAGCTTAGTTTCAAACTAAAAAGAAACACAGTAAGGCAAATGTTTTGATCTCGCTATCTTTATTTGGCCATTTTAATTATTACATATCGATCTATTTAACAATATGTTTAAAGTAACTTAATTGTGTTTTTCGCTCAGAAGCTGATAATGGGGCTGTTATTTACCAAATTATGGAACTTGTTCGGAAATGAAGGTAATAATTTGTTGAAAGTTTTGTTTTAACTTTTGTATAAATTTGAATATCTGATCCTCGTTATTACCCACGCCTAGTTCTTTCACTTTTACCCAATTACTCAATACTTTATTTTTGTCTTGTTTACCACTTTTATTGTGAATGCGACACATAAGTGAATGACATTGACCATTTTGCGAATCAGCGTACACAAGTACTTCCCAAACCTTTTTTGAATATTAACATTAAAACAATAGTTTTATAATATAATAATTTGAAGCTTGAATTCATAAAAACGACAGCCTAGATTACAAATCCACTCGAAACAGTGTAATAATTTTGAAAACATTTTAAACTGAAATACACATCTTAATGATTATTTATTGTATGAAATTAGATTTTCATACTTTGTTATTGCTCCTACTACTAGTAGGTATTCGGCCATGGATGCTGTGGATGTCCCAACGTTCCCAAAAAATCGCATCAAGAATATTTTATACCGTATTATATTTGAATTTCGTGTAGCTTTTATTTATTTTGATTGTGTGATTTTGATGTTAAAATGACCCTTGGATATCCCTTGGTTGAAAGGTCACCACACGCTACTGCTCCTTACATGTTTACGATTATATTTATCAATAATATTTTGAATAGAACAAACTTTTTTGATTAACCTGTTAAATGCCAACGACTCACCGGCGAGTCGCATTTCACGCATTTGCACGCATTGCACACGCAGATCACTTCACAAATATGAGATGTTCACAGTGATACAATTTGCCAAAGACTGGTTCGAAATGTCTAGACAGTATTGACACTGGACCTGCCAGTAAAAATATGACACTGGACCTCAAAGAGTTTTATACTAATGTATTCTTGAGCATTTTTTTTCGCGGACCTAACCCTTGTCACTTAATTTTTCAAACAAACAAACATTTCTTGGTCAAATATTAGTCAAAATAGAACTTCTTACGATGTTTTCTGTAAATATCTTGTTCATGTATAGATAAATGTTATTTTTTATATCTTCGTGAACCCCCATGAGAGAGCATGTGCCAAGATCGAAAAAGATAATCCGTCTAGGCAACGTCTGGTGAATATGGAGGGTTTTGTTTAATTCATTTCATTTGGGTTCATGTACTTCCGCGTCCGCAATGTGACCAGTTTACACCGGTCATCGCAGACACATGCTTACAATAAAAAGCGTACGCACCAGGCGTAGACGTCAATGAATCGAGGCGTGTTGCTGGAAATGTTCTCCTGCTCCACGACCACGATCGACCTCCATACCCGGACATGACCAAAAAAGTCACAGTATATGTGCAAGGACACTCCGAGAGACTGCCTATACCGAACCGAATAATGCCTCGAATCGCCTGTGTCCCGTGAGAAAATAGGAGATCTAATAACATGGAACCACTCAGCGACATGACGATATTTAACGTTACTGAAATATTTGAACAAATGCCGCCTACCATTGACGTCATTCATCCATCGTTTCAAACGTCTAAACAAACAACAAGTATCCTCCTTTTTGACTCTTATATCGGGAGCTGACGAGAGATCATTCAGAAGAGACGTATCTAAAGCAATATTTTCAATATAAATTGGCAAACTATTCTCGAATCTATAGGCTTTCATAAATCTTGCGAGTTGTCAATACAGGCTTTGGAGTCTGAAATGGTTTTTATTTTAGCCATTGGCATTCACAGTTCGGTGCAAAAAGGGATTTACTTATGGTCTTGACAACAAAACTTTGCACGCGTTTTTAAGAGTCGCATTTTTAACTCATTAATATTACTGAGCAATAGCTCTTTTTATAAAAAATTACGGAGATGCTTTCTTCGCCGTGTCTGGACATAAACTGAGCTCAAACACATGTCAATTAAAATTGGCAAGGACTTATCAGTACATTTAATATAAGTACAGAAAGATCTTGATTAACGCTGCTAAAATATTGAGCAGATGTATTGGGATAGCCCTGAAATTGCATGCTGTAATGTATGTTTGCTGTGTCACAGTTGATTAATGATCGATCATGTTAAGATTTCCTTTTGAATAATTGCAAGGTCGATTGAAATATCATTTTGTGCACAGCTTTTAATGTCGTGAGGGGGACGCAAATTAGATACTTGCCACGGGCGCTTCGTACCATCGTTACGGCTCTGCCTGAGGCACTTGCCTTCTGTGTCTATAGGTAAATCCGCCACTGTTGAGAATCGATATTGTCATTCATATGGAGTTATCAAAAACATTTGGTGGCTCATTCAAATACCATCATCATAGTGCAGCCACGAACAGTCCATTATAGTACTAAGACTTTAATATCCATTCCGTCTATATCATACATTCGCTTCCTCGTATGTACAGAATTCAATCAAACAACAATTTACTACTACACAGATATTCCTCGACTGTAAGTCGAATTTCATTCAACAAAAACCGGTGCTGTTTGTTTAAAAATTCAATCATAAACAACTGTTTACATATTACTAAGTGGTGTCGCTTAAATATCATTTACATAGAGCAGTGGTGGTGGACCTGGCGTATCAGACATTGACCCACGTGTCGGTTTTTATAAACTTTTTTTATGTTGTGTACAGCCAATCGAAAATACTGTAAAATGAATGTATAAACATATGATGTCAAATTTATAAAACAAATGTGGATGTTGGCCAACTGATTCACTTCACTTGCAAAATGTAATCCGTAATTTAGTAGTTTTTCATGCGCAATAAATTAATTGTTCAGTTGTAATGTTCAATCAATATGGTTCAATAAAAAAATATGATAAGCATTAAGTATTTGAAAAACGTATCAAGTTTGTGCCTGTGTTGTGACACAAAATTTGCCATTGACCTTTTCGCCACATTAATCTTTTGTACTATCGATTATGATTCTACGTATGTTGTTCGCTTAAAAACACCTTTTTAAGGTTTCATTTGCACTCCATTTTTATTTGTGAATATTAAGTTTACTTATCAAATAGCTGTAGTCTTAGCTGCTTTTGTATTGTCGCATTGATATAATTTTAAAAAGTCTATTGTTTTAATGTTTAAATTAATTTATTTTGAAATTTGGTTATAAGACAGTTTTAAAATTCTGCATGGGTATTATCGCAGGATACTGACACTTTCTCTTTTTATGGATAACGTATGGAAACTATTTGAAGTTGTACTTTCTCTTATTAACTGATGATATCATCTACTATAAATAAAATGTGTGCAACTTCACCGGTCATGAATTATAATTTTTCCTTGATCAATTGTTTGCATATTTTACATTGGTTTCCTGATATTATAATGAACTGTAAATAATATACACTATTAACATTAAATGTATATATTTAATATTAAATGCAATAATTATTAAATGCAAACTAAATCGCTCACTTTGTTTTTCGACTTTATTAATCGTCTCAGTATTTACTTTTTCAAACCAGAAAATCAAGGTAAATCTGGATTGAGACGATCAATCATAAATATTAATAATAGATTGCCCCGTAAGGAATGTCTCGTAGGAATTTTGTGCCGAACAAACAATTTACACGAAATTGCATACTGTACGAATATCTTCAAAAATTAATGCAACAACTGCAACTTAAAGTATTTGTGATATACTCGGAGAATCTCTAACTGTTTGTCTATGCCAGAGATGGTGTAAACAATTTAAAAGTGAAAATTTTAGATTAGAAAATAAGGTCCGAAATGAGAGAAAGGTTAGGGTGGATGACGATATCATGTGTGCTGAAATTGAATTAAATCCAACATGACTATACGAGAATTAAAAAACAAGCTCGGATACTTAAATGTATTCGAATACACTTGAAAAAAATAGAAAAGACTATAAAACAGGGCGTGCGGATACCACACGACATGTATGCGAACGAATATGTGTCATGATTTAATCGATAGAGAGAAGAAACAACCGTTTTTACACTATTTTGTGACTGGAGATGAAACGTGGGTGGTAAAAAAACCAACCCCTTGACCGGGTATAACAGTAAAAATAGCTCTTTTAAATGTATATTGGGACTCCAAAGGGACAATCCTTATGATCAAACCATAACGAGGGTGATTTATCGTTCAAATTAGAAAGTTCTAAAAGGCGTTAAGTACGCAAAGGACAGATGTTGTCGACCGCCGCCAAATTCTTTAGCAACATGATAATGCGTGACCCCATAAATCAAAGATGAACGAAAACAAATTAAAGGAACTCGATTGGCAAACGATTCTGCATCCACTTTATTCTCCTGACCTTGCTCTTTCCGACTATCATTTATTTAGATCGATGCAGCATCATTAATATAGAGTAGGTGAAATGAGGAATCGAAAAATATTTATATCAAAACCCATTGAATTTTAATCATCCGGAATCAATAAAAATATTCAATTGATGGGAAAAGGTGAACTGAAGGAGAATACATTGTATCGAAGAAATTATTTAGTAAATTTTTTGTTTGAATTTAACTCGTTCATTTAAAAGACGATATTTCTAACGGGATGATCTTATTATTTCGTTCCCCCAAATTTGTTTGTACGGTGATTTTTTTCCTTCCACAATCTGGATCTGAACCCGAACCTTTACAGTAAGAGTGCGGGATCTTAACCGATGTTCCCCAACGGTCGTTAAAAAAGGATTTTTTTTGCGAACCACTAATACTGAAATAAAAATGGTTATTTATGTAATACATGTAACAGTCTGATACGTTAGAATTTAACAGAAACAATGGTTTTTATTTTCGACAAATTAATGCGAAATCTGCTGTTGAATCTTTGCTAATATATTGGATATTCTTCGTTGCAGTGCGATTGTTTCGATTTTATTGAGGACATGTACGAAAACGCTTTTTCGCATGAATAGGTTGTTAAAAGTTACAAAATACCTTAATAAATTTATAGCTTTACGGCTTAAAGATGGATATCATCTTCCACTGATATCCAAAACTGGGGCAATGTTAATGTTTTGTGTCTGGATATCAGAGTGGCATCCGAAGACAACTCTATTAATTGTTCTTTTTATCTACTCGTAATAGTATATGAAATAATATCCTCCATGAAGGGATTATTAATTCAAAGATTTCCTCTACGATGATCCTCAAATTCGGGGTAATAGTGATTAAATTGTAGTACCAATGCCTTTAATTGTTGACTTATTATATTTATTTGAAATTTGGTTATACTGTCACAGATCGGGGAACACTGATCTGAACCACTATACCAACACTTGACCTATAATAGTAATGTAGATACGTCATAAAATGTATATATTTGATGATTAAAAAAATGTTTTGCCATTATTCTTGTGAAAAAAGAGTCAAACAGATATTGTACATTATCAAATATTTTACTTGAAAAATATTTGTTCATGTGTGGCCTTGCTTAGTAACTTAGGTCAACAAGTTCTGTGCTTGAAAAAATGTAAAATTCACATGATACAGCTGTTCATGTTTGCTATATTTAAAATCGATGTATATGTATTTATATTTGGACTTTAGTAGTTTCACGATTTATCTATAATTCGTCTTCTATGTTGAAATTTGCTCCGGCTCAAATTTACTTTGTGACCTTTATCTTAAAGGTTAAACATAAATGTATCTAATGTGGAATAGAAAAGTTTTTGCATGACACAAATAATTATATTCTACTCATTTGAATTTGCTCGGATAAATTACATGTGGACGAGGAGACACCCTCAGTTGGTGTAGGAGTGAATCCGAGATGCACTTAAGCATCATGTATGTCTTCACCCTAGCCTGGCAACATCCTAGCGAGGAATTAGACTATTTGCATTCCAGAAAGCCCTTTCCAGTATAATAAAAAAGGTCGTCTAGAGTAGTTTTCCACTGTCTCCCGAAGAATACTATTCAGTCTTTACAAATCTCTCACATTCCCTATCGAGACAGTCGCGAAAGCGTTCGTCAATACGTTCATTCAGGAGACCCGTTAGCGTTCTAAATGAAACACGGAGGTTATGCTATCTTCAATATCGAGTGAATAAGAAGGTGAATGTATGATACAGACGAGATGGATGTAACCCCTTCCTGTGAATGGATATTGAAGAGGCACATAGTTCTGTAGTGGACTGTATGTGGTTGCACTTTGATGATGATATATAATATAGTAATCGATTATTAGCAATTTTATATCACATATTTATTATTAATTATTTTCAGAACACAAGCTTGTATTGGTCGGTTTGGATAATGCTGGAAAAACAACTATTTTATACCAATTGCTACTAGGTGAAGCAGTCCATACCAGTCCCACGATAGGCTCTAATGTCGAAGAAATAGTATGGCGAAATATAAGATTTGTCATGTGGGATTTAGGTGGGCAACAAAGTTTAAGAGCAGCATGGACTACTTATTACACAAATAGTGAGGTAAATCCAAATTGAAATTGGTATCATATTCAATTAATATAAATCAGCTCAACCATTGAAAATCGACAAAACTATTTAAATCGCCATATCTATCCGGAATAAATAATTATTATATTGATAAAATTTCCTTTTATATTTCAGTTTGTTATTATGGTTATCGATTCAACTGATCGAGCACGGTTAAGCGTATCACGCGAAGAATTACATCGAATGCTTGGACACGAAGAACTAAGTCACGCCTGTCTCCTAGTATTTGCAAATAAGCAGGTATAAAATGATATATTAAAAAGTCGATGAGCAATTTATTTCAAATCTGGATAGTATAAAAATGTTGTGTGCTGCATTTTAACTATGCTATTTGAAATGCGAATTTTATCCTGTTTATGAAATTAAAATATATACCAAATATGTGATTGTGTTGTTTTGTGCGTTTATGCTTTGTGGAAATGGAATTTGTCAAAATGCACCCAGAACCTATTTGGCATTTTTAACGGTTCAATTAATTTATTACAATAATCAATGTTAAGCGAAGTATTGAAGTAGTGAAAAATTCCCACGAAAATGTTAGTGCGGCGATTTATAGATGTATCTATTGGCAATTGTCACATGATGCGTTGGCACAAATTGCGCATTATCAGCATACATTTTATTTCATGATTTTTCATAATTATACCTGTTGTGTTTTGTCATTTATGTATTTTTTGTGCGAATTTGCAGAATTTAGCATGGCACTCAACCAATTATATTAATATTATTTTTGCTGATTTTTGCTATCTCTAAACAGCTCGAATTCCATTCACACTCTTAAAATTATTATCCTGATAATACTTTTTTATAATTTTAAGCTGCCACTGTTCAAAGATTGTTTTTTATCATAATATATAATCTTTTTCTTATTTATTTTAATTAAATACAGTAAGACCCTGCTTAATACAGTTTTAGTATAACGCGGTGGTGTTGGAATCATGTTTTACCATGAAAAACTAGAACTGAAAGTTTCACTTTTGACTGATAATGCTCCAAGTCATACAACACATTTATCTGACTCGTTTTCCTGATTTCAAGTACAACTTCGTTAATCCAACTAACGGATTAAGGCGTAATACCAAATTTTAAGGCTTATTATTTGCGGCGAACATCTTGACAACTGATTGATAAAACCGATGAAAAAGATAAACAATCCATTGGAGATTTTTGGAAAAACTACAATATCTTTGATGCTATAGATATAACATCAATTCTTCCTGGAATGAGGTGATCGAGAAATATTTGAAAGAAACATGGAAGAACGCATAGCTAAAGCTAAGCGAAGATATCGACAGAAAATAATGCAGTGTTGATCTCAACGAAGTTGTCAAGTCAGCTAACGAAAAAGGCTAGGATAATATAAATGCGCAATAATGGGGGCTATTTAACTGGTACACATACATAAATTACAATATGAATATGGGAGGCATTGACAAAGCTGATCAATCAGCAAACTCATATTGTTTTATAAGAAAATCTTACAAATGCTGAAGAAATATTTTTTCTGGAGATTAGAGATCTGTGCAATAAATAGCTGCATCTTATATAAGATGTCAGTTAGGAAAGAAAACAGGACGCCCATGTCACATTTTATGTTTGTTTGAAAAATGATAGGCGATTTTTACGAAGAAGCATCTTTAAAACCAGGAAGACAATCGGCCTCAGATAAAGATAAAAGACTTAATGGAAAACTGCATATATTACGGCACTGTGAATATGTGAAAAGTAAAGATACGAGAAGCGATACATGTAGTTGAAAACCAGGATTGCATATTGGAGACTTCTTTCAAAGATGTCTAAACATACTCTAATGTTCTAAAAATAATTGATAAATCTTCTTTATCCTTCATAATCTTGCATGTTATGCATCAGTGCTCTTTCAATGGAAATTAATTCCGACCAGTACGACACCCATGTCCAAATTTAATAAGTCTGCATAGTCTTAATACTGTTTCTTGTGTCAAGCGGGGTCTTGCTGTAATAACAAATTTTTCTCTGATGATATGAATATTCAGATTTATTGGGATGGAGTAACGTTTCTTTTCATTGAATGTTTGTAGCGAATTGCTTATTTTTTAATATAATATTGATAATGTATTAAACGTCATTGCATTTAATTTTTCTATAGGACATAAAAGGTTCAATGAATTCAGCAGAAATTTCACAGGAACTTCAACTGACGTCCATTAAAAGGCAACCGTGGCACATTCAGCCGTGTTGTGCGCTCACAGGAGAAGGGTAATTTATAAAATTAACTTTTTAAAATATTGTATTATCACCGTTATGAAAATGTGAATGTAAATATGTGATACGAGATTTTTTAACCATTTTTTGCACCTTGCAATAAAAAACATATTTTAAGCAATAATATTTCCCCGCAATTTGGTTACTCTTGATTGTAATTAAATAATAAATCTTTATATACATTTTTAAAACAATTGGTTTTTAAACTTTTTGAGTTGGAGAGCGTCAAAGTTGGAAAAAAGTGGTTTCGAGAAAAACGCGTTTGAAAAAATAATTACGGAAGACGAGAAATTTAAGGCAGTAATAATCAGTATGAACTATCTAGCAGTTAATCAGCTATTCTAGCACCATATAGTGACCCTTCGTCTTCTTCATATGCAAAATTTTGAGCTTGCATTTCTTTTCGAGCTTCCTTGGTCTCCACTGCGCTGCATTTATTCTGTCGATTGACGCGCTGCTCATCCATTTGCCGTGCATAATTAAAGCTCTGCGAGCCAACAACTACTTACAACTCGTTCATCAGCACTTCAAGTGCTGAATTTCCTTCATTGAATAAGGCAACAGCTAAAAATGCCGCAACCTCGATTATTGTAAATACAGAATGTAGATGTTTTGGAGCCAAACGGTCAAATTAAAACATTCGTTCGCATTTTGTATGGGACCACCTAAACATCTCAGCAATTCATCTTTTGATACATTTTCATACAATGGTTGAATTGCTTTTTGAAGGTCGAGGTGTAATGGAGTAGGGTGCGCTTCAGGCTTCGTTCCAAGAGCTTTCTTCCACTTGCACCAGCTGTCATCTCCCTCTGGACAGTTGTCGTGTTGTGGATTGTTGTCTGTTGATATCATGTGTTGAAAAGTTGATATTATAGCCTTCTTCATGTCTTCGAAACTGTTCACATTTCTCCAAATGGCTAAGCCACAATGTGAACTGAGCTTTTTCATCAAAGCCTCTGTCAATTTTCCCTTTCTTCCCAGATTTTTAGTCTTATTGGACTTCTATTCTAAGAATTTGTAAATAAGGGCATCTATCAGCATTTTTTTATTTCCTTCTTCTTCCCATAAGTACAGGGGTATAGAGCCAAGTAAATGAATAAGGGTTGATTGAATTTTTACTTCATACTAACTGATGCGAATTTCGAGAAACTGGACTGACGAGCGTTCACATTAGGGCTCATAACATCGGAATAAAACGGAATTTTGTTGTGAAACTTTCAAAACATATTCTTGAATAGTTTTACTAATAATTTATGAAATCATAAACTAAGTGTTTTTTAACAATCAAAAATTGTTTTATATGCTATTCGAGCTGTCATATTTTTATTTTTGGGTTGATGTATTAGGGGGATCCATAAGTAATCAATTATTTCGAATTAAAACGGAAAAAAATCGTTACGATTTTATTTTAATTATTCAATCAATTATATAATTTCCATTATTATTTACAACTCTTTGTCACCCTTCCAACGAATCCACTAGCGATTTCAGCAGCTCTGTATTGAATTCAGTAGGTTTCCCACTTCGGTGGTCATCAACAATGCTAAAATTGCCACTTGAGAATCTTTGAAACCATTGTTGACACTTGTTGACTTTAAGAATTTTGTCGGAAACACCACAAATTTTCTAAGATGTCTGTGTTGCGTTACAACCCATTTTAATCCCCCTGCCTCCTCGCACGTACATGATACGCGCGCTGTTATTTAGCCTAAGCGCGCTTACCCGTATCATGTACGCTCTTAAGAAAAAAATACATACCCGATGTTTACAAAGCTGTTGCGTGGAGGGCTAACACTTGGCGGATGAAAATGAAATGAAATTTATTAAATTAAATAAATAGTTGTAAATTCAAGGGGTTTCAGTGGATTTCCGATTTGTTAGCTGTGTGTTAGAAGTGTTTTTATGATAGCAAAAAAATCATTGCGTGTAATAATTTCAACAACTAAGCTGATCACATTTTACAGATGCAAAACTGCAGTAAAATTATAGGTTGTATTCAAACTGACGAATTTTTATTTTGTTCATTAGCATAATACATCATCACTTCTTTAAATTGCATTATTGATTCAATTCAATTAATTTTGATTTTATTTTTAGATTACTCCTTGGGTTGGAGTGGATAGCCAGCCGGATAAAAAAGAAGTGACATTAACGGTGCAAATGTATAATTGTTAGTGTTAATGAATAATAAATCAATTATAAGGGAATCGCATTCCTTTATGTGAAAAAGATTTTTAATTTAAATGTGTACATTTTCCAAAACTATACATAACAAATATACACTAATGTTATATATAATTTGTATTAAAATTACTTGTATTCATATGTATCGCTATTTAGAATTGTTTATATATGTATATGTTAATTTAAAAAGACATTCTATGTTTATTGAGCAAACCGATGAATCTTAGTGAAGTTTAAAATTATTATTCAAAATTCCACATATTTTATCAACATCATTTTAGGTCGAAAATGCATTCAACATGATTAAAAAATTATAGAATTTTTCACAAATTTGTTAGCGAATATAAATGGGCTTAACTGCTGATGTATATAATTTCTTCTCTATTTTGCTCACGATTGTGTTTATTTAAGGTCTGTCCAATTTATTTGTTATATTTATTTACGGATTAATCACCAATTTTAATAACCCAATGAAAAATGTTTGGGTATAATCATATTACGCATTAATTATATATACAAATTTGTAACTAATTTTCATAAATAGCATATAATCTGATATTAACCCGCATGTTATAAATAATGATGATTTTGTCAAGATGAATATGTCTTTCATTTTAAATCAATAATAGGGGAACATGTATATATTAAATAAAGTGCATATTAATTATTCTATATCATTAAAGAAATTATACAAATGACATTTTTATTTTTTTAAATTTAAAAGTCTATTTTTAAAGGCAAAACTGCGACTATGAGCAATACATAAATTATCGCTTTCTTGGTGCTCCTTTTACAAACTGCATGATACTAATGGATATACAAAGAAAACATGTAATAAGTACTTATTTTCAAACTGTATATTATGTATTTTTAATATATCACCCACAAAAGGTGGCTGAATTTATTTCCTTAGTAGAATAATCTGAAATAACTGTTTTGTAAATATAATTTCATGTACTTGTATTTAATTTATTTAATATCAATATTCAATGATTTCATGAGGTATTTTCGAGCAAATGCTTTATGATATGAGATCAATTTTGCAATATATTGTTCAGTCGAATTACCTCAAGTTTCGTTTATTTGTAAATGTTTTGGTTGTTTTATGGTATTTAATTTTCAATTAAATAAGATACACTTGATTGAATAAGACTAGGAAAATATATATTTTATGTTCATAATGTAAGATTGACTGGCAGTATCGAATTTGTTTTATCTAATGAAAGGTTACATAGGATACCTGACAACTGATTAATTGTGTTTGTTGGCTGATAATCTGTCATTAATGAATGTTATACATGTACATACAAACTATACGAAATGACAATTTTAACATACTTCTTTGGTTAATTAATGATGGTTAATGTGAAGGTTGAAATTGTTTTGCATTTGCAAATTTTTTTTAATGTTAGGTTTAGTTTCACAC
The DNA here is from genome assembly GCA_008973525.1 of Stenopsyche tienmushanensis. NCBI lineage: Eukaryota > Metazoa > Arthropoda > Insecta > Trichoptera > Stenopsychidae > Stenopsyche > Stenopsyche tienmushanensis. Next base: position 735,570 of record WACJ01000114.1, read on the forward strand.
AACGCGTATTCTTAGGGCTGTCAGCTATAATAGGATATTCAGCACCTACTTTTTGCCAAAATGTACAGAGGTCATTGTTTAAAAATTCCACTTCCAATTGTCCATGTCTGGGAAATATTGCTTGAGTGAGTATTAATGCAATTGGCAATGTCAAGATTCATCAGCATTTTTGATGAATGATTTATCTTTCATTTTTGAGTACAACTTTATTTCTTTTGGTGTTCTCTGGGTTTCGAAAAACAATCCTATTTCTTCACGGGGTTCATAAACCCTGTTTAAAATTCTTCCTGTCGACAGCCAGGATACCTCTGTGCGATACAAAAGACCATTACATTTGGCTGCAACTTCAACGCACAAAACTTTGAATAATCTGGAATTTGTAGCTTTGCCGCGAATATGATTCACAATTTTTACTCTATCACTCAACGCGCTTAGTAAATCTGAAAGAAGCTTCTTAAAAGCGAAAGCCAGCGATAAGATAAAACTTGAGGAGCAAATTGTTTCACGACTGCTCGAAATCCAGAATGTATTCCCATCATGGAAGGCGTCCCTAATACAAACGCCAACTAACTTGACTAGTCCAGTCCTTTTTCCACAAATAACTGTTTTAGCATTTTGAATACGTCTTCACCACAAGTAGTGGTGGGAAAAGACTTGCAGAACAAGAATTCTTATTTTACACGGTTATCTTTAACATACCGAATTTATTCCAGTAATTGTGAACACGAAGCTACATCGATTGTCTCGTCCAATCACAGCACAAACAGAATAATTTAGGAAATAATGGTTGCCAAAATATCGTTACTCAACTCTAAAATACAACTTTGAATTGTTCTATTGGAGAATGATATTTGATTCATCTTAGCCATGCATTGCTCACCAATAACAAGAGACACAAACAAGGTTTGATGAGTTCCTTTCCTATAGTGAGCCGTTTTTTGTTCATAGCAATGGGATAAGCAGTTTGATACGAAGCTTTAAGACATGATTCAGTTATCTTTTGTGCATTTCTAATGGAATCCAATTGCGAACACTCTTTTCTTTAAAAAAAATCAAATTCTTTACCTGCCAATTCTTTATGACCTTTCTCGAAATGTTTGTTCGGTTTTATGCTCTCTGTACCAAGAACTTTATTACGTATAAGACACTGAGGCTTTTCTATATTTCTGTCAACAATATTCATGAAAACCCATTGTAGAAATACTTCTTTATACAAGCGCTTTTTTCCAGAAGTAAAAGCCATTTCCCTTAAATACTGATACAAATACGAAACATGCAAATTAGTGCTCGAGTAAATTGAAACTGAATCGTCTCCATGTGTCTTCATCCGTCTTTTTGCGAGAAGGTTCGCTTGAAAGGGATTAGAATAAAATGAGAGACTTCTTGGAAGAGAGTGCAAACCACATGGCGCTCGAATGTCATTCTATTATTATATCTACATACCAAAGATTACCAGCGTCATTACCATTGCAGAATAGCCGTTTTACCCCTCTGGGGGTAATTATGCCTAGGTTAGGAACCGCTGTTTTAGACATTCGATAATGAGTAGATTTTCATGATTTTTTTTAATAGTGATAAAATAATTGTATTTTAAATTTTTGTCATTCATTTACTACAACCTTAAAGTGCTAATTTATTTTATTTTTTTATTTCATTTTTAATATGTGTAGGCAGTCAACTAAGCTATAAAAATTTTAGTTTTAGCGTAAATAACTTATTCAACAACTTTTTAAGACACAACTGGCAAAAATTTTGAAAATGCAGTTTCGAGATTATCTCGTTTAAAGTTTCAAAACTATCAATTTTAATGACTACCGATCAATCAGTGATTCCATACGCATATAATAGATCTTCAGCTTTTTCAAAGAGTTGATTATCTTCGAGTAGCTGTTGTTTTCGGGCTAAGCGAGCTGCTTTTGTCTCAGAAAGACTCTTACAGTCCTGCCTTACTATCCGCGCTTCATCGGTGTTTTCAGCAAAGACTTTATAATAGGTGCCAATAATTATATTTAATGTATTCATCTTCTTCAAAATTAGGCTGTAGTCGTTATTAAATATTCAAGCAGCAATATACGTTGATATTTCAATGATTTTTATACCAGAATGCAGGTGGTTTGGAGCCAGTTGCCAAACCGTCAAGTTAAAATATTTAGGGTATGGCCACCCAAGCATCTTTGAAGTAAATCATCCATGGACATATATAGATGCTGTTTTATCTCTTGGCCAAGAAATGGAGTCAGGTCTTCAAGCTTTGGATGTTTTTTAAAGCGATAGTTTTGACATTTGCACCAGCTTCTGACTCCGGTCGGGTTCCCATGTTAATGGGATAAGGGACATCCTTAATAAAACTAAAGATATAAAAGATTTAAACAAAGGTATTGTGAAAGATAGGTTTACTAGTTCACAGTGGTTCATATTCCGATTTTTCTCTTTCATAGCATACTCTCAATATGTTATAATTTCGAAATACATAATTAAAAATAACCGATATTTTGAACGTTGTAAAGGGTTTGCTTAAACAATACAAAAACATAAATCCATCAAAAAGAGCTGGAGAAATAAAATTTAATGACACGTATATTTCTTTATTTATCATTTTAATAAGATTGATCAGTGCTAAAAGCAAAAAATCTCATTATCAGAACAGTACATGTGAAAATGATACGGTTGTTTATACATTTTTGTTCCTGTATTAAAAATCAATTCATTTTCACAAATATTGATTTACTATACAGTTTTGAAATAAAAATTCTTAACATTTATATAAAGCAATATAAGAAATTATTAAAACTAGTTGCCCTGTTACTATTGTTAAGTGTATTTTGGACTTTCAAAATTATGTATTAATTCATGGTTTAGGTGTTTTTTTGATAATCAGTCCAGTCCCTCCTATAAGAAGGGATTGGACTCTGCACTCCAGAAAACCCTTTCCAGTAGAATCAAAAAGGTCGTCTAGATCAGTTAGATTTAGAATAGTTTTCTACCGTCTCCCTAAGAAAACTACTCGGTCTTTACAAACCTCCATCATTCCCTATCGAGACGGTCGTGAAAGCATTCGTCAATACGTTCATTCAGGATACCCGTTGGGTGAACGTTCTAAATGAAATTCAGTGGTAATCCTACCTTCAATATCGAGCGAATGAGGAGGCGAATGTATGATACAGATGTGATCCCTTCCTGTGAACGGATATTGAAGAGACCCATAGTTCTGTAGTGGACTGTTTGTGGCTGCACTATGATGATGATATATACAGAACAATCATTTTCAAGCATGAACCAAAAGAAGAGCATTTTGAGAAGTCTAATAATGGATGAGTATTTGAAGTCGTGCCTGAGATTTAAATCTAAAAGTTAAATACCAAACTGACTAAGCAATATTCAGATAAATTTTAAGGAATCAATGTCATGTATACATTTATAATTTCAACATTAAATAGTATTCTTACATTGTTTTTTTTTTGTAGAAAATCTTTTTCTTCTAATAAATATACAATTATAAAATGTTATTTATAAATATATCACGCTTGATTTTTTTTTAGAAACTGTCATGTTACATATATTTGGTTCTTTTGGGTCAAGAGTTTGCCGATTTCTGCTTTGGGCTGGAAAAAATTCCTAAATCTTACATGAATGTTTCAACCACCAAATGTATATAAATAAAATTAGGGATGGAATTACAAGAAATTTATGTATGCTGAAAACGCATTCAGAAGAAAAGCTACGTTTGTAAGAAATGTGACAAATTATATAATAATTATATATTTCTAAAAAAATATTTTATTCTCTAAGAACAACTTAATTCTAACACTGGATTTTTTGAGCAATCATTTTTGAGCAAAACAGCTTAAACTTAAAGCACAATTATATAAATACTATTATTTTTTAATTATGAATATATATAGATTAATGTCCTTCTTGGCTCTGTATTATAATTTAGAAGTTACATATTAGGGTGGTCCTTGTTTGGGTAAAAAAGTTTTTTTCGAATATATTGACTAGTCAACATCTCATTTGATTTTCTACTTTAAAAAACTATTTCAATATTTTAAAAAAAATACTATTTAGGGGTATTAAAACCTTGTATTAATCACTAACTTGTATTTATTATTATAAAGTATTTACATGTAAAATTAATGTTTTAATATTAAAATCATATATATTCAGGATACGAGTGTCGATTTTTTGTATCAAGATATATCTTTCTGTAATCTTTTACCAACAAAAACGATTGTCATCAATTTATTGTATTCCTACATTAAAGCAACACCAAACTCAGCAATCACTACCCACATAGAATGGGCGATTTCCTTTGCAGTCTTAAAATCAGAGTCATCCTTCCAAGGACAACCTTTTTATTCAAAAACTGTGATAAGATACCCAGTATCTGGAAAAATCGTAAAAAGTTGCTAGTCACAAAGTCTTCTATGCTTTTTTTAGTGATTTGTTCAACGTCAATGCTTTATCTTTTTTGGGAAATCTTCTACATCTTCGATTCTTAGTGCATCTACCATATTTTTCTTATCTTGATTCGAAAGTTCGTCATCAAAAAATTCAAATGACACTAACTCTTCTAACAAGTACCATAAACGGTCCAGTATTTTTTTCATGGCGACTTTGGCCATTGTTTGGTTTATATAATCAAAGGATACAAGGTCTTTAAGTCTTTTCTCGGTGCTGAATATCCGACAAGGGTTTGAAACCAGTATTTTGTACATATTATGATTGAAAAAACATATATCATTCTTCTTCAGTTTGATTGATGTTTAAATAGGAAAATCTTTAAGCTTTAGTCATCCATTTCCAGCCTCCTAAATAAAGCTCTTTTTTCAGAAATTCCTCCCAAATAAATGATGGAAAGATTCAACAGTTTTTTATAGTTATCTCGAGGTTGATATACTTGTGTTTTTGAGTAAAAGAAATCCTGCCTGCAACAACATTTTCTATAATTTTAAAGGATGTAATATCATATATTACTGTTTTATAATCACTTTGATCAATTTTGTCCCAGTTCTTCTTAAACCTTATAAACAATTGGATATCACGAGTACTAGATGGACCGAGTGATTGACTCACTATAGCTTCTAACATAATTTCCATTATATGATGGCGACAAGCTAGACAAAGCATATATTTTTCCATTTTCCGCTCCAGAAGAACACAAGCTCCATTTCTTAAGCCGGTGTTTACAGCTGTAGTATTAAAACATAAATGTAATACTTCATCAATAGAAGGTAACTTTGACTGATGCAGATTTGGTGCTGATTGGCCGATAAGCCAAATATTGGTTTTATTTCTAGTTAATAAATTTCTGCCACTGCTTGAAGGAGGATTGAATATAGTGAAGTAGTGTCTTTCTGCATGCTATTTCAGTTCAAAATAGACTAATAAACATAACAGAATCAATGTCGGATTCATAGTTAAGTGGCTATACAATGTTTTTTTTTCTGAAACATCGACTTATGGTAGCGACCTCTAAAACCTTTTACTTTATTTTTTAGGGCAGAAAATCATATGACGAGGTGACCACTCAATTTTTTAAAAGTCGAAAGATAAGGACAACCCTAATGTAGTATACTGCTTTATGTTGGACTAATTCTATATTGAAAGTCAATAGTATATCTATAAAATAAATAGCTTTTATCGTCCATATTGTATTTAACTTTTTTGTAAATGTTAGTGGCAGGGGATAATTTTACTGTTGATGTAAATAAATAATTTGCATTAAATCTGATGAATATTTTTATATACTTGTACGAACCGTGTTATGTGCTTATTGATGAAATTTTAGTGTTTTTTCTTTATACAAATCATTAACAAATCTTTGAAAATTTGATTGTGATGGCTAAAATATGTGATAGCTCTAGAATTGACAAAATTAATATTCTAAAAAAATGTTATGTAATGAGTATACTTTTAGTTTTTCATATCTGTAAAGAACCAAATAAACACTAAATAAACACATCATGTATAATAATTTATTATTGCAGTATTTTGTATTTCAACTAAGAATTTATACCCTGAAATGTATATATCCTTTTTTTGTATTTCTTTCTCAATATCCATAAATATTATTGTGCGAGTAGGGTAAAAATATAATATTTTTATAATTTAAAAAAAGATCCATTTATTTAATTTATTTGATATCGCACAGCAAAGCAACTCCTCTCAATGTCCAATGCCTTGGATTGTTATCGGTTTCGAAATCAATCGAACCGACATATTTAAGATCAGTTCTCTGCGGTTTTCTATAAATTGGACATTCATATAATTTTGGATCTTTTCCAGCAGTTGTGTTGATTGCATATATGTAAATCACTGGCATTTGTTCATATAGTACTTTTGGCTTGGACTCGATTAATTTACCGCTCCGTCTGTCTAAAGATGCACCTGCGAAAGATTTTCTGTATTAAATTTTGCAAATTAAAATCATTATTTGAAGTAGCTTTTTAAAATGTTAATAAATCAAAGTATTTGGATTGAAACTCAAACATGAAACTATATTTGACCAATGACTAGTGAATTTTGAGTTGTAAATATTAGTACTCGCTAAAACTTTATAATGTTTATATAATTCTTATTACTAATAAGAATTATATTAATATTTATAAAAAATAATCAAACCTTCTAAAAATAGGCCAGAGACGTATACACCCTCAGGTGGTCCTTCGTGTAGATCTTCTTTATTATGACGAGTAATCAAATTTTGTAACACAACAGAGTCCAACGCCCATCCTTTATGTGCTCTAGTTACTTCCTTAAAATATTACATATATGTTTTTTAAAAGTTAATGCATTGTTTGTATGCTTATTTAATATTATGTTTAGCAACCTGTCTCATTGCTGTCAAGAACCCTTGAGGATTGAAAAATCCTGTCATCCAAAATACATGAGGTCTTCCATGATTAATCCATTGCCTAAATTGCGCATCTCTTTCCAATAATTCTGTATACCAAAATCCGAGTGTTGCTGACTCCCATGATACCTAATAATATATATAGTATGAGTTTAAACTATGCAAATTAAATACAGTAGAACCTCGATTATCCGGATTGTTCAAAATAAAACAAACATTTTAATGATATGGATTTAATTATATATATAAAATTAAATGGAGATTCCGCCTTCAAAGCAAGTTCGGGCTGGACTGAAAAATTTAAAGAATGACATGGTATCAGGGAACTTGAAATTCATGAGGAAAAGCTTTCTTAGAAAAACGATACGACGGCTACTGCTTGTCCTTAGAAAATCAAGGAACTCCAGATCCTTTAAAAATACCAAAAGTCTTCCAATTTAATATGAGCATTCAGAAAAAGCCTGGATGATATTTGATATTGAGTTTGTCCCACCCATCTATAGAAAGTTTAAAACAGATCGATAAAATATTTATGGTAAAATTTCCTCCACCAAATGGCACGTCGGTAATACAACTGTTGAATCAGGGTGTAATAAAAGCATTCAAACGTTTATATAGAAATCAGATGCTTCGACAATTTATTGCTAGCTTCCATAAGAAAATAAATTTAAAAGATTGTTGATAGTAACAATAATGCAGTGATTAGTAAGTTCCAGTAACGCGGTAGAACTTGATATAAGAGACATTGCAGAAGCAATAGCACAAATTTCTATATGTGCTGAATGCGACGAAGAAGATGTAACCGATTGGCTAAATTGCGATGCAAACGATTTTGGATTCCAAATTTTGAATGATGAGGAAATAATTAAGGAAATATCTGCCTCAGAAGAACAAGGTCGAGAAGACGAAGAAGAGATTTGTGAGGGAGGAGATATTGGTCCTATACATTCTGAAGCATTTTTGTGTTTAGATGTCGCCATGAAATGGCTTGAGAATCAAGAAGAGTGTAATTCAGGAAAACTTATATAAATCGAATATTCGCAATTTATTATATGCCTATGTGTATATAAATCCAGATAAAATTATTTATACTTTCCCTGTCAATTATGATTATTTTCGATTATCCGGATTTTCGTTATCCGGACTACTTTCATCTTCAATTAGTCCGGATAATCGAAGTTCTACTGTACTCTATTTAATTATGAGATCTATCTATCAAAATATACGCATATATCTCATATTTAATTACTTTTTTCCATTTTTCAGGAATCCTAGCATCGTACATTGCATCGAGAGATTCTCGGAGACCTTGGCTCATTACAATAGTGCCATCGATTGCTAATTTCAAATCACAGAGTGTGGATAAAACAGTTGAATTAACCAGCTGTATCCTATCTATTTCTTGCCTGAAACATGAAATCAATCTCATACATTGAAATAAGCATACAAATGACAATTGGAGAAGCACAATGTGTTAAAATAAGAAGAACCACCTTAAAAATATGTTCATCGGAAGGAAAGCTCCCATTCTTTGGAGCGATTCTCTCACTTCATATCCAACATACTGAGGAGGCAATTTATCTAACATATCTTCGGCTAATCTGTAAACAATACTTTCTCTAGTTTCACCACCCTGACTTCCTCCTTCTTTTGGTTGCACACTGAGTATTGTATCCAAAATACCTTTTGCGGTATTTATTTGATAAGTTATATCAGCGTTGCTGTGGAGTCCAAACACTTCTGGCGTGTCAGTTAACGGCAACATATTAATATAATCAACATATCCATGAAGGTTTCTCGTGATGGGAACTTTGTATCCTTTGTAAAATTCAAATCCAGGCCTGAGAAGTACATCACAGAACCAAACGTGTGTGAATGTTGTCAAAAGTCGCTTGTCAAAATCGTCAGTGACCCTTCCTCCGTACTGAACCTCACCCAACATATAACAGACGGTTGGCCACGATATTCCTTTCTTAGGTTCCATTTCATCCAGGTGGTTTTGTACAAATTGAACACTTGCAGCAAAATCAGCTTGGTTAAATTCATATGGCACATTCCATCCTAGAGGACCAAATTTTCTTCTCTCCTGTAAAACGGTGTGCAAGAAAGCCACAGCGTATAAAAGAGGCGGCCACTGATTTTGTGCTGAATAATCTAGAGTGTCTTGCGTTATATTCTGATAAGTCCTTTTCATGCTGGCTCTTATGCCTTGTGGTGGTTCATTGGTAAATTTAATAGCCATTTGTAATAGACCTATTGGGAAATCTGTGTGAACTTCTGTTGTCATCCAAAGACGGAACGAATCATCAACTTGCTCGGCTTCTACTAATGCATCCATAGCCTCAGTGGAAAATGGCAACGACAAGTGAATATTCTGCAAGAGGACCCATCCACCGGAGCTCATTGAATCAGAAATCATTTGCCTGGCTACTATTTCTTGTCCTTGCCCCATGGAAACAGATTTTAATGCTAAAAATATTTATTTTTATTAAAAAAATATTTGCATGCAAGACTAAAAATATTATTCAAATTATAAATATTTTTTATACTAACGAATTTCTTTGGCTTTGGCTAGAGCTCCAATTTGAGCAGATGGATCAGAACCGATTGATAGAATACATACCAAAGGAGTTCTAGGTTCTGATTCTCCCCACGTAGCTTCAAGATCTAATATACAACCTTCTCCATATTCGGCTCCGAGAGATTCTAAATTTCAAAATATACATAAATATAGTTATATATATATATATATTATACCCTAGCGAATTCTCGAATTCGCTAGGGTAAGTTACATGTGAACGGGGAAACAACCTTAGTTGCTATTATTTGAGATATACTTGAGCGTCACTTAGTACTTCATTCTATTCTTAGCGCGAATTTCAACAAGATTTTACCTTTAAGCAAAGTTAAATTATTATCTGTCCAATATTTCGTTCATGTTGGTTTGCCCATGTTTACGAAGTACATTTAATTTATATGTTACCTGCTACATATCTTCTAGCTTGTGAGAGCGTTCTATCGGGACTCCAAGATCTTATTAATAAAAGTTTCCTGAAAACATCTAGACTTTTTTGATAACCGCTTGGTATATCTTCTTCTTCGGGTCGTTCTTTTTCATACCAAACTCTCCATTCTTTTTCACTAGCCTCTATCTATTTTTTAATAATAAAAGTTTTTAGTTAGTAAAAATAAAAATATTATATTCTAATAAATGGAATGCATGCTTATGCTTACTCGTGACAGAACATCGTTAAACGTGTCGAGCTTACTTATTTCCACAAGATTTAGCCACGTAATATCTAATATCCATCTGAACGGTTTGGGAGCTACTGCGTTTAGATCCAAGGATGCACCTCCTTTTATAAATGCCATAAATTCATCGTGTGAAATGTGTCCTTTTTGGCAGTCAATTTTCATCGCCAACATAAGAGTAAAGAGGGCCTTGTGTCTTTCGTAAAGACTTCTCAAAGTGAATGTCCAAACTTCCTTGGTCAGATATTTTAGTATAATTTCAATCCTTTCTTCCGTTATGGGACTTTTCGTCGACTTTGTGATGGAGTTGTCGAAAATTGTTAAAAACTGTTTAAGCGAGTTCTGGTACATCACGTTCACGTTGCTCATCTCTACAATCAAAAAGTATAAAATCGATCCTCTAGCGGCCACAGCTCTGAATTCTTCTCGCGCTATTGTAATCTTCTTTTCTGTTATTTCGGCGACTTTTAGTTTTTCGTTAACTTCTTCGGCAGTCTTCTTCGTCACTTGCAATACTCTAATTAGAGCCTCATCGTCCACGAGAGATCCTTCGGATGATGTCAGCCTACAGAGCAGGTTGCTTTCCAATTCTTTCATACTCCTCTGATTGTTCATCACCGACTCGAACAATGCCACACGTTCTGCTTCTAAATCGGCCTTTTCCATGAGTATCACTCGTCCCAAGAGTTGATCTTCTAATCCTTGCATTGTTACTGTGAAATCAATAATTGACGTCTTGGCACTTATTTCAGGCGAATATGGCGGATTAGGTAATTTAGTTGTTATATAAAGCATAAATCCCGGCATAACATCGCATTCTTTATCGCCAACCACCACTTTTTCAATTGAACCGGATTTTATAAAGTTCTTCTCTAGTACGTTGTCAATCACTGGATCTAGTTCTGTACCTACATCTTCGATCAGCAAAGGTCGTCCTAATGAAAGGCTGTCTTCTAGATGGGTTCTGAAGTATTTGTGATTCAATGAAGTAATTTGCAATTCATTCGACATTTCTTTGTTCTTAATCCACATTTTGCCTTGATTTTGTGGATCTACTAACAAAGGATATGAGCTAGATTTAGTTACGATAAGTGCATTTTGGACAGATAGATCATCGTTAGGCAAGCCTTGAAGAGTCCATTCCGATATTGTTGCATTTTCAACCAACATATTAGTGATGTTTAAATTTAAGGTATATGGTATTTTTTTGGTTTTTAAGATATTCATCCAGTTATTGAGTAGATTTTGTCTGAATTGCTGATTGTAAGGACCACAATAAGATAAAAATCCTGTGGCTAAAACCACATCGCCAACTAGCCTTCCCAGTTGCTCCTTGAAATCCTTACTTTGCTGCGTCCAACGAATTTTTTCACCGCCTAGGCCATTTATAAGAGCTGTCGCAGCAGTCATCTTCCTCAAGCATACATTTGCAGCGTCTGTGAGTCTTTGCTTTTCCGATACTGCGGCATCATATTGCTCTTTAACAGCCTGCAATGCCATTTCTCTTTCATCAAGCATTCTCTCTGCGCCTGCCAAATCTTCCATAGCAATCTAAAAAACAAATTCCATCAACGTCTATGTAATTCAATAATGCAATGTTAATGTGTTTGCTTCTTTTTACCTTTAACCTTGCTTCTTGCAGTGTTAAATTAGCTTTTAATGGCAACACTTCTCTATTTACACTGTGAAAGAATGCCATGGCCTTTGTCCATGATAAAAGACCAGCAACGTCGCCGCATACTCGTTTAGCAGTATCCATATTGTAGTCTTCCATATCAAAGTAAGGCTGAAGATGTTCAACCATTTCATTGTTAATGATATCTTTAGGATAATTTTGTAGTTGCAGTAAAAATGTGGTACTGGCCATCATCTATAAAAAACATTAAAACCATTTCGAATGCAGATCAATGAACTTTAAATGCTAAAATACACACATATATTACTAATATTACTATAGAAATATCGAATATAAAGCTAAATCTGATGATATATATTATTTTTTATAGTTTTAATTTATGTAATATGAATATTCTTATCATAATTTATGTCATCTTCGTAACTTCGATCATCATTTAACGAGTATTTAAGACAGTCCAGATTATTACCTTAAGAGATTCAGCCCATGATGGTTTTGCACACGGAGCTGCTGTATCTCCTATGACTGCATGCAGCTTCCGTTGGAATAATATTAAAACACAATCCATAATTCTCATGATGAGATGCGGCGGTCTTCCTAGTTTTCTAACCGTGGCAATGTGAGCTGGTTTTATGGTGTTCAGTGCGGCTTCTGCTTCTTCCAAAGCCGGCTTAGCAGCTTCTAATTTTTCTTCGGCAAAGGCTTTCTCTTCCGCAATAAAGGCTACGAGAGCCTCCGCTTTCTCCTTCACTTTTTGAACTTGATTTTTGACAATTTCAGCCTGTTTCGCTTTTTCTGTCACTTCAATCAATACACTTTCAGCCTTCTCAGACGCTTCCGCCAGTTCTTGTTCCATAACAGCTAGATCTTTTTTCAATATTCCAACCGAAAGTGATGCTTCCGCCAATTTTTCAAGCCCAGTATCCATCCGCAAAGCTCCTTCTCCTAGTTCTTGTTGTTTTAGCTGATAAATGTTTTTGTACCCTCCTATGAAATTGAGATATGATTTTGGGGTAACATGAGTAGCTCTACGAAATCTTTGGAAATATTCAGATGATGTTTCGGACACTACATCCTGAATAGAACCTAGAGCGTTGACCAACTCTTGCTTTACTTCGCTAGTACAAGCTATCTCGAAATCAGTCAAAAAATGACTAGCAACAGAGACTAAAGCATCCTTGGGCCATGGTTGGAACCAATCGATTGTACAACCAGATATAAGCGCCGGGAATCGAAGTGCTCTATTTCTAAACACCTCTCCTACCTGAAATAATAAAATTAAACAATAAGAACAATAAAACTATTAATTATATTTGAAGTTTATAATGAAAGTACCGGAGAAAAACAAAAGACCACGTGGAGATTTTGACACGTGCGAGTCATAAAATAATCCATCACCAATTCGTTTGTGAGTGTTCTTTTCTGGTTTTCTCTCTTCATTATTGGTGTCAATTCTTGGATTATTTCCAACTGTTCGTCTTTAGTGAATAAATTAGAAATCACTCCGGATGATAAAATGTTATTCAAATATTCTAAAAAGCCTTCTTCTTTGATATCCAAATCCGTAAATATGAATGTCGTTCCTTTTCCTTGCACCCCGCAAGACCTATATAAGAATTTTAAGTCTTCCAAGAAATTTGCGACGTTATAAGACCGCGTCAGTGTAATCTGAAAAGTCTTATATCCGGCTATGAAAGATGACAGTTTGGTGAGAGATTGTTTTCCTGATCCTCCGACGCCAACGAGCATAACATTTCCTCTCGGATGTCTTATCACTCTGGATATTTTTACAAGATGCAGCATAGCATCGGGGAAGAACACCAGATCCATTCCAGCTCCTCGAACCATTTCATTGAACTGAGCCAAAAACATATCAAGACGTTCCCTCAATTCGTTGTAGTTCGAAACTGGTTCATAAACTTTGGGCAACTCCATGTCTGCATCTTCGCCTTCTTCCCCTGTAGGTTCTGGTGCATCTCTACAAAGGAAAATTATCAATAAAAAATTAATTTAAAAAAATCTTAGGAATGATGAACGGAGAGTCGACCGACAGTCTTGGCCGCGGGAAGATGTACTATAGCTACATAGTCAAATATTCTGTAATTTATTTTTAGCATTAACTTACCTCATGAAATCTACAAAAACTGGATTAGTTGTTGTCATCTTTTGATAGTCTATCCCCAATGTCTCTTCGACTACGCCCAACAAAGTCTTGTCAAACCAATCTTTATCGCTTTGCAGGGTGAATCTATCGGAGAACACCCTGGTACATTCATGCTTCCAAAGAAGCATGAGACATTTTTCTGAATCAATAACAGTACAGAGCGTTCCTACCATCCCTTGCCAGATTCTCGAAAGATCTCTCAATGAGAAGACATAGTGGAATTTAGCCGGAGTAGGAAGAAGAGTAGAACGAGTGCGTTGCCATAATTCCCTAGTCATGGGTATCATCTTCTTGACGAGATTGCGGACATCTGTAGCGAAACCTCTTTTGGCATTATAATGACCCTCTCCAATCACTTTAAATATTTTATCAATGGCGGTATTGTTGGGTATTGGACAATTGAATATAGCGAACTGTCTTTTCAAACGCGATGGTATATCGTTACGTCCTCCACCTATAAAAATATACACAAATTTAATACCATCAAAAATGATGTTCAAACAGTGGGTTGATGGATTGCAAACCTGGTTGTCCCATGGCACCTAAAAACAATATATCGATAATGGTTGTGAAATCTCCAGGCTTTTCCAGACTGTAAAACCCTTTCATGTCCATTGCTTGACGAACAATTTCATTGGTTATCTGATCACCCCATTCGTTGATCTGTGGTAAGTTGATGTCGTCTATAAAGATCATCATCTTTTTTCCAGCCGGTGGACCGAATGTCATCCCCATTCGTTTTTCTATATAGCTTTCGATCGTTTTCTGAAATTGATACGGACTAGTAGCTGAAGAAAAGTTGAACGATCTGCCGACGAAGAGTTCCGGGTTGGTTTTTTTCATGTAAGACTTCATCATTACCGTTTTAGCAGTGCCTTGCTCTCCTATCAGTAACACTGCTTTATCTTGCTTGGCAATCACTTGAATGAGATAATCTATTCTGACATTATCGACGATAGGAATCAAAATGCTCGAATAATCCGGTGTGCTATATTCTGGATATACATAATTGGTCACAATGGTATCCCAATGTTCCCATTTACCTTTTACCGTAACAAAAAAATCGAATACGGTAGTACTCCTATGAGTAGCAGATGATGGAATATCTAATACATCCGATAAGTTTTCTTTGAGATAAGTATCAAATTTGTTTCTGTCTTCGTTGTCCAAAAATGCTCCTAATCCCCATGTCAGAGCAAAAACGTAAATTTTTTGGAGATGATCACTCGTATATATTGGTATTTCTTCGATTTTTTCCTTTTCATCTGCGTTATCTTCTTCTGCATCGCCTGATGGAGATTTCGTAGTCGATTGATCTTCACTGGCTTCGACTTGTGGCGGTATCAAACCTTCTAACAAACTCAATATTTGCAATATAATATTACACTGCAATACTTCCATACTCATATGGAGATTTTGGCTGCACCACGTGTAAATTTTGCCAAAAGTTTCGCTAAAAAGATGTACGAAGACTTCATCTTCTTTGGGAGACCTCGTCTTTAACCATGCCTTTATAACTAAAAAATAATTACAAGCGATTAAGCAATTAGTTTAGCAACATATTTATTGAGTCGTCGCATTTTGAATGTCGTCTTTCCAAGGAAATCTTTCGATTTTGTTTTAAAAGCTAACTATCATGAAGTTTAATAAGTGTTAAGTTGATTATGTTAGCTTCGATCGAAATAACAGTCGATAGACAAATTCTGCTATTGTTCAATAGTACAATGTAGAATATTAGTTTAAAAAAACGACAATCAATAAAGAACCACCCGATACTTACTGTCTATCGAATATTTACCTGGATTCCAATCCAAACCGGATGAGCTCATATAAACCATTCCATTCCTGGAAACGGTGGCTGGCGAAGCATTGTCAATGTTGTGTGGCTCAAATATGATTTTGCAGGCTGGCGACATAGTCAAGCGATCTCCATTGGCCAATGTTAAAGTTTTATTGTCATCTAGAACTGAATTTAAATTCTCGATCCAGATGCTATCCACTGGACCATCTAAGACCAGCCAAACGTTATCACCAGTTTTAAGTTTGAGGGTTTTTCTCCAAAGGGCTGAGAATATTCCATCAGTCCAATCATTGGTAGCCACATCCAATCGGCCAAACATCTGGGAAGCCGTAATCGCTTTTGGATTCATCCTCATTTCCCTAAATTACACAAAATAATCAGTATAATAGTAAAAAAGTCGCATAACCACTCTCATTTTCGCTGGATAGATTTAAAATATTTGTCTTTGAAGTGGTATTTGATTCTCAACAATCACAACTTCAAGAATTCGTTACACTTACTAATTAATGTTTTCATATCGTTGGATTACCTGTGTGGTAGTCCAATTTGTGTGAGGGCCATCATAAGGGTGTGTATGCAAGTAGTCTTACCAGCACCGGTAGGTCCTAAAGTCATTATTCCATGTCGAACTCGTTGCGTTTCGTAAAGCTTGAAACAATAAATCCAATAAATAATTGATGAATGACAGTCGATCGACATCAAATCAGATTTACCTGGATGAGTTTTAATATCCAGGGCGGATGACATATCAGGCCCTGCTTTTCGACCTGTTGCTGGATAGCGTCATCCAATTCAGGATACGAAGTCTTTTCGAGAGCCTGGTTCGGAAAAAGATCCGCGACCAGCGATATAAATAGCGGTTCATCTTCGTCGATTAACTTCGACAAGTTCATGTCTCTCAGGACTCTCATGACGATGGTGCTTTCGTTGTCCTTTGAATTTACACGCTTTGATGCTCCGAGTGTCCTCAATACTGATAGAATGTTCCTAAGGCCAAAATCGTAGTGAACCTACGGAGTAATAAATTGTTGTAAAAAAATGTCAACAATGTAATAATATAGAAGTGATGTATTAACCTGTTTTGTAAGCTGTTCCTCGCACAATTTGTAGAGAGTGTAGAATTTTCTCGCAAGAGTGATGTTCTCGAGGAAACCACAACTGGCAAGCTTTACTCTTATGATAATTTGTCTATCAGGAACCATCATGGCTACTGTACGAAATTGTATTTTTAAATTCTCTGGCAGCTCTTTTCGTCCAGCATATCCAGGATTCTAAAGTGATAAGCGTTAATTTAGTCTTTTGGAATATGATCCAAGCAACTTTGTTGCTATAAATTTGATCTCTATATCAAACAAGGGCATTTTATTAAAATAGTAATATAATCGATGAATTTTCCCATTCGTATTATTATTAAATACTTTATGATGATGAAAAAATATGTTAGTATCCCCTAAGAAGGTCATGATTAGGGAATCCAATCCCGGGATCCCGGACAATTTTAGGTACTTAAGAATCCCGGGATTAGAAAAAGTAATCTCGAAAATTTCGGGATTGAAAAAACAGAAATCGTACACCTCATCAACACGATGAAGGCTACTAAATCGAAACAGTGGCGTAATTGCTAATTGGCGAACTTAGGCGACGCCTAGGGGCAGTGACTGTCTAATCTATGTACATATACATATATAGCGTACATGTATGTTTTTCAAATTGTTATAGTAACCTTTCCCTACCGGTGATGTATTTACTACACCTCGACGAATAATGGGAATATCGATATGAAATATAATAGATACGGGGTTCAGAATTTTTGTATTCCTCCGTATATAATTACAGATCACATCAAAGTATTATAGTATATAAGTATTCATCTGCAGCGACGGAAATAAATAATTTGTCGGGATATCGGGAATTTTGCGAATTTTAATCCGTGTCTCAGCAGAAAGGAATTTTATCAGTGACATTGATGGTGTTATACGAAAATGGGGGCTCATGTGGTCATCAACTCGAACTAGCATTTAAATATCTGATGACGATACCTCCAACGAGTGTGGAAGCTGAGCGTGCATTTTCAGCAGCAAGTTGTCTGACTTCCAAAATCAGATCCAGACTAAATGACGAAACACTAATGTTTAATGTTAATGTTACTTCGGGCATATTTTCAAAATAGTATTTGAATTTTTTAGTGTTTTATTTATCTATTTTTTAATTGTATTTTTATCTTTTATTAAATAAATAAAATGATTTGGCCTTCAAGTGATTTTTTATATTGAACAAATGGACTCATTAGTAATTTTTGATCAAATTTATCAATGTAATTTTTTAAAATATTGAAAATCCCAATCCCGGGATCCCGGGACTGGTCCCGGGATTGTCTAATGAAATCCCGGGATCGAAATTTTGGCTCGGGATTGGATTCCCTAGTTATGATAATAATTTAAAGCTAAATGTATGCATCAGTGAATTGTTTGCTACATAGTTGGATATCGATGCATTATGGACAAAAATGATCGTCATTTGAATTACCATAGTGATGAAGATTCCAAATTCGGGACACATTTCAACCTCGTCTCCATCCGTGAACCTGAAGGACTTCTTTTTGTCTTTCTTGGCGGAGAGCACAACGGCCACTTGTTGGGCAGCAACGGACAGCACTGGAAGTTCAATTCTGTTGAACTCATCAAAACAACCCCAGGCACCAGACTGAGCCAATCCTTTATAAATACGGCCCAATCCCCTATAGAGAGCAACATATTAGAATAACGACGCTTAACATTTGTTTGATTATAATGGGCATGTTGTTTAAGCAACATCTATTAAATTTATTGTAAATTATTTAATAATATATGGCAAATTATTGTTGAATATTATAGCGCTGAACAACGTGCATAAATTATCAAATTTTATTTTTCAAAATCAGTGCTCTGCTCGAGGAATGTTCCGTGCAATTTATATGCAAAATATATTTAGGGTTGAAAAGTGTAGCCTAAACGTTGATGAGATGTCTTCTTATCATTCTAATGACCCACCTGTAATCCATCTGATCTGAACAATTAAACACAACAACGTATTTGGCTAATGTTTTCCCCATGTCTTTGACTGTTTCAGTTTTACCAGTTCCAGCCGGACCGCAAGGTGCTCCTCCCATGCTCATTGCCAATGCTTGTGCCAATGTTATATAGCATCTGATGGACAAAATTATTTATTTATATATAACTCATTTAAATCCGTGATATGGAAAGGCTCAAATCTTACCTGTCTGTTAAAGGAGTTATAACCAATCTGTCTGTACAGCCCAAATATTCATTTTGATACGTAAAAGTAACGTCAGTTACTGATATCCACGTTTTATCGGCGTCCTCTTTGAAATAAAATCTGCATTGCTTCAACCACTCAAAATCATTCGATGATCGAACATTTAGACGTACCTGTAATATTTTTATGGTAGATATATTTTGAGAAAATTAACTTAGGAAACAATTGTGAATATAGACTTACGAGCATATCAAAAATGTCCCTTTGATGGACATGGATTGTGATGAGAGTTTCGAACTTGGTCCTTTCGATCTTTAAAAGATCTCTGGTCGTTTGATCAATCAGCGTGTTCAAAAGCTCCAGGAATCGATTATTTGTCTCGGCCATTATCTTTTTGTCTTGGCGCGCTTGGGATAACGCCAATTCAGCATCACGCGTCCAGATCATTTGGATTCCCAAAAGACCGATCTATTCAGAGTTTTCAAAATTGATTTAAATATGCGATTAAATATATGCCACAATGAGCAGATATTCAGTTCAGTAGTTTGTCAACAAAAAGAAAATAACCGTATTCGGATGAAAGAGTAGTCTACTGATATTTTATACGAAAGCAAGGACCAATTCAATGAAAATCAGTGACTATAAATTAACTTTGCGTAAAGCCCTTCAATGAACAAAGTAAGACATTGAATATTTTAACCTGAGCAGGCATTTTATCAAGGAAAGCTAATAAACAAAATCCAGGATCTGCTAGTGTTGTATGCCCCGTACGAATGATGCCGTGAAGAGATTGTTGAGATGCTATCAGTAATGCTCCAAGCCACGTCTCCACAGAGCCTTCGGCTCTAACAGCTCGCTCCAGGGGTATTTCTTCCCCTTCTGATGATACAACTGCTAGCATTTTGTTATACTCTTAAAATAAATTTAAAAAAACGCAGTTAATATTTATACCCAATCTGTTAAATAGGAAGATCCAAAAACAACATTTAGCTGACCTGTATCATGAAATTTGACATAGCGCGTGTTATCAAATATGGACAATAAATGGTTTTGAATGGTATGCGAATCAGACGCTTGACCCAGAATCTCAAGCAGAGCCGGATCGGACACGAAGAAAAATCTTGGGAACATCATCCTCTTCTTTTCGAGGTATCCGCTGAGTGATTTTTGGCAGAGTTCTAGTTGTTCTTGCAGATGTGGTAGGAGCTGCTTCAACAGGTCGTCTCCGACGCAACACGATACAACCCCCGGTGTTTCGTGGGCTCTCTGCATGATTTTTTGCCAGGATTTGTCAATTTTTGAGAATCGCTTGGCTTCTTTGGGTAACTGCTTGGCTATGTCACCGCCGACGAAGACAGCTTCAAGATACACCCACATGTTTTGCACCAAGAGCCATCGCTCCAGAATCTCATTGGTGTTGGATAGATCGTAGACCCATTGTTGGATTTGCTTGCGAAATGGAGCATTATATCTGCGCAAAAAAATGATAAAAATCACACAGCTGTGTCGTGAGTAAAAAATCGTGAACATTTGTGAATTTACAGGATCTACTACGTTCATGAACGTCAAATATACTATGATCGAAAGATAAATCTGTTATTTTTAACCTGTTTGATAATAAACTGCTGAGGACCATCAAGCTGTCTTCTAGTTGGCCAATGGTTTCCGCAGTAGTATCGCCTCGCAATAGCAACTCTCCTCTATTATTGAAAGTCATAAAAGTGAGCTCATGTACCGACCACTCGTTAGTTACTTGTCTTAACTTGGCTTCGATATCTTTTTCTTTCATTGCTGATATACAAATGTCCTAAAACCATAAATACGTATAGAGGAAAAGCGCATTCATAAGCTTGCCCAGTTGTAAAATGATCTCACCTCAATGTCTTCCTTGAACGGTAAAAGTGGAGCTTCCAATATATTTTTAAGGCAAAATCCTTCACTCTCCAATTCAAACGTATAATTTATAACTTCCATAATTCTTTGCCAATGGCGAGCTTTCATCGCCTTATTTGCCATCAATTCCAGCAGAGGACACATGTCGTTGAAATCATCGATGGTTTTTTTAAGGGCATGAAATGCCGGCCATTCTTTTAAGCTTAAATTTGAATCATAATTAAGTTTTGGTACAATAAAATCTGCTATAAAATATATGATAAATTATACCCTTTTGGTAATTTACGACATCTATTTTGAAATTCCATCAACTCGTTGTTGATTTCTTCGATGTTGACATCTCCCCATGGGATATCATAATAACTGCTCACCCTATCGATGACGTCGTTGTATAATTTATAGAGCTTTTGTAATAAATTGAGCTCCTTTCGTATTTGAGCCAATTCTGGGTACTCAGTGTGCGGTAATCCAAATAGTTCTTCTCCGTTTTGATAAGTCTGAAGCTTCCGCCACATGCCGTCAAATCGATTCTATAAGCATTTTAAATATTGATTTAAATCCGAATTGCTTTATAATCATGTATAAATTTAGGATCTTACTTGGAACAGTATGAGTTTGTCCGATGCCTCCCTTGGAGTGAGTCCAGGTTGCATTGGTCCTGCATGGCGATATTCGTGGCAATAACGGACACTGTCTTCGCGAAATCGTTTCAAACTGTTGGCCAAATCTCTTTCTAATTGAGGTTGCAGATTCAAGAGAGATACATGAGAAGCTAAAGCTCTTGCTTGCAATCTCTGCCATGTATCACGTAAACTATCTACCTGTTCTGTATCTTCCCGTTCGGTTGCCAAAGAATAACGGCTCATTATATTGAAGGCCTCCTATTTGAAAAAAGAAATAGTTAAATCAAATACATATTGAAAATAAAATTGCATTTATATTTGGTCAAAATCGATATTTGCCTCGATTGGATCTATTTTCAGCTCCATGTCGACTTCTTGTTCACGTATTTTCTTTAAAGTCTCCATAACCATTCTGACATCGTCCAAATCTCTTATGGGCTTTTCTAACTTCCTCTCCATTTCGTTCATCACTGCATATACATAATCCATCTCGCGTTTGTATTTCTTTCTCATGGCTTGTCCAATTTTATGTGTTCCATCTAAAATAGTTTTTAAATACATTTTTGATTTCAAAAGGTATTGGAAAGGAATTTGATTGAAAATAGACAAGACAATATGGTTTAATATGAGACTTCTATGACATCGAAATCTGTGATGTGTTTAAAACTCGTGGATCTGACTTCCAGGGTGGCTGCAACAACTATTTATGTCAACGATGGCGATCCTAATAAATATAATATCTTTATCCAATATCAATATCCAGAACATATCATCTGTGTAAGGACTGCCCAGAAATGGCTTAAGAAATTTAAAGTAGCGGAGAAAATATGGAGAAAGCAGCTTGTATAGCTATCTGTTAAATGGCAAGAAATTGTAGATAGTGGAGGAAAATATATCCTTGATTAAAATGTTTAATTGTGTTTTATTTACACTATATAAAAAAAATCCCAACCAAAAATGCGCACCAACATTTGGACTGACCCGATACTTGCACTTAGATGAAGATATTACGGAGAAAAAGATACTTAACTTGTAATTTGAAATAAATTTTCATTGACATTGTAATATATTGATGAAACTTTTAATAATTACTTTTGATTTCAGTGATTAATCCAAATTTCAATTTATCAGTGGATACCACTAAACAACCACCAAAAATATGCATATCAGGTTCTGTCGAAAGTTTATTTTCAAGTTCACTATGTCTTCGTAGAGAGATTTCAAAATCTGTCAATCCAGAAGTCAATAGTTCCCGGAGCGTTTTCTCATTCTTCCACAAATACTGATATGGTCGCCATTTTTTGATGAATGCGGTAAGTTCCTACAATACAAGTATAATAGATTGAATAGTATTATAAAAATGTTCATATATTGATATGTGTTATCTTGATGTTACCTGTTTGACATTTTGGGTGCACACCGAGAGTAGCGATAGAATTTTGACGACCTCTTTGTTCTCCATCACTTGGGAATAGAAGTTCTTTTGCTGGTATGGAAACATCGGTTTTTCTTCCGAAGCCAACTTGTACAGCCGTCTTCTTCTCGTTCTAGAGTCTTCTATGACTCTGGGTCCTCTAAATCCGCCGAGTGCTCCTGGAACCTGCTGGTCGAGCCGGGACACAACATCTAAAAGCGCTTGGGAGGATCGCCCAGCTATCTTTTTCCAGCTGAGCCTCTGCTACTTTGAGGCAGCCGGAAGGCGTTATATATGGGTGCATTTAGGAAAGCGTGCCAAGGATAAAGGACGATAAACCACAGGACGAAGAACAGTAGGTAGACAACAACGAGCAACACGAAAGCAATACACAGCAAAGCGAGATATTGTAACAGACGATATACCAACAAACATGTGTGAATTTAGGTCAACACCACACATCCGACAAACACAAACACATTGGGACAAGGGAGCGCAAAAAAGACACGCTTATTAGTTTCATTTTGTAATTATTAAGATTTGTAAATATATCGACTAACTGATAGGAATAAGATCTATTTTAAAGTTTGCAATATTTTAATCAATTAAAAATATTGCAATCTGACACTTTTATTAATATATATTGTGCAAATAATCACCTTTAGTATTAAAATATTAATGTTACCGAAAAGAAATGACATTTTTGTGACGTATTATTGCTGTAAATACACAATGAATAATATAGGTTTGACTGTTATGTTGATATAGACCAAGTGTTGATATAGTGGTTTAGATCCTGGATTCTTACTATAAAGGTTCGGGTGCATATTCATATTATGGTAAAAAATTTTCAACGTATCAACAAATTTGGGAGATCAGAAATACTTATATTTCGGCTTTAATAAGAAGGAGACGGTTATATAAAAAAATGTTTACAAAGAAATATTTAAACAATCGATCTGTTCTCTACAAAATCAATCTCCTTGATCTTCAGTTCTTTCCATTTATATAAATGTCACATTTATTCTGGCTAGCTGAATAGATGAAAAAAATCCTGATCCATGCATATTCGTATAAATATAACTTGGTTTTGCGTACGTAAAAAAGTTATCATTTCTTTTTAGTATTTTATGGCATTAAAACGAGCGCTTGCTTCATATTTAAGAGCTTAATGAAATTCTGTCGCATTTTAGAAACTTCATATCAAATCTTGATATTTATATATTTATAATAATAAATAAACGTGCTTAACCTGTGAGTCTTTTCCACCGGTCCATTGTGCTACGCCTTTTGCAACCCCTGATATATTTTTCCCCGCTAAAATCAAAGCCTCTTGTATATCATCTATATTCGGTTTTATAGACACATTCGGGATCATTAAAGTTGCTTGCAGCAGAAATACCGGTTTATTGATACACTCTAAAACATTATTTCTTAATTAAAAACATTCAATTGATGGTAATAAAGTACTATAATAAAATTTAATCACCATCAGGTTTTTCTAAATCAATGTTAAATCTTTTCTTTAGTGCGTCTAAAGAAAACCTAGTAACTTTTATAATCACGTCTATGACCTTCCTACTGTAATATCTTCGCATTTCTCCGAACGCATTTCTAACCATGTCCTGTTTTCAAAAATAAAATATTAGATAATTGCTTTCATGTGATGGAAATCCACGAATTAATTAATCACCTGCATCCCTTTAGATAATCCACCTCCAGGGGTTGAAAGTAATATATGTGGATTATCAAAACATTCCCAAACTGCAGACCAATCTTGTTGCTGGGTTCCGGAACCAGCATCATCAGCAGTTCCATCGATAGTGCCCTGATTATCATCTGAAAAGTATGATTGCTACTCATTAGCAAAATATATGTATATTAACAATATTTAATTGTCTAAAGTGTTACCATCTTCAGTCATAAAATCAAATTCTGGTGGCATATCATAGTTTTTGAATTGTAGAGCTGCTTTTTTTACCAAGTCTAGAACTTCTTCCACGGCTTCTTCGACCATTAAACTTTTTCTATTCAGCTCCATTGCAGTGTTCCTTAATGCGTTTATAAATTATTAAGATTAATCAAAATATTTTTATGAAAAAGTCCTTATTAGAAAATAGATGTTCCATTATTTAACTTTGGTAAGAAGGGGGGGCTAAAGTATTCAAAATTATTTTTAATGAGAAGTACTAACAAACAGAATCTAGTTTTAAAAGTTTCAATAAAAATTTGAATATTGCACCTAGATTGGAAATAAACTTATATTTCGAGTTTCGAAATATCGGATACAGGTAAAAATTTAGCTCTAATTTTGCCTTGTTAAAAAACATATATGTATAAATATATAAAATATTTGAATGCTCGAATATTCGAATGCTTTATCAATTTCATATTCGTTAAAATTAAAAAAAAAATTAAATTATATGCAGATTGCACTTTTAGCTATGACGACACATCTGGAAATCTCTATTCAAATAGTTTGTCTTGCATATATTAGTATGTATACCTTTTTATGAATGCACTTGAATTTTCACTTACCAGAATGAAGACGATATCTTATTTCTATCTTCCTACAAAAACTTTGCATTCAGCTAAAATCGATTTTTTTAAAAAGTATATTTCATCATTTTTCATCGTTATTGATCTAAATGACATAACTAAGTTGATTTTAAATGTTTTTTTTTTCTGGAAATTTGACTGGTATTGGTAGGATAAGGAATTTAAAAACTGTAAGCATATAAAAAAGTGTCTGGGTACTTGGTTTAACCTTGTATAGAGTTAGGGCGTCTTCTCACTTTAGGCGCCTCAAAAATAGGCTATTTTCACGATTTTTTTTCGAGGATTTTCGCTAAAAATTATGAGATAAAATGGATCTTATGTAATAAACACATCTTTCAACTAAATGAAAAAAAAATATTTTTCTTTTTTTAAACAATTATTATAATAAAACAGTAGCATCGAAAAACCCGTGTAGAAATGTTATGTTCGTGGCTTGTTGATGGTATCTCCGATATGGGTCATTTGAAACAAAAAAATAAAACAGTTTTAGATTCAGTATATCAGTGGCTATAGCGCATATTATCAGATTTTTGATATTTGCGAAAATAACAAAATGGCGCACGTTTTTAAAAAAAATAAAAAAAACGCGTTTTTTTGCAGTTTTTTTGTAAAAAAAATTACTTAAAATCAAAATTTCAAAAATCTGATGATATACGCTATAGCCATAACTATGAAGAATATGTCATTCAAATTTCATGATAATCCGCCGGATAGTTTTCGAAATTTCATCAACAAGCCACCGAAAAACCTTGTTTTGAGATAAACGCGTTTAAAGTTTTGGTTGCAGAAAAATTTCCCAGACACAGCTGTTGAAACACTCGTTGTTATTTTGGGTATTTCCTCCAAAGATCTTCATAAATCGGTTTCAAAACCTCGTGAACATTCTCAGCTAGAGCAGAAGGATGTTTAAAAGTTTCTATCTGATTGTTTTTCACCACTTTCTTGTACTTGCACCATGAGTCTGAACAATATGTATGCAGCCGGGTGCTCTCAGGTAGTCACCTAACGGTCGCCCAAGAATGTAGTTAGACTCGTTCGATCTTTATGAAATTTCGATATAATATTTTTGAAGATATGTACTTTCAAAATTTAAAATAAAATAAAAATTGATTTTTTAAAATTTGTTAAGTGAGAAGACGCCTTAAGACACGTATTTGCGTTCGAATTTCAGTGATTCAGAAAATGCATTATTACATGATGAGCTCGGAGAGAAACAAAGACGGAGAGAGTATCTTGCGTACATCGTACGATTGTATTGAAGGAAATAATATTTTCGTTTAGCATTTTTTTTAAATGACTTGAATAATGACTGAAATATTTTACTTTTCGATACCCTTAATAAAATGTATTAATTAATACCTGCACGATGCTTCTGTCTTTTCAATAAATTCTTCAATAGTCCACGGATCTTCCTCTGTAAAATATGTAAAGTATTTCAATGAAATACGAGTAAAAGAGATATAGTACAATTGATATTGTCAGTTGTTATAATTTTCATGATTGCCTGGTAATGAATGTGGACAAACATCACGCATAGAAGCAATGACCAATAACACCCTGTTACAATAGACATCATGAACACGAGCGACAAGTGCACGAAAGGTCGCTACTGCAGCTTCAGCACGTCTAGCAAAAGAACGCCATCCAGCATCTGCCCACGCTCCTTTTCTTTCCAACCCTGGCCGCAAGAGTGCCACAAGTCTTGCCAGTTGTGGAAGAAGTAAAGGTCGCACTTCCGGCTTAACTTCTCTGACTGCGTCTAAGAAATCGTCCATCACCAACTGTTTTAAAACAAATCTTGTCATTGTTCGATTTCGTTAAATTTAATTTGTTGCACAAAAGGATGAACATTACTTGCAAGGAGTCGTTGACCAATGTAAAATATTCTCTCTTGGCATACAGTGCTTGACACACGACAGGTAGTTCGATGTCCATCTTGGTAAGACAGTCGGATTCCCGCACGAGCAGACGAACAGTGCGATCAAGATTCACCTTCACTTTATTGGTGTCATTGTCCATGGCGAGGAGTGTGTTATTCAAACTGTTATCTGCATCCCAGACCTTACAATGAAAATAAAACGCTTGTAACTCCGTCCTCTAATGTTAATAAGGACAGCTCTTTTCCGACATACACAGATACATACATTTTGATTTATCCAAACGGTCTTCATATCATTTTCGTACGATTCTAAAGTACTTTTGACACTGGTATATTTTCTGAGCAGATCTGACGTTGCCGGCATAGATCGCAGAATATCATGTGCAGAAACTTGGTCCACTTGTTCAGCTAAATTGTTCCTCAGGCATCGACACCATTTTATTCTACCTATTATCATGAAAATAAAGCCATGTTCATTAACGCACAAATAAAACACTACTTGCGGGCCCTCAGCATTCAATATTCAATAAAAATATCTTATATGGAATAGGTTGATTCTACTTTAGAATACCTGCAATCGGTGGAAAATTTCTTGGCACAGGAGGATCATCTTTTTGCTTTTTATACAGCTTAAATATCCTTTCGACTTCATGTTCGCAATAGGCAAGAACTCTGCCATATTTTTCTTCTAATTTTGCCAACGGTATTTTTTCACTAACCTACAAAATTGATTATCATTCTTGAATATGTGAAAAAAATATATTTGGATTAAGCATTTGCGTTGATTAATACTTTTTCGAATCTTATCAAAAATTTTATTCCTTGGGGCGTTTCCCAAACACTAGAAAAATTTTCTTCGATGCAAGTTCCAATGTTTTCTTTTAAAGTGTTCGTGTTCAACATAAAATTATCAAAGTCTTGATCAAATTCTGTATTTCGATGATCGAGATAGTCGTATTGTTTGGTCGTGACTGCTGCTTTGGATTCTTCAAATGTCTGCATAGCATTTTCTAAATCTATTTAAATCACATGATATATTATAATCCAATTGTATAATTTAATATTATTTGATTGAATGAATTTTACCTTTCCCGAGAAGCAAACCTTCCATTCTTCTAGCGAAAAGATCATTGTAATCGTCTACCAAATCAAACATAGCAATGATCTTTCCTAATCGAGAGCAAAATGTATCAAATTTTCCAAATACATAATTTTCGCTAAAGCCAAATGGCTGTTGATCGGGAAGAAAAGACTGAGATTTGATCAACAAATATGTGTTTCGATAGATCTGGTTCAATTTTATACAGCTAAGCAGCTTTTCCTTTATTTGAACCCTATCTTGAGACCAAATAGTTTCCTTCCCTCTGCACGTTATATATTGCTTGCACGTTTCAATCATTTGATTTGTAATCTGTGGATATATTCATCGATTACTATTTTTTTAGATGACAAAAAATTAAACGCATTCGCATATTCTTACTTTGACCATCAGCGACGAAGTTCTTTCTGAAGTGTTATAAAATTGAGAGACGCTATGGATAAGCCTTACAGTTTGTAGCAAATTCAGAATTGAATCTTTCATGCGGACTGGATCGTCTAAATATAATGAATGGCAGCATTTCTCCATGGCTTGAATGAATTTAGCGTTATCTCTTGCTTCATTGAAGCAAAATGTCATCTTGTGGTCGGTTTCCTTCCATAGCTTTATGACTTTGGATTGAGCCATTTGCAAGCAGGTTAAAGTCATCTGAACCTCCGGATCCTGAATAAAACAGAGAGAAAAATAAATGGAGATTATATTAAATTCAAAGCTAAAAATATATTGTTTTCTATTTAAAAATATGTACTCGAGTAAACAATAATACTTATCCATATTCGACATATATTTATTACGACGTTAAGGGACGTTTTTACCTTGTTGGTTAAAAAATAATCTTTATTTTCTGTATCGGAAAGAACCAATGTTTAAGAATACGTTCATTAAATTTCAAGTCGATATAAATTCGCAAAGTTATAGGCCGACGAAGAGAGGAGACACTTTAAATTGCGTTTTTCTCAAAAACTACTTTTTCCAAGCTCATGGAAGTATTCCCACACGCCCTAGATGAGATTCCTTTATTAAATTTGGCAAAAATGTGTATAATAAACATCTTCATCGTATAGACTACAATCAATCGTTCAGGACTTAGGACTTCCATGGTGAAGAATGTCATTGCTCAACCACCGACATACGTGACTCCCCCCACTCCCACTACTATACTTTGTCAAACTTTAAAAAATATTTTTATATTTAATAAAAATTGCCTAGTCAACACACTAAATATCAACATTCTATATTTAGTACTTTTCACATAAAAAAATGTTAAAAAGCCGATCACTTTTAGGCTCAACAAGGTAGAAACGTCCATCATGTGACATATATTATGCAAGCGTTCTCACGGAGGCACGAACAACATATAACACACATGAAAATTGTTCATGGACAATTAGGGATTATTATTTTACGAGTCAAAATAATGATCTTTAAAAATAAGAAATATAAATCATGAAAATGTCTTACTTGAACGTGAGAAACGAGCTGCGAGAATTGGGCTCCTCTCTTCTTCCAATATTCCAATTCATCTTGAGGTCCACTCGAATCCACTTCCCGACGCAGTTGTTCACTCTCCATCAGTACCTTTGAATTAAAAAAAATAATTAGAAGGATAAAGAACAGAATATTAACCCAACAAATGTTGTGTTTATCTAATTTCTAATAATTTTATGAGCAACGGCTTACTTCCATGACCCGTTTTATCCAGACAGAGACTCTCTGTTCTAAAATGGAGACCTCTTCTGGCTTTTTGGCGATTGCTTTTATGTTTTCTGGACTATCCAATTTGTGTATCATATGTTCACCATCTTCAAATATGTTCTTCTCATCGCATACTTCTTCGCAAACTAAATAATACAAGCCAAAAATATAATTATATCACACTTTTTCAATCAATCAAAATACCTTTCTCGGTATTAAAAATCTAATTTAGATAGCTCAATCTATAGCGTCTGAATATAATTAATTTCTTTCAGGAGGACCCAATACGTATTATACGCATATTGCTACAACCGATCCAATTGAGGCTTTAAAGCGCAATTATAAAAATATGCTTTTCCTCACCTTTCAGAGCACTACAAAAAGATCGCAATCCGGGAAGAAGTTGATTTTTAACCATTGGACATTTTCCTTCTTCGTCGTCTCCTTCAGCACTTGGATGTGCCAAAGCCTCCATATAGACACACTCCATTATGCGTTCTATTCCGGTCACCATGCCGACAGCTTTCGCATCCAATATCCCACAATACCTCAAAATTAAGATCTTAATAAGATAAACGTCTATTTAAATTATTTAAGGAGAATAAAAAATAAATTTACAGATCTTTCTGAAACCCCTCTTCCGGCAATTGTTTACTTATGCTGATCCTGAACATGTAAATGCATACGCCTGAGAACGGAAAGTCCCAACCGTCCGAAAGAAAAAGCTTCTTTTTGTGTTCAGAAATATTCGATCCGGTAGAAATCGAGGCTGTTTTCGTAGATGGTTTTTCCTGTTCAGATTGGTCAGCTTCTTGATAGAACCATATCAGCTTGTTCCTCATGTGAGGCAAAAACAACTGATTTATCTCGTCCAGCTGGAAAGAGTGAATCGCTCGCAATAATGTTTATTTGGATGATGCACATTCAGCTCTATTAACTTACCATGTTTCCTTCAAAGACATGATCCATAATCTCATGTCTTGGAAGACCAGTGCCGTCGATGAGCAACTGGAATGTGAACTCCAGCCGGGGGTCCATCTCTCCGCGACGTGCTTTGCGTTCGCATTCTTCCCTTCTTTTCTGTTATTTTAATATGGCATATTAATACATTTATTTTTCAATACCATTTATATCGAACAGACATATAAAATCATATATTTTAAATAATATGAACAAGTGTGTTAAGGTTCAAATTGAAATTCAGATTATGAATAAAATGTTCACCGTATCAAAACATTAGAGGGATCGGAAGTATTATTAGAAGATCAATCGTCTAAATCCTGGTTTAGACTGTTTTCCTGTATATGAAAAATGTGTCAATATTTATTATACTGTGTATTTATGACTTTGTAATAAACACAATGTATTCAATTTTTGTATGACGGATCTTTTATGATTTAAATATAAAATCATAATGGAACCTTCAGATGCACTCTCAGAATGATGATAAATATTTTATCTGTATCATTTGATAGTTCGATTTCTAAACCGCCCCAATTATTTATTTATAAAATGGATTCCTCAATAATAAACAGTGACCAAGGTTTATTTAATACCGGGATCGTAACCGAACCAGTTAAGCCCGATTCACATTATATGGCCGTTCACGGTTCGATCTCGCTCCGGTCTCGGTCCGATCCCAGTCCGGTCAAATATTCCTATCCTATAGGCCTTACCCCTGGAATTTAAAATTTAAAAAAAAAATCGTGATCCTTGTGTTTCGAAAAAAAGGATATGTATGTACCTAGAGTCAATAAAATAGATATTTTGTTCAAAGGATTTATACAAAATATCACATTTTTCTTCATTTTCCGTAAAGAAATTTTAATCTTTTTGCTCCATAATATAATTGAATTGAATTTTTTTAGCCTGTGCTGCAGAAAATGTTTTCGAATCATATATTTGTAAAATCCAGATAAGTATATTTCGTACGATAGTTTGTTTACCTATTTAATTGACGGGAGTACATTAAACCATTTCATTGACAAAGGGGTTAATTTAATATTTAAAATCATTAAAATAGCGTTGAGAGTTGATCTAAATCAGCGGTTCTTAAAGTTGTGTAATTCGCGGACCCTCTCTTGAGCAATTTTTTTTTCGCGGACCCCTTCTCGAACAAATTTTTTTCCGCGGACCCCTTTTTGAACAATTTTCCCAGCCCTTTACCCCATCTCAATATTTTACATCATTCTTGAGACTTAATTTTTCAAACAAACATGCATTTCTTGGTCAAATGTTGTTCAAAATTGATCTTCTTTTATATTTTCTGTAAATAATTCCACGAAAATATCATGTTCAAGTATAGATAAATGTTTTTTATATTTTCGCGGACCCTACTTAAAGAACCGCTAATCTAGATCATAAAAAATTTAAGCCGAAAATAAATAAAATGCATACCTTTTTGAGACATTTTAAATTTATTAAAAAAAAAACAGTTTTGTATTGTATATATTTTTTTTCATTAGTCGAATCTAAGAAAGCGTTTAAAATCCGAATGTTTTTCAGATACATATTTTTTTTTTTTTGGGGATTAAGGGGGTCTTTTTCTACGTTTCACACATAGTCCCAAAAAAATAAATAAATTATTTTGGCGGCCCTATCCATGGCTCGCATGATCTCCAGATCTGATACCATTGAATTTATTTGCCTGGGGACGTGCCCTATTCTATGGCTCGCACAGTCTCCAGATCTGACATCACTGGATTTCTTTGTCTAGGGCCGTGCAAAATAATTATTTACACGACAGAGATGCCCACAAAAGAAATCCTAATTGAAAGAATAATCATCGCCTTTGCAAAAATGAAAGAGAGAAATGCTACTTTAGACAAATACAGTTAAAATAAAAAAAGGTGTAGTGCTTGCATACGAAGCAAAGGTGGCCAATTTGAAGAAATTTTAACTAATCCTGGCAAACTGGTATCTTTTCAATTTTATTGACATATTAAATGATTTGTACAACATGTGATATATCGTTGAAAATAGTATAAATAACAATAGATAGTATTTTAAAACTAAACTAAATTCAAAATAGTTAATGGTTTTTCGTTTAGAGAATTTAGAATTTGACATCTCTCATTTGCTTGCATATTTTTTGTAACTTTGGAAGTCCAAAAGTATTTTTTTTTTAAACCAAAACTTATTTCGTGCTATTACGACCACAGATTAAAAAGTTATGACCATTTAAAAGTGAAATTCTGGGTATTTTTTCAAAAATTTGAAAAAATTCTATTTCGACAACCCTGACACTTAGGACATAGAGACTATATGTAAAATATAGCAAGAGATCCCGCCAATCCCCAAAACACTCTGTATATATAAAAGCATCAATTTCTCGCGGAAATATAATAGGGCTTCGTAAAGGGGTCAAAATAAATTCGCAATGTAATTAAGAAAAAATATTTCGTTGTAAATTGGATATCCGAACGATAGCGGAATAAATTTCGTGGTCGAAATTAAGTTTGTGTCAAATAGTCACGAAACGTTCACTTTAGCGAATAATTAGAGTTTAAGACGAAGCAGGACAGGAACCAAATTTACATTCGATTTAGAAAATCCATTTTTAACCCCTGAAGCACTCGCGTTTTCGTTAATATAATTTATTTGATTGATTTCACAATAGTGCAGATGAGTTTTCCTCGATCCTAAGGCATTTCGGCCATACACGTCAAAAATGCGAGGACTAAAAAGAATGACAGCTGTCGGAGAAGTTAGCGCGTTAACGCATCGATGACACGCGAAATGTCAATAATAGGATTGTTTTTAGTCGCCAAACCATCGCTAAAATCATTATTTCTTTATTGGAATATTACCGAAAAACTTTAACAGAATAATATAGAGATCCATATCTTATAATTCAGTATATAAATTTGAGAAACTGCTTCCGTTATTCGTGTATTTGGCTATTTTGCTAGCTTAGCATTCATTACAAATCATTTTCAACGTCAATTCGACGTACATATTGATCATCGTAATGTGCAAAAAGTATTATTAACTTTTAATTAATAATATATCAATATATTTCAGCATAAGAAACGACGTAAAATTTTATAAATACTGCATAGAAATAATATTAAAAATACGTTTATTCATTGATTCTTTTCACTCTATATCGCCAAATATATATATTTTACCTAAAAATGTATTACTTGGACTAAAAATGTTTACTGGTTTAATGTTAATGGAAAGTAAATAAGCAATAATATAAATTATGCATGTGTCCATTATTGAATTATATAAGAAAGACACAAGGTGGAACCCGATGTTAATGAGTTAATATCCAATCAATACCAGTTCCGCGTAGTATAACTCATTTAAGTGCTACAATAAACATTAATCATCCCTTAACATTATTTTAATTGGGAATGTCGTCGTTATGAAATAATTCTACTATAATTTACCCAACAAAAAATCAACGTTAATATTAATTGCAATCATATTTAGGATGATCTAAGATAATTGAAATTTTCAAATGCTGAAAAAATTCCAAATTGAATGTTAAAAATTCAAAATTATATGCCAAATCATAAAATATATTTCTAATAAAATGGCAATATTATCAATGTAAATAGAACACATTAGCACTCCAATATTGTTCACTTTTATTTATACAGAAAAACATTTATTAATTAACAAATTTCCACACAAAAAATATCAAATATGATCGTCTTGTCAATGAATTATTTTTCGACTAAACACTTTTCTGTTTATTTTTTTAATTAAAATACATTAAAATAAATTAACCATGAGTATATCCATGACATCTTCATCGGACTCCTCGCTGGAGTCCGTGCCGGGCTTCAATCCATAAACAAACATCCTGTCGTTAATATAAGTTCAGACTTTTGTTGAGACAGGGAAGATGACTATCCACGAAGCTTTTAGGTCACACTCGAAGCTTTTTGTCTTAATGACTGACCAAATCTTTGTCGTTGACTGACAACATTTCTGTGTTACACTTCGTCGAAGTTGGTACGAAAGTGACGCGGTGGTTATTTGAAAGCGAAGCGCGTCTACCCTTGGGTAAGGGGAGAATACCCAGTACTTGTACTTAGTGACCTAAAACAATACTCGCCAGGTATCACTACTCATCAGCCTGTTTTTTATTTATTTTTTATTGAAATATGCGTTTGAAAGAATTGCTCATCTAAACGAGGTCTCATGATTTATGCATTATTTTTAATGCAGTTTTAATCATATAATCCTGGTTTTAAGCTTTTTGGCTCTTAAGCGAACAAAAATAAATTCAAATGATGATATTGCTGCTCCTTTAACAAAATAGAGAGCTAAAATTATAATGATTTTAACCACTAGAACCATAAAAAGAGGGTGGCAAAGCAGGCACCCGCCATGGGCGCAACTTGGCTTGGGGCGCAAAATGCAGAATACCGACTCGATCGAAAGTTGCGCATGTTTTTTCATTGTTCTCTTTTCTTCCTTATTGCTTAAACCTTGGGCGGCATAAGCCCGCAATAAATAAAGACAACAATATTTTCCACAGATTGTAAAATTTAAACTAGCCATCCGATTAGTCTTCTTCGGGTAACTTCATTTTGTAATGAGAATTCGTAATCGTTCTGTAGATATGTTCGGGCTATGGCGTCCAATCGCGAGGCGCTCATTTATAATGTCGGCGGTCCGAAAAGCTGACCGGATGGACACGCAGACCTTGTGACTAGGGAATCCAATCCCGAGCCAAAATTTCGATCCCGGGATTTCGAGATTTCATTAGACAATCCCGGGACCAGTCCCGGGATCCCAGGATTGGGATTTTCAATATTTTAAGAAATTACCTTCAGATATTTAAATGCTAGTTCAAGTTGATGACAGCGTGAGCCCCCATTTTCGTATAACACCATCAATGTGACTGATAAAATTTCTTTCTGCTGAGACACGGACTAAAACTCGCAAAATTTCCGATTTCCCGACAAATTATTTATTTCCGTCGCTGCAGATGAATATTTATATACTATAATACTTTGATGTGATTCGTAATTATATTATGGAGGAATACAAAAATTCTGAACACCGTATCTGTTATATTTCATATCGATATTCCCATTATTCGTCGAGGTGTAGTAAATACATCACCGGTAAGGAAAGGTTACTATAACAATTTGAAAAACATACATGTACGCTATATATGTATAAATAGATTAGACAGTTACTGCCCCTATGCGTCGCCTATGTTCGCCAATTAGTAATTACGCCACTGTTTCTAAGCATCTAGATTTCGTCGGGAATGTCTCGATTTAGTAGCCTTCATCGCGTTGGTCAGGTGTACGATTTCTGTTAGATAAAAATTTCAATCCCGGGATTTTCGGGATTACGTTTTCTAATCCCGGGATTCTTAAGTACCTAAAACTGTCCGGGATTGGATTCCCAGCTTGTGACCACTCGGTCCTCTTTTAGGGATTGTTAACTAGGTTGAGCGCATCTAAAAATGAGCAAAATATTAGATATGTCCAGCAATGACAATTTAAATAGGCCATAAAATGATAAACAATACAAATAATTAAAAATTCTGATCAATTAGTAGTCAGTCATCCATGCTTGACTTGATAAAACGCTGCATCGAGGTCTATATAGTAAGCATATGTATTTTAATTTTATTTTGTATATTTTCTGCACTGCCGAAATAAGTCAATCGCAATTACTACAAAATCTGTATAAGTGCAATTCACCTTCCGAATCCAAGAAAAAATAATATTAATATCGGGAGGTTAAGGTTTAAGAACGAGTAATGTATCAATTAATTAATTTTTCCATCAAATCCACGGCCTAAAAACCTATTTTAAACAACAGTACCTACATATTTCCTTCAAAAACTGATATTATAATACTTATAAAAGCACCTTTGATGACAATAACCATCAACTATGAGACTTGTTTGTGTTAGTATAGTAATTCATTCATTGTACTATCGAAGACTGAAATAAAACCATCAAATAACGGCCCTTTATCAGAAGCAAAAAGTCAAACAATTCGCCAAAAAATGGCCAAGAACAATGTTTTTGTTCAAAATTTTCATTGATTTTTAATATCAATATTGATGATGATTTAAAAAGACGGCTTTCAAATCAATCGTATTGGTGTCTTGTGCGTAGCAAGAAGACTTTCATTTTATGGAGCGAATTGAATCAGCCAAAAAATACAATTACCTAATACCCTCCCAATTTTCATACATTATAGAAAATAGTTTCTATATAAATATACACGCAAAGAAGCTTTTTTTTGTCGAAGTTTTTCTATTTTTGTAAGCTGCTAGATATACGTGTTGCTTTTGTATTTTTCTCTGTGAAGATTCAAAGTGAATTCTTGTTTTATGATTTTACGAAATTGCTATGCGTTGTGATTGTCACGAACACATTTGTGTCAATAGTCGGTTCAATAATTCAAACCACACGCAAATTTATCGAATGAATGATATTAGCGCTGATTGCCATTAAAAGACGAGAAAATCTTATTGAAGTTCGACCCCATAAACATATTTTGATTTATGATTTGATTTATTCGATTGAAAAATTCAGGAGCCCAGCGTATAAGAGTGGGGTCATTATTGACGTATGTCGCTTATTATTTAATTTTTAGGCAATATACAACAAATTATTCAATAATGGCGAATATTTTGAATGTAGAGCAGACCCGCGGTAATCCGGCTCCAGTCTAATCCGGCGTCCCCTGTACTTCGACAACCCAATACAAATATAGTACGTATGTACGGTAAAACCTTGCCTATGTAAAAAATGCAAAATCGTGATTCTGGACCGCCTAAATTATAATATAAGAACCGCGAGGATATTCAAAAGTTCGTCTCCACTATTGATTATGGACCAGGCAAGAGACAAACTTTCAAGAAAGCTGAACATACATAGATGGAGAAAGCTTTGTATATTGGTTTTTTTTAGTAAAGAAACAGACATACACCTATTTCTGAGTCCATATTGGCTATGAAAGCAAAATTGTTTTACAAGGAGATACAAAAAATAAGAATTTGTAGCCAACAAGGAACAGTTAAAACGCTTCAAAAATCGTCATGGAATACGTTTGATGATGATAACAGGCTTTTATGTTTTATAACTGAATGGCCATTGTATGACATTAATTATATAATATGAAACCTTGTATTATCTATGTATATAAAGTGTTCTTCAAAAAGTAATAGCTTGAATAAATCAGTATTATATACAAAAAAATGAACGACTAAAAAGGTAAGCAACAGGCACAATAAATTTTTACATGTTAATATAAGATGCAATTATTTTGATAGAATAATTATTCTTCAGCATATAAGACAATCAATTGATTGCTAATTAATATACTATGCAAATTTAATAAGCCAATATTACTCAATCTCTCCCCTTTGGTTCAAAAACCTTGGGTTTAAACATATAGGAAATTAACGTTCACATTTTCAATGTTTTTAACACGTAATTTCCACATTATGATAACATTGATTGATGTCTTATTAATTGCTATAAATTTAAATACTAATTCCATCTGGGCAATCTTCTATACACACGTATCTATATACCACCCCCATCTTCTATAGCGCCTTATATCTTATACACAACCCCATCTTCTATAGCGCCTACTTACAAATACTTTTTTATAGATTAAAGTGTGTTTTTGATGTTTATGATATTGATGGCCTCAATACAGCTAGTTAAATCGAACCGCAATTGAATAAATGGAGGAAAAAGAGTATTAGCTTGAGCAGCAACAATTGGTAAGTAGAGCATTCATCGCAGAACAAAGGATTTACAGACTGACACTTGGCATATCGTATTTTTTTTGCTTGTAATAAATACGTACAATATATAACGAACCTCTCGTTTTGTCACGCAGATAGGTGATTTAAATATTACTCGTCATGACGGGCAATATATTTGCAATTCCATGTATTTTCTCCGGAATGACTGTTGTAAAAGACGAGCAGTACAGCGGCACTATAAAGTACGGATCGCGTGATAGAATCATCACATCATTTTTTCATTGAAAATAAATATTTTACAGTGTCTTGTAATGTTTTTTTTTTGCGTGTAAATGATCATCCTGGAAACAAGTCCCCGACAGATTTATTTAGATCGATTCCCATGTCGTGTCGTCGGAAGAATGCCAAACATTCCATCGTCATGCACCAACGTAGCAAACTTTCAGGAAACAACCCAACTTTGAACCTAATTAATATTCTGTGACATCTGCAAATAAGATAAAACTCTGTATTTGCTCGTGACTTTTCGTCAAATTTTAACCCTGGATTAATTAAAGTTTTTGCTTGGGAAATTTCCGAGCCTTTTTCCTAATAAATTGTCATGAATTCGAATACCCTCAGTTATGAAAATCGCTAAATATAAAAAAAAAAACTTTTTAAACAAGGTCTAGACTCTAGAAGACAAAAAGAGAAGTGTGTAATTTAGGACAACTTATATTTTTTAAGAGTATTCGCGATTTTAGAACTTCTAAAAGAAGAGCTAGCTTAAAACCAAAATCGATAATTGTTTTTTTTTTAATAAAAAATAATTTATTATATGTGTATGTAAATCAAATAAAGGGAATTTATTAAAAAAATATTTGAAAGGTTATATGAATTCAAGAGGGTTTTTTTTATTCATTTCATCTTAATTTTCTTTATTTGATCTATTAAAACGAATTTTTTTTTGTATAATTTAAATATAATATTATTGTATAATTGGAGCATTGATATAGGTTTGCGAGTCATATGCAAATGCATTTTGCTAAAAAGATAACTTACTTTAAATAATTTAATTTAAAGCATTAACGTCTAATGTAAAAAATATAATTTGCGTTATATAAAATATAACACTAAAATAAGAAAAACCTTTGCTACTTCCTATTTATGTATAGTTGATTATTATTTATGGAATGTTGAGAATATATAACCAAATTTATGATTCTCTCAGATTTGTAATTTAAAAGTTCAGCATGATGTATAGCTATCTCTAGGGAATCCAATTCCGGTATCCCGGACAGTTTTAGGTACTTAAGAATCCCGGGATTAGTAAACGTAATCCCGAAAAATACGGGATTGAAATTTTTATCTAACAGAAATCGTACATCTCACCAGCACGACGAAGGCTACTAAACCGAGATATTTCCGCCGAAATCTGGACGCTTGGAAACAGTGGCGTAATTAATAATTGGCGAACTTAGGCGACGCCTAGGGGCAGTGACTGTCTAATCTATGTATACATATATAGCGTACATGTATGTTTTTCAAATCGTTATATTTACCTACCCCACCGGTGATGTATTTACTACACCTCGACTCTAATAATGGGAATATCGATATGAAATATAATAGATACGGGCTTCAGAATTTTTGTATTCCTCCGTAATATAACTACGAATCACATCAAAGTATTATAGTATATAAGTATTCATCTGCAGCGGCGGAAATAAATAATTTGTCGGAAAATCGGGAATTTTGCGAGTTTTAGTCCGTGTCTCAGCAGAAAGGAATTTTATCAGTCACATTGATGGTGTTATACGAAAAAATCTATTTTTGAATTGTATTTTTATCTTTTCTTAAATAAATAAAATTCTGTCGCCTTCGAGCTATTTTTTATATTAAACAAACAGACTTGTTAGTAATTTTCGATCAAACTTATCAATATAATTTTTTAACCTACTGAAAATCACAGGACTGATCCCGGGATGGTCTAATGCAATCCCGAAATTCCGGATTCGAAAACCTATCTCTATCGATACCATAAATTTGAAGGTTCCCTGATTTTATACTTCAAATCGTTATTCAGAAGACTTAAGAATTAAGAAGACAATGAAATCGAGCTGTGTTAACACGAGCATGAAGTTGTGATTTCTGAATCTGAAATTGAAAATACTGCAGAATCTTCATAAAACAAAAAGATAAAAAATGTCTATCTTGGCAAAAAATAATTCATTTTTGCCCAAGAAATATGGTTCGTTTTATTCAAAAACAATTATAAGGGGATAAATTTATGGAAATCTTAGATTCATATATCTTCACAAGAAAACAACGATATTAATTTGGTAAAAAAATGCACTGTAATGGTAAATTATTGCAAAGGTGGACGGAAGGCTTTAATCATATAGTATATGTCTTTAATATACTTCATCATTTATCGAGTATTTATTTAATTTCGTAATTTAACCGATATAACTAAATTGATTTTGAATTAAATAAATTGTTTTCTTTACGGAAAGAATGAATTTCTTATGGACGTAAATTTAATGGGAATCGATAGTATTGGTTAATTAAAAAATGATAAACTCAGTATTGAAATCGACACTCTTTTTAAGATCAGCTGTATTAAATATAACATTTAAGAAAATGTTTGTTTGCCTTTATATCGAAATATATTTATATTCAATGTAAAGAGAGAAAAAAACAATATAATTCTAGTACTGTATAAATAATCTAGGACTATTATACGTCTTATTTGATATGATATTTATTTCATTTCAGTGAGTTAACAGGATTATTGCATAATGCTCTGACGTCTTATGTAATACTATAAAGCTATACACATTTGAACATATAAATCATCATAATATTTCAAATAAAATAATGGTTTTTGAAAAAAACTTTCCCAAAAATTAAATTTATGGTATGTACAAGATTTGTTAGTTCATTCAGTAACTATTTTGAATATATTATCATTTTGCAAAATCGAGACATATTTTATTGAAATGTTTGCGTGAAAAATTCTATTCATGGAATAGAAAAATGTATTCTCGACATGAAATCTCAAAAAAATATTATCATTTTTCATTGGGACAAGTACGCTTAAGTATGAGTACAAACGGGTGTCCACATCGATAATACCCTCGCGACGTTCGAATCTTGTCAGCGTTAGATCTCATCGATATTTTCATTAATTCCGCGTTATTCTAAGTGGTTAAGTAAGAAAATTATATGCACCTTGTGTGCACTCACCATACAGTTGACAATCTTAGCCACACACAGCATTGTTCTCAACGTTGCTGACAAAATGATACTGTTTTGTGGTCGAAGAACGACCCAAATATCCTCACCACGTGTGCATATTTTTGGGAGCCAAAAAGCTGGTGACAAGCCGTGATACGGTCACGATCGCAATTTTTTGACCTATACAACCAATGGTGGTTTTGGGAAAGGCGCTTCGAGAATACCAACAACACACCACCGAATTCTTTTAGCATACCTTCACGCTACAACTCCAAATTCTGACATAATTTAGGCAAATTCTAAAATGGTCAAAAGCTATGTCCTTTCTTCATGATTTAATTTATATTGTGATGAATCGATTTTTATACTACCCACCAAGAAGATCACGAAAATTGCTTTTGATATGCTCACTCTCGTTATCCTCGGCAATTGAAATGCTTCAATTTCAAGCCCATAAAAAAAGTGTTTTTCTTCGGGTTAAACCTTTTTCATTTCAAGTCAAACGATCGATCAAACGTTTTATACTCCAAATTAAACGATATTCTTTTTTAAGCACATATGATGATTTTTACATTGTATATAAAAAGTTCAATTAATATACAGTAGAACCTCAATTATCCGGATTTGCACGTGGAGTATTGTGTCCATTATTGCTCACGTACGTGATGGATTGCATATTACGAAGTTTACTAATTGTTTAATATCAGAAGATGGAAGCTCAGAGCGAAACGTTATGAAAAAATCAGGAAATGCAGAAGTTGAAGAGTGGTTTTTTATGTGGTTCATGCGAAGACGAACAACTGGATAGCTAATATTTGTTCCATTATTGTGTGAAAAATTTCAATACAAATTTAAATGGAGATTCCATCTTCGAAGCAAGTTTGTGTTGGTTTGAAAAATTACGGAATCAAAGGACGACATGGTATCAGGGAACATGAAATTTATGGGGAAAAGCTTTATGCTGACATACCTTCAGCAAACACATCCATTAACACATTGAAGCTATTTTTGGAGAAGAAAGGATTCGACTAAGAATTTATATACAATGCTGATGAGACC
Source organism: Stenopsyche tienmushanensis (assembly GCA_008973525.1). Taxonomy (NCBI): domain Eukaryota; kingdom Metazoa; phylum Arthropoda; class Insecta; order Trichoptera; family Stenopsychidae; genus Stenopsyche; species Stenopsyche tienmushanensis. The sequence goes on from WACJ01000114.1 coordinate 778,681, forward strand.
GACTTATAAAAAATAAAAATAATAAAAAAAAATATTATTTGTGTATGTAAATCTTGACAGAAAAATCATTTCATCTCCAATTAATCTGGATAATCGAGCTTCTAATGTACATACGTAGATTTGTTTAAACTTGACAAACATTCACGCAATAGTTTCGAAGAAGAAAAATTATAGATGTGGAGATCGCAAAATGCAGAGATGCTGTTAAGATGGACGGAAGATGGACATTGAATATTAAAAGCTAAAGAATGCATTTTTTATATTTGAATTTAAAGTATTTAGCCTCAATAACAAACATGCATTGTCAATGATCGGCCATCTGCCATGACTCGTATCAACTAATCATTCCGCGCACATAATGTCAATATTATGCCCGCGTCTTTGTCGATAATTGGGTAGCATTTGATTATTTTTCCTCATTTAATATAGTCAAATATGATTCGCATTCTCGGCGTTGGAACAGTTTTATACCGAACAAGCAAATTCGATACGAAAGCCGCAAGAACATCAACGCTATCTATAGAAAACCACATTATCTATGGGCTATATATCAATGTACAAAAAATTGGATATCGTTTCCACAGACGACTTTGACTTCAATTTATCTTAGTTTCCGTAAGGTTTATAGCGTTATCGATTATGGATTAGAACTCAACCACCGACCTAAACAAAACCCATAAATATAGGGGAAGGTTTGATTACAATATTCGGCGGTGCAATATCTTCAACGAAAATTTTGAACCCACATTTATAGCGTGCCGAAGATAATGAGTTATAAATTCAATTTTTCTTCTTCCAAAATGAATGCCTTTTTATAAAAAAAAGTGGATAAATAAATTAAAAACAAAGCGGCGGAACTGATATTAATCCTGATTAAGTTTTCTAATGACTGACAATTTTCTGGACTCTCATTATAAAATAATCGGTTACAAATTTGAATTGTGAATGATAACATCATCGTAACAACGATTTAATGGTGAATTTTAAATTTTTAAAAAATCAATACGTTTTTTTGTTCGGAACTAATTTTCCGATGAATTTAACCCATTGCGGTCGTTTGTCTACTCTGTCAAACGCAACTCAATTAATTAATTTTTTGAATTTCTTTAGTTCTACAAAATATCATGCAAACTATAAAAGTTATATAAGATGTCTCCCAAAAGATTTTTAAATGAAAGATTGAATGCCCATTTTATTTTTTATTTTTAACATATCATCACAAAATGTAGTTTCCATCGTTGGGTATAACTTCTTTCCGCCTATCTGGTAGCATTTTAATGCGTCTGTCATAAAACATCACGGACTTTGAACGAACATATTATAAAAGTCTTTTCACATTCGTAATAAATATAAAATACTGGTTGCAACCCCCTGTCGGATATTCAGCACTAAGAAACGACATACAAATATTAAAAGACCTGGTATCCTTTGAAAATATAAACCGAATAATGACCAAAGTTGCCATGAAAAAAATATTGGACCATAAATGGTACTTGTCGGAAGAGTTGGTGTCTTTTGCATTTTTTAACGATGAACTTTCAGTTAAAGATAAGCAAAATATGGTGGATGCACTAAGAATCGAAGGTGTAGAAGATTGCCCGAAAGGAAAAAGCATTGATGTCGAACACATCACCGAAAAAAAGCATAGAAGACTTTGTGACTAGCAACTCTACGATTTTTCCAGATACAGGATATCTCATCACAGCTTTTGAATAAAGATGTTGAAACTTGGAAAGATGACTCTGATTTTCAGACTGGAAAGAAAATCGTCTATTTTACGACAATCGTCACGATGACAATCGACGAAGAGCCAAAGGAATATTTACTTTTGTTAGTAAAAGCTTACAGAAAGAAATATCCTGATACAAAATAGTCAACGCTTATATCCTGAATATTTATGATTTTAGTATTAAAAGGGTATCCTTATTTGTAATTTTACATTGTAAATGTTTTATATTAATAAATACAAGTTAGTGATTAAAACCCCTAAGTATTGTTTTAAAAAAATGAAAAAAATACTGAAACAGTTTTTAGAGTGAAAAATCCAATGAAATGTTGACTGGTAGAATATTCGATTTTTTTTTTACCCAAATAAGGACTACCCTAATGTAGATATTAACACGTTCTTACTACTTAACATATCACTTATTTTTAAGCCCCTTCGAAAATAGAGTCATCTTTCAAAAGTCGCATGTAAATATCATTCATCAGCATTTGGTTCGAATATTGGGTAAATTATATTTTATAATATAACTAAAAATTCATAATTTATTAAAATTAAATAGCGTTTAAATTTTAAAAAAATATGCTGCACTCTATGCAATTTACACGTTTTATGATGCACTCCACGATGCTGGCATTTCATAATAAATATGACTATATTTAAAAAAAAACAGGAAAGATCAATATATTATAGTTCTATTAATTCTATTAACTGCCTCAAAATATGTAATATTTCAAGAGCAGAACATCAAGTTAAATTTGGATCAATCCGATTGATTCATCTATTGTAATACTGTGATATTTTCCTAAATAAGAGTCTAAAAATCGACCTACTATACAACTTTGTTATGTCTAATAATTTGCCAGTAGAATATTCCAATGAAATTGGACAGACATAAAATAGTAGTAGCACAAGGTATCCCCAAAAAATGTGCATAATACGTAGGCATAAAATTGTCTATCGGAAAATAATTTTAGAAAATTAAATTGAATATGAAATTTATAAAAATGGCTAATAAACATATAAATTTTACGAAATAATTGCCTCAATCAATAACAGATTATTTATGATATTGTGATACAGTACCTTTGGTGGTCGCCCGCTGCCATTTTTACTATTCTGTTTTGTTTGGTAGCTTTCGAGTAATATTTTGGAACCGGCCCTTTGAAGGCCCTTTTTCTTCTTTTTTACTTCTTTGGAATCTTCCCTCTCCATGTTATTTAGCAAAACGCGAATTTAAAAGCAACACACTGATCTAATTGGCTTGAGATTCTCGTGTTTTTGTTTAACGGTTCACTGACACCCTTCGGTGGGAAATAGTAAATACTTTTTGAAATGTCTAAGCCTAAAGTATCGAACGTGTCAAAAAATATATGATATTTAAATTCAAACGCCTGTATAGTTGGCCAATTCTCTAGCAAGAATTTTCTTGGTTTTATAGGTCTGAACTTTATGATTTTGATCGAGTGTTGATATAATGGGTTGGTTCATGGACCCTTATTATGTTATGTATTACATGTCGTACCTTACCAGCAAATGTGGAAGATTGAAAGTATTAATATTTCTGATCGATCATCTCAATCCAAATTTAGCCAAATGCTGAAATTTTAAACACACGAGACGATAAATAAAATCTGTGTTTAAATGGGAATAAATTATAGAATTATCATTACACATAAACCCCAATATAAATCGGTTTTTGAGACGATCTATTGCAATTATTGATATTGTAAATATTCGCAGAGTTTAAATTTGAAGTATTTTAAGTCATATTTTTTTAAGTAGACAAAATCATTAGCAATTAAATGTCATTATAACAAAGTGATGCAAATATTTTCTTCCCTTCTTAACGATGTTAAAGAGGGATATTTAAAATATTGCAAGGATTAAATCATCAATTGAATCTGTATTTGATTGATCATCGATTGAATTCCATAAATATGGGATCATCAATGCATTTTTGAATTCGTTCTGCGTTTACAATATATTTAACAAATAAATTCAGCTGAATGGTTTCAAAAAAGTAAAGATCTAAGTATCTTAAATAGGCTGGATGACAAATCTTTCCGTTATACCAAGATTCAAAATCACATTAATTTGCAAACTGAACTACATATGGCATAACGTTGTCCTGTAAGAATATAGATCTAATATATGATTTGGTTTCTTTATTTACTATTCCATTGTGCTGTGATTGTTTAGCTCTCCTGGTTTGCTCTCTTAATTGGACTGGATGTTATTTATTGGCCAGGATCTATCGATAATCATTGAATGAATTAAATTGAATGTTGATTTGGAATACTTTATCCACTTTTTCTAGCTCGCTAAAGCTACCAATAATATATTAAAAATTTAAACACATTTCGTTTATAAGACTGTACTCTTCGGCATGCCATGGAAACAGCATGTTCAATAAATAAACATGGAAATCCGGACATTATTGCAGCTTGTTCGATATCGACTAAACAATTTGGTTGTCGTCATGCAATCTTCTCTATTATTATCGTTTTCTATTTTTGCTGCAAGCACAAGGGCTTGAAGCATAACTTTTTCAATATGAATTCTATTTCTGTGGACATAAATTTACTATGAGGCGATATGTCTAAGAGCATTTATTACAAACACACAAGAAAAAATAAAATTACCGATTGTTACCTCAAAATGATTCAATTTAGGATACAGATAGTTGGGTAATCTAAAAAGAGCTAAAATATCATTGGATTTGCATATTTTACAAAATTATCGATCGATTATTAGCGCGAGTTAAAAGAAAAAGGTTGCTTTTAATTTCATCTACATTAAATTTCGTAATATATTCCTGTTTGTTCTTGCAGTATGGGGGACGTACATTGCAAATATGACATATTGCAATTTTTTGGATGATCAAACGACAAGCACAAAGACGACAACTTTTTTTAAAACTCATCAACCTAATCTCCTTCAAGAGTGATACATTTATTCCAACGATTCTTTAATATTTCTATGCAATTTTGTAGATCAATTTATCTGCCAATACCAAATGGTCTATCTCAATATATTTTTGATGATGAATGGATGAGTAAACTCGCATATACGAGGGACATATTTGATCTACTTAGAAATCTTTCTCTCCAAGAGTTTTATACAAATATTTTTAAGCTGAGAAAAAATCTGGTTCTTTGGGATTCTCACGTACAAGAAGAGGATATAGAAATGCTTCCACTTTTGCAAGAATTTTTAATTGCTATTGACGTCGATAAGAAAGATGTTTTAAATGTAATAAGTCAATACTTTGAGGCATTGATACTAAAATTTAATCACTATTACCTCGAAAATGAGGATCCCCGTAAAAGAAATCTTTGACTTAATAATCCTTTCATGGAGGATGTTATATCATGTACTCTTACAAGTAAAAAGTACAATTAATAGATTTGTCTTCGGATGCCACTCTTATATCCAGACACTAAATGGTAAAAATTGCCTTAGTTTTGGATATCAATAGAAGATGAATTTCCATCTTTAAGCTGTAAAGCTATAGATTTATAAATGTTTTTTGTAATTTTCAACAACCTATCCATGTTCTCAATAAAATCGAAACAATCGCACTGCAGCCAAGAATATCCAATAAATTAGCAAAGATGCAACAGCAGGTTTTGCATTAATGAAAATAAAACCATTGTTTCTGTTAAATTTATGTATTAGACTAAATTTAATGTATCAGTAATTTATCATAAATAATCCACTTTTTATTATTATGAATAATAAAATCAGCTTTGACAACTTTTGGTTGTTATTACTTCTTCGTAAAAATCATTTATGTTTTAAAGTTTTATACATTCTAATAACTCATTCAGTACGCATATGATTTTTTTATGATTGTGAAAATTTAACATATAAGCAAATTAGTAGAGGACTAAATTCTTAGCAAAAAAGTATAAAAAGAAGTCATTTATCATTTAACTTATTTACTCGACATTTCCGTGACACGCGAAAATATATTCCTGCGGTTGCCGAATTTTATCAATTCTATAGAACGATATTAGTTTTATGGACTTCTTTTTTCCACGAATATTTTTGCATGCCTCCACTGAAATACCAATGAAATGAATTATTTAAATATGTGATTAATTGAATTTTTAATGATATTTTAATATGCCATTGGATATTTTCTTTGAAATACTTAAGATTGATATATTTTTAATTGTTTCTAAAATAAGATTAATTAGGGCAGGACTATCTCAATAGGAATTTTTAGATTGAAATATTACTCATAATTCGACTTTATTAATTACTTCAGAAATTTCAGAAGCAGAAAAGAAGCTAAACCGAATTCGAAATGGTTTTTGTACACTTAAGGCGTCTTCTCACTTTACAAATTTAAAAAAATCGATTTTTATTTTATTTTAAATTTTGAAAGTACATATCTTCAAAAATGTTATATCGAAATTTCATAAAGATCGGACGAGTCTAATTACATTTTTGGGCGACCGTCAGGTGAGCACCCGGCTGCATACGTATTGTTCAGACTCGTGGTGCAAGTACAAGAAAGTGGTGAAAAACAATCAGATAGAAACTTTTAAACATCCTTCTGCTCTAGCTGAAGATGTTCACGAGGTTTTGAAACCGATTTATGAAGATCTTCGGAGGAAATACCCAAAATAACAACGAGTGTTTCAACAGCTGTGTCTGGGCAATTTTTCTGCAACCAAAACTTTAAACGCGTTTATCTCAAAACAAGGTTTTTTGGTGGCTTGTTGATGAAATTTCGGAAACTATCCATTCGATTGTCATGAAATTTGAATGACATATTCTTCATAGTTATGGCTATAGCGCATATTATCAGATTTTTGAAATTTTGATTTTAAGTAATTATTTTTTACAAAAAACTGCAAAAAAAACGCGTTTTTTTTTTACTTTTTCGTAAAACGTGCGCCGTTTTGTTATTTTCGCAAATATCAAAAATCTGATGAAATGCGCTATAGCCACTGATATATTGAATCTAAAACTGTTTTATTTTTTTGTTTCAAATGACCCATCTCGGAGATACCATCAACAAGCCACGAATATATTTCTATTTCTACACGGGTTTTTCGATGCTACTGTTTTATTATAATAATTGTTTAAAAAAAGAAAAATATTTTTTTCGTTTACTTGAAAGATGTGTTTATTACATAAGATCCATTTTATCTCATAATTTTTAGCGAAAATCCTCGAAAAAGAATCGTGAAAATAGCCTATTTTTGAGGCGCCTAAAGTGAGAAGACGCCTTAATTTGAACATGAACGTTTATAATAGAAATGCAAAAACTTTTTTATTACATTTAAGCTCAGTCGCATTTAGTTTTTTCCCTTTTTTCAATATTCGCAAATTCGAATATTTATAAAATTAATCGGATATTTGACTAATTGGAAAACGCGGCACATTTCTTTACGAGAATATCAATAAAATATTCTAATTCCTTCCAATCGGCTTATATCCGATCGAAAAATGTCAATATTTTTTCATGTTTTAATTAGCAACATTAATATTAAGGATATCGGGAGAGAAAAAAATAGTGTTTGAATATAGTTTGTAAACGTAGAACTAAATATTTAGTATTGTTATTTAATTTTTAAAAAAATGTTTTTTAAATTGCTATGACAAAAGCAATAATTTAATTTTAATGTTTGTCATATAATGCCATCCAAGGACAAGAAGTATGCACTCTAAACACTTTAAAAGTTCTCTAAAAGTGTGTTTGTGGGCATTTATGCGGAATAATTCATTTTGATATACTGAAACTAGGTGAAGCAATTTCTGCTGAAGTTTATTGTCAACAATTACAGAAATTAGCCGAACTATTAAAGGATAAACCTCAAAGTTTTACCTATTGAAATGAGATAATTCGTCATTATAGTGACATTACACGCCACCATAAAGCAATAGTTTTGTATATTGATTTAATTTCTGGACTCTTATTTCAGTGGTACAGGTTTAAATTTATATTGCATATACATTTTACCCGTCCCAACCCAGATTAGTCTCAATCAATTATTTTGAATTCAGATTTAGCCTGAGTTTCAGCTTCTGTAAAAGTATTATAAATAAAGTCAAATCTTGACTAAATGATTTACATTAATAGTATTGCTCTGCTGCTTTAAATTTCCAATGCATATACATATAGTTTAATGCTCAAATTACCACATAAAATTTATATATCCCTAAGAAAATTCCCAATGGAAATCTCAATTTCATGTTAATGGATAAATTTCGTTTGACTTTTAGATAAATTTGTATTTAAATATCGAATGAGCACAAAACTTTAAATATACAAAGCAACGTTTTAATGGAATCAAATGACAGTAAAGGCTCGATGTTCTTAAATTTGATGTTTTTCAGCATATTTAGATACGATAATAACGATGCAAATTCATCACATTTATCATTATATTTCATTGTATTATAATGAAGCGTAATCATTCCATCAACGTTACTTGCTACTTGTTTCATTTACATTAAACAATTTGATTACTGGTTGTTGCGTATGGTTAACATAGTTTAATAAAACGATCGAGTGTAATTTCTTAGAGCAGAGGTCGTCAATTTATGGATTCGATTGCATAAATATAAGTGCAATAAAAGAAAGTGATGTTTTGATGGATGAAAAAGCGGTTTGAAGTCGTTGTGTCAATTATGTAGTATTATACAAAGATCACATGCCTGAAAATTTAACATAAAGTGTGCAGTATAATTCAAAGAATCTCGTGATTCTTGAGACCTTGGAATAAGGGATGATACATCACCTTGTTGAGTTCATCCTCCGTGGCTTGGTTCTGCTGAGCCTGATCCGGCGAAGACATTGCGACCTCATTAATATTCACGCTTCAATCGTTCGGCTCGGTACGGCACTATATTGGTTTCAAAATTAGACTTTAATGTTCGGAATTAATTGCTAAATTTACTGTCACAGAATAGCCGGGACATGAATCTCTGTAAATTATTCTAATGTGCCTGGGAGCAATAATGACACGCGGGAGGAACCGGATCGCGACTAGGCCCTGCTTTCTATAGGGTACGTTACACTACTAAACTACATTAGGCATTTCTGTCAACGAAATTTGATAGAGCACGATTTCGGCATAATAAAATGTCGTTAAGGTATCTGTGCTTTGTTTACTAGATTAGCAGTTTATTTGCGGCCTGCCCTGCGGGACCCACCTTCCTTCTTTAATACCACGAACGATGGCGGAGTCGAGATTTATTTTTAATATTACAATCAATATATAATTTTATACAACGCCGAGAAACCAGTTTTTAGAAAGGACTTATCGAAAAAATATAAGTATATCCCCAAAGAAAACTTATCCTGAATTTGAACAATATCTGCGTCAACATGCCTATGAATGAACCAAAACCAAGTGTTAATGCAGTGGACTAGATCCTAGTCTCATATTATAGATATTTGGGTTCAAATTCAAATTGTGGAAAAGATTTTCACCGTATCAATATACTTGTTAGATCTCAGGATCTGGATCGATCCAGCGAATTTTGAAGCGGTTAATAAAGTCGTACAGGATCACCTATTAGTGACTGAATTTGCAATAATAATTAATGATAATTTCGCTAATCTCTCACATATTATCTCCTTTATAAATTGTAAAAGACACTGAGAAACTATCACATGAAAAATCTTTTCCAAAGAAGTCTCATATGCAGATTACCAACATTCAAAAATGAATTAACATAACTTCAAGCTCCAGATTTAGTCAACTAGTTTTAAAAATACCAAGTAACGGTATAATGAATTAATTTCTTGATTCATAAAAAAATCCATCGCCTTTTGTTTGGCCTTTTGGGTGTAAAATATCATGCATTTTGTGTACAACAAAAACTAGATCACTAGTCTTTAATACGCAATCGAGTGTATTCAAATGACTAAATTGCGATGTAAACGATCCTGGATCTCAAATTTTGAATGATGAGGAAATAATTGAAGAGATATCTGCCACAGAAAAACAAGATCCAAACGATGAAGAAGAGATTTACGAAGGAGGAGGACCAATAGGTCCTACAAATTCTGAAGCTTTTCAGTGTCTAGATGTCGCCATGAAATGGCTTGAGAAGCAAGAAGAATGTAAATCAGGACAACTTATATATCCTTAGAATATTCGCGATTTGGCAGCTTCTAAAAGAAGAGCGAGCTTTAAGCAAAAATCGATACTTGAGTTTTTAATAAAAAAAAAATTATTATATGTATGTGTATGTAAATCTAGACGAATAAAAAATATTTATACTTTCACTGTCAATTATGATTTTTTTTCGATTATTTGGATTTTTCGTTATCCGGACTACTTTCATCCCCAATTAGTCCGGATAATCGAGGTTCTACTGTATAAGTGACTGATTGGCGACAATAATCAAAATATAATAATAAAATACCATATAGATTTCTTACGTCCTGTTATGGTCATGTTTTTTTCCTCATTTTTATAACCAAATTAAAGAGATTCGATATATTGAGAAGGGTCTATTACACAATTTCGTATTTAAAAATAAAAGCAGATAAAAGAAAACAAGCCAATGACTCCGTAGTCCTTTATTCTATCCATGTGAGATTTTGATAGACTGATATTGATAGATTTGAGACTGATATCGATGTTGATATGTGGAGTAATCACTTAAGGGACGTTTCTACTTTGTTGGTTAAAAAAAAAAAAAATCTTAGTGTATCACAAATAACCAATGTTTAAGATCACGTTCAGTAATTTTCAAGTCGATATAAAATAAATTCGCAAAGTTATAGACCGATGACGAGAAGCTGCGTTTCGCGAAAATGAATACTTTTACCAAGCTTATGGAAGTCCTCCCATACGTCTTAGATAAGCATTCCTCATAAAATTTGTCGTACACGTGTATAATAAACGTCTTCATCGTATAGACTACAATTATTTAAAAATACTCAAAAATATGTATTTAATTGATAAAAAACTACAAAAAATCTTGATAAAAACACAAACTTTTTTTCGATTGCTCACTATTTTTTTATTTTTCAATATTTATTCTTAATTGTAGTCTAAGCTATAAACAATATTATATTAAATAAAAATATTTTTTTTTTTTTGCTGCAAATCACTTTTCCAGGACTTAAGACTTCCGTGGTGTAGAATGTCATCGATCGCACATCGACATACGCGGCTCCCCCCAATTTCACTGCTTTATCAAATTTAAAAAAATAGTTTTTATATTCAATAAAGATCGCCTAGTCAACACACTTAATATCAACATTCTATATTTAATACTTTTCGCATAAAAAGTTGTTAAAAAGTCGATCACTTTTAGGCCCAATATGGTAGAAACGTCCCTTAAGTATTGATGGGTTAATGAAAGATGCTTATGTCTAAGAATTAATGCGTAAATACTTTTAATTTTGAATGAATTGCATCTTACAAATTTCTGGTTGAATTGAATTCAAAAATTCTATTCATATCAATGAAATATATATTATTTGAAATAAAATATTACTCGATAAAATGTTTCCCTGAAAATATACATATGAATTAGAGTTGATGTTTCGATTATGACATTGGCAATTTGTCTGTATGAAAATACAAGACTTGACATCCGTCTCTTTACAAGAAGACTCTCACGCTAAAAACTTTACCACTCTCATAAAATGATTAAAAATGTCAACTCTTTATATCACCAATTTGAATGAGATGCTTTTAAAACGAGTCACGAAGGATCCGATTACACGCCACCACATTATTAAAATTTAATTAAAAACAAATACTTCCCGTAGGACTCTGCTGAAAAACTATTGAATTCCAAGAGCTGTCTGAACAAATTTGATTTGTCGACTAGAGCACCAAAATTGGAGCATTTTGAACTTTCAAAGTTAATATGCCATAATCTTTAGATCGTCTTGAAGATAATTGTTTCTTTTGAACATCGTCATTTTTTAAGTAATATTTTCATGATCAGTGGCTGCTCCAAATTCATAGTTTGGACTTGGAAAACACAAATAATTATTTTGTTAATACGCAAGACTATCTAAAATACCTATACTCAATCGTTTTGGTTTCAAATCTACAGGAAGTGTGACTGGCCATTTTTAAAAACATATGCTATGAAAAATCATATCAAAATATTGTAGTTAGCAATGGTTCTATAAAATTGAATGATATGAAGGAATTTCCGTTTTCAAACAATAAAACTAGTTTTCAATCATTAATTCCGGGAAACTATGTGATTTGTTTTTTAAATTGACATTCAAGGGATGGTTAAAAGATTGACAGTTTCACGCGTGAGCCTAATGTGAGTGAAATAATTTTGTTGCCCCCCAAATTAATTCGCCCACTTGATTTGACATCGATAAAAATACATTTTATTCCAGTGTTAATATCGGACTTATGATCGAACTGCATCACTGGATTCCTTAATCGGAGAAACGACAATAACATAATGTCAGTTTGTCACGCGAGTTTTATTAGCAACATTTTAATTGAATAAAAACATAATAAAGGGAAATATATACTATTCCTAACATGCCACTATTGATTAGTTCTATAAACTCCTACATATTTTCGTCGAAATTCCGCAAAAAAATCTTGAAAATATCATCATTCATGACAGACGTTTCATAGTTCTATTCAACAGGTAAACTGCCCATAAACTTGACTTTTTCTGTGAACAAATGGCGCTTTCACGATGACAATCGCATTTTATTGGCCTTATCAGACTGAGTAAAAAAGAGTTCTGCATCGCCAATATTCGACAATGAAATCGCACTGAATAACAATAAACATTTTTGATTGTATGAACGAAAAAAATAAAGCATAACTCTTGCACGGTAGAAATGCATATTCTCAACTCCTATGAAAATTTGATTTAATGCATTGCTTTTTTCTATTTTCCGCTCGCAGAGACGCCAGATTAGCCAAAAAAGACGAGGCTGCGATATCTGAAGGATTGTTTTATGGATCTGGAATCGCTGATTAGTAGTATATTTTTCTTTTTAACATTTTTTAAGTACTTAAACTTTAAACGCGTTTTTTTTTCGAAACGGCATTTTTGCACGTGGTTTTGATATAATTTCGAAAAACCAAATCGCCGATAGGTCTGAAATTTTACGAGCTTATTTTACACATGTATGGCTATAGTAGTTCGCGAAATCAGGTCAAAATATTTATTATATCTTACGTTTTACATTAAAAAATCCCCCTAAAAAAGGTGATTTTTTCCAAACTTTTTTCAAATCAGCACCATTTTGTTACTTTTAAATAAAAAGTCTTAACTGAGTATTATATCATAGCAACACCCAAACAAAATATGAATTTGTTCAACTTTTTGTTTCAGGTTTTGTTCAATTTATCGTTTGTCCAGGTTTAAGGGTTTTATAATGAACGATACCCTTGCAGTTTCACCAAACAGACAAAAAAATGTTTTTCTTGTCACGCTGGGATTCAAGATCGGTTTTGCTACCTGACCCTTCAATAACCATTGATTTTTGCGTCCATGATTGGAGTAAAGAATCTATTTCTCATCATCAGTTGTTAAGTCACACAAAAACGGCGTCCCAGATTCCATTTTTCTTCCCGGATTCTCTTGAACACGTGTATCTGAGACTGGCCACATTTTTTCCAATAGTTGTTGTTGGATTACTTTCGATTTCAGCAGTCAGTATGGCGACATCCACCTTATATGGTCTTCCACTTCCAGGGCTATTTTTCAAATTGAAATTTCTGGAACTAATTTTGACATTTGCGAACATTTATAATATCGCCCACTACATCACAAATATTTTAAGTGGCGCGCGTTGGAGTCTTTTTTTGTTGAGAAAATGATAAAGCATTTAGTTCCGAATAAATTCTTCACTCAGTGAAAATCGATCCATTTTAAAGTGGGTTGTTAAACTTGAATTTTACAAATCACAATTTATTCTTAATGAGTATAGTCACCGAAAGAGCACAGAAAAACAACTTGAAAATGCAGCAGCCGAAGCACAACTAAGTCTCGAAAACGCTCAACAAATTAAACAATTACCATTTCCGGTTCCCCTTATATGTAATAAAGTAGGCTTGTGTGTATCGTGGTATATATGAATGTGTGCGACGGAGAAAGTAGAAACGATTCTCTTAAGAAATGTTCTCAAGTCCTTAACATGTAGTAATCCAAAGGGGCAATATCTAATAGGGATGTTCTTGCAATATGAAGACATATGGTTTGTGTCAAGAAGCAACCACTACACCATTAGTAAGCCTACTTTATTATATTTTTACTTTCACCATAAAGCAAGCATCAAAATAAGACTCAACGGAATCACTCAGGGCAAAAAATAATACAATATACACATCATATATTTTTCACAACACACTTTTTTTGAAACGTTTATACGATTGAACTACTCTTGTGTATGTAAAAATTTAAAATAACGTCTTACTAATGTTTCCGATCTACATGGCAATCTTCAAGTCGACGAACACCCTTCTGAACAAACACCGTGTGGAAATACGTTCGTGACCCTTGAATGCGAGAAGTTTATGTGTCGAAAATCTCTTCGCTACTGAAATACATTAGGTAAGTATTTAGATAAAAATAAAGTGTGAAGTGTTTTGTTTCTGATGAGTTTCGTATAACTACCCCTATAGGCCTGCAGCCCTATTGGTGCCAGTTACCATCGAGTCTTCTAAAAATAGTACTGCACTGCTGCAGAGTATAGCGCTAATCACTATTTCATATGCCACTTATGTAAGTTGATGTAAAATTGTGTTGCGAAAGTGGTGAACTATTTTCCTCACATTCACATACCAACCAAATAGTAGTTTCGACTTTCTTATATATCTTACATTTATGATATACAGTAGACTCTCAATTATCCGGGGGATAGCGAATTCTAATGATTCAGAAGACGGAGCTTGGTGACTGCATGGGAGACAGAGAAGGAGAGCTTCCTGCGTTCATCGCACGATTGTTTAGATCGTTAGCTCGAATTTTTCGGCTAATATTGATGTGTGAGTGATATAATTAATTGATTTTATATTGAATAGCTATTGACAGTGTTTGTTTATTTAACTCGTTCGTCACTGCGTCCATCAGATATATGCATTTCCGAAGTCCAAGTCTCCGAAAAGCGAATCCAGCGTCTCATTGTTACGTATTTCTATAACGACTTGCAAAAGTTAACTTTACGAACGTCTTTCTATAATGTCTTCCAGATGACAACTGTCAAAATATCTTTCGAGATCGACCTCGAAACTTAAATTCCTACCCTTGTCTGTTCGCACTTGCTTATATTTACTTTTTGTTAATTTGACTAATGACAGAGTTAAGTTTATCGATCTAACATAGAACAACATATGAGAGAAGATGCGCCACATGTCGTCTGTGTTTATCCCGTGCCTTATAATATCGCTATTTCTTCTGTTCTGTTGGACGACGAGAGTGTTAAATATAAGTTTCATACGCGCTGCTGCGGTTCTGATAGATAAGTGGATTTATACGGATGATAAGTGGCGGACAAACAAATATAGCATCTACGACTATGAAGATTTGAAATTAGCTCACTACTCAAAGGGTTAAGCCGGGTAGTCAGTTTAACACTCTCGTCGCCCAGCATGTCGCCTACAACATCTCTGTCTCTCTTCAAGCTCAACGTACAAAAGTGCTCTTTCTGAATCACTGGAATTCGCTCGCAAATACGCGATCATCCTACCGCACACGTTAAAGTTTTAGTAATCAAGCCATAAAATGTTCAAAAAATAGCATATTATCGGATGATCATTTTGAAAACTTTTAGCAAAATAAAGTGTAGTAGGAAAGAATAAAAGCAAACCTCAATGTGTGTAAATGCAAATAATCAAATACAAAAATTTTCTTAACCCCTAAAGGAGTACTATCTCAGGGTCTGGGATCCCCCGCCCACTATTCAGAAAGAGCACTCTTGTAGATTGAGCTCGGAGACAGACAGAGACAGAGAGAGAACGTAGCGCAGTTCGGGAGACACAAACGGAGAGCTTCCCCGCATACATCGTACAATTTTATAGATCGTTAGCCCAAATTTATCGACTAATAATGATTTCGATTTCAAGTTTATTTGAAAAAATTATCGAATATTGTGTGCTATCGACGGTGTTTATTAATTTAATTGCTTGCTGTTTGTCGCTGCTTGTTGAATGAGTCTTTGTCCGATTATAATTTCCTTCTAAAGCAGGAGCAAATGAATCGATTTCTTGTGTATTGTTTATGTAAAAAAATAACGTGGTCTTGTATGCTATCAATAGTGCTTATTTACAATTGACTCTTCCTAGAATTAAAGATTGTCTTACGCTGATAGAAAATAATTGGTGAAAAGCGATTATGGCATCATCGACTTGAAAATTAAAAATTGCATTAATCATTGAAATTAATGTATAATGTGTCGCATAAAATGTACTTAGTTCTGTAACATAGCTCAGTAGCATAATTAAAAAATGTAATAAAAAAGTATAAATAATACTTTCAGATCTAATAAAAAAACTAGTTTATGAACAAAAAAATGAAACAATAATATTAAAATTTTATTTGTTTTTATTTTGGTTACATACAGCATAAGTATAATTATTTTAAAACGACTTAGTATAATAAACCTTATAATATTAGCCTTTGGATGGAACAAAACTAGAACACACAATTGAAAATTTTGCATTAAGATATTAAAACCATTCACTATAGTTTTCATTGGCAATACATATCCTAATGGTAAACCCGTTGATTAAAAAGCAATTTGCTCCAAACATTTTGAACACAGGGAATAATTTCAAAATCTAATGTTAAAAAAACACCTAAATTATTTATGTGTAAAAAAAGTCTGCAGCACAACCCGTGTATTTAGTTCAATATAAATTATTGCAAATCACAAAAAAATATATATTATAAAAAGTATAAATAGCCTTTTACACATGAAGCGAAATACATCTTTAGAAAATGTAAATTATATCGCTATAGCATATGCTGAAACAAAGACTCGTTTATAAAACAGAAAATGTATAGCATGCAAAAAAACTAAAATAAATTAAACAGAGTCATAAACAACTTATTTTAGAGCCAGGACTGGTAACAACAAAAGCTTTAAATGTGTTTTATCCCAATTTGAAGGATAAATGTGCGTCGGTTTTGGGGTTTAAAAAATTTCAGCCTGACTCTAAATTTACACAATAATATTAAAAAATGAGATAAATCTCATTCAATTTGCTCGCTTGATAAACTAACACTATAAAAATTAATCATTAGGCAGAAAAAAATAATGTCATCATGATAATCGACTGATTATAAAAATTATTACTTTTCTTCCAAAGTATAGAATTAATCACTAAAATTATTATTAAACTTATACATATATATTAAAATTTGGTATCAAAAATATTAAATATACATATATATATAAATCACAGCACAATATGCTTTTATATACCATTATAGCCGATGAAAAAATGTTTTTAATAAATGGAACAAATCTGCTCAAATCTTTAGGTTAATGAATCATGCTGTTATCAATTGATAGATGAATGTAAACCATTTAGTTGTGAAATAATGTATTTCTTCACCCTCATTTGTGACAGTTTGCCCCAAAATAAGTGTTTTAGTATTTTTAATGGACTTTTTGTAATTTATTCAATAATTTTAAAAAAATGTACTTTTAACGCGTTTCGTGCCGCATCCGCAGTATACGGTGGAGGGGCGTTCCCTCGCACGGGCCCCGTCGCGAGTTTACGGTGGACGTTTTCTTCCTTCATTTAAATATGATTTAACAAGTTAACAAGTTAATATAAAATAAACAGAATATAAAAAATATATGTTTATATATAACATATAAAGACATAAAATTAAAACAACTAAAATAAACATATACTATGCATAAAATTATGTTTAAAGTAAAATAGAACTTTATATTATGTTACCACTTATTGATTAAAACAATTCAAACACATATGAGGTGATTTTGGACAATTAGACAAATATCTTCAATTAGCGCAGGAGCTTCTAAAACTAAGCCGCTATTTTGCCGGTACACAGTACAAACAGAAAATATACACCAACTGTGATAAAAAAAATCAGCTGTAACAAAAAGTAATACCGTTGCTGCCTATCGATTAGGTGATATTTTATTATTAGCGTGGAAAGATAAGAGAATGGTCATCATACAAAGCAGTTACGATACCTCGGGGATGACAACTATAGAAAGAAGGGTGAAACAAGGTGGCAACATCAACATTAACAAACTGTATGTTATTATAAATTACGATATGCATATGGGAGGCGTCGACAAAGATGACCAATTAGTAAATTCATATATGTTATGATAAAATCTTGCAAATAGTAGGGAAAGATTTTTTCTGGGGATTAGAGATATGTACAATAAATAGCTACATCTTATATGAGATGTCAGCTAGAAAAGAAAACAGGACGTCTATATTGGTCGAACAACTTGTAGGTGATTTTCGTGAAGAAGCGTCTTCAAAAGCAGGAAGACAATCGACCCCAGATAAAGATGAAAGGCTTAATGGGAAACTGCATATATTATGGCACTGTGAATATGTGTAAAGATACGGGAAGCGATACATGTAGTCGAAAACCAGGAATTCATATTGGAGACTGCTTTCAAAGATATCTAAACATACATCTAATGTTCATTCGTCAATTCATAATCTTGCATGTTATGTATCAGTGCTCTTTCAATGGAAATTAATATGACATCCATGTCCAAATTTAATACGTCCGCAAAGAGTTAAATTTTTGTATTTAAATCCACAAATACATATATTTCAATTCATGTTCAATAGGTAGATTTTAAAAAGTCTTAGCATTAAGTAATAAATATGAGTAGTAATACTAACCTAAAACTACCGTAGAATATATATTGCTCATAGATTAAAGATTGATAGGTATAGACACTAATGTATAATTTTATATGAGAAAAGATGAAATATTAATATTAATGAGTAATTAATACTGTATTGATAGAAAAATGTAAAAATATCAATATCTCACTTATTAGAGTTAATATCATTGTTTTGGATTTTCAATAAGCATTTTTTACATCTACGAATGATTTATTCTACAATTTATAAGTAATAAATAGGGGTTGGTTATTTTTTTAAAAAATGTTGTTTATGATTGTAATATATGTAAAACATTATGTAATAAATAATTTTGATGCTCTCAATGATCCTAATCGATTAGCGAAAAATCAGCAATCAATGACAAATGATCGGAAGCATACTTGGACGATGGCAAACGATTAATACCAATTTCTTCAACAGTTGGCATTTGGAGTATTGCTTTCACGTTGAACTTATTCTTAGAATAAAATATGTAATCAATTGTGCGGCACTCTTCTCCGTTTTCTCGAATCTTCCAGGTGGTATAAGGACATTCGTAACTTGGTTGAGGATTCATTGGCTCAATAGCCTCCAAAAACTTTCGACGAAATATTGCATAAGCAGATCCGATACCTAAAACAACAAGCATTAAGTCACGCTATTATATTAATAAAAGTAAGTGTAATGCTCTGTACATAAAAACGATATTAAAGATACAACGCTTCATAATGGTATGTGAATAAGTTCTTGTCATTTTTTGATGAAAATAAATCGACATGGTTTTTGAGGCTAACCAAGAATTGAACCATTTTTTTGATATTTTCTTAAGAAGTCAAATACTGCTCAGCCAGGCCATGAGTCAACGAAAAATACAGGGAAAGTACGGCGTGTAATCATGAATATTCCACTTTAGTGTCGATGCTACTGCTTGGTTGAGCTTAACTATCTTTCATAAGGCATTCAAGATCCTTTTGTATCATTCCAAATGCTGTCAGGCATTTCGAAACTGTTGTTTGATCAACTCCTGATGGTTTTACAAGTTTATACTACATTTGCTTCTTCGATTTCAATTTTGATGCAATCATCAAAATGATTATTTTTGAAGCGATTAAACCAATCTCTGCATGTTCTATCTGCCAGAACATGATCACCATAAGTATCCACAAAGATTCTATGTTCTTCAACTACAGCTTTCTTTTGAACAAATAAGTGCAGAAAATTTTCCTGTAAAAACGGTTCACTTGGCACAAAATTTAACATGTTTTACATTACGAAAAAAGAAATATTGTTTACACTTTAACGAAATGACGCACACTGATTTTATAGCTAAGTTATAGTACTTCAGTATAAATGCGTCACCACTTAAGTCATGCACGCATAATTGTTATATCGCCATTGGCAGAAACTTATTCACACACCCAATATTAAATTATACTCAATACAGTGTTGAAAGAGGTATTGAACAAGAGTAGCATACAGCAGTAAGTAGTTGCGCATGGATATTAGGGAGGGAAGGGGTCAATGCACTAAGAGGTATCACGTGGGGATGATAGATTGTTACATAGTGGTTGAAGATTGCAACACAAAGATAGTATTTAAATTAAGACGCCCAAAGCAAACCTAAGATTTTCAATATCATTATAAAATAAATATTCGCATAATACTGCAATAATTTTTTTGATTAAAATAATTCAAAAATATATTGTATGATTGATGTATTATATGTATTTTATATGTATTAGGTATAAATTTATATTATAAACCTAATAGCATCATTTTACTACTCTGATGTAGTAAATGATTGGAGGGAGGTAAATTCTTTACCTCTAAATAAAAAAACCAACGCCATTGGAAATCCGTTTGAATTTCAATTAAATAGCATATAAACATCACTTGCTTGAATCACAAACGCTCTAAAATTAGCATGCACACTTATAAGGAAATACGCACCAAATAAATCACTAATCTAAATGTTTAAATAAATAAAATATCTCAAAATCCAAACAGTTACCCATATTTTTATAACTGTGCATCGTCTGATAAAATGGCTCATCCTGTTCACCATTGAAATCGCCACATATTATAAAAGGGCGGCCTTCGCTAGCGCTATCAACAAAACTCAATAGATCGCGTGCTTGTTCATCTCTCAAATGCGTAAGAAGAGCGCCTGATTTAGCTTTAAGATGGGTAGCAACCAAACACACCGATTTCCCAGTTGAAATATTTTCCAAATTCACCAATAAAACAATCTGTAAATTTAAAAAAAAAATGATTATTTCATTCACATCACATTTACAAATGATCATTATGTATTTGAGAAATACCTGATTACTTTTGACTCCCCAAACCTCAAGTGTCTTGGCATGAGTTGAAATGAATTTAAATTTTTTCCTGTTGAAAAATATAGCACAACCATCGGCTCCAGTGTTGCCTTGTATATAAACACACGGAGAATCAGGTTTTTCACAGAAACGACCATCATATCCCTCAGTAATGAGGACTTTCAACAAAAAGGAAAAATGATCAACTTCCTACAAAATACAATAAAATGTTAATTGATGGGATTGATCCATTAATTTTGTGTTTTTTTTATGGAAAAATTCATATTATTTTTACCTCTAAACAAATCAAATCCGGTTTTGTACGGAGAATCTCTTCAACCAGCTGATATTTGCGATAGTCCCACGTTAAATGTTTTTTTTCACACCTTACAAATCTTTCATAGTTTTGACCGAGAGCTGAAAAATAAAATAAGATTTAATTGCGTGATCTTCATACAATGTTCTTTATAAATGAAATAAAATAATATTTACCCTGCGCGAGAATATTCCACTGCATTACTCGTATCGAATTCGGATCATAATCAATATACTCATCTGAAAATATTAATATGTAAATGTATAACAAATATATTATAAAGCTTAAGTTTCATGATGCTACATTGCTTAAGCTGTTGGGGAGCATCGACATACATGTATGTCCGAATTCTCATGTCCCAAAAAGAGCACTCTTGCACATTGAAGCTCGGAGACAGACAGAGAAAGAGAGAACTTAGCGCAGTTCGGGAGACTGAGACGGATAGCTTCCTCACATGCATCGCATGATTGTATAGATCGTTAAGCCCAAATTTATCGACTTGATAATGATTTCGATTTCAAGTGTGTTATTTGTTTACGCAAAGAAACGACCGAATATTATGTGTTATTGAGAGTGTTTGTTTATTTAACTGCTTGCCGTTCGTCGCTGCGTGTTGAATGAGTCTTTGTTCAATTATCATTTCCTTCTAAAGGAGGAGCAAATGAATCGATGTTTTGTGCATTGTTTATGTAAAGAAATGATGTGGTCTTGTATTCACTATCAAGTGTTCATTTACAATTGAAGATTGTCTTACGCTGATTAGGAGCTGACAGAAAGTAATCGGCGTAAAGCGATTATTACATCAACGACTTCATCGATTTTAAATTTGCTCGCTCCTCAACAGGTTAATATTTGTTTGGCAGCCATCAATAGTGGACCTTCTTAATGAATTTGTAAACATAGAAAAAAATGGTTGTCGTAAAGTGATACAATACTTTTATTTGAAAGGTCTTAATCCAACTAACATCAAATCAAAGCTAGATTCTACTCTCAGGGAATCCGCTCCTTTGTTTACAACAGTAAGATGTTGGGTGGCAGAGCTTAAACGAGGTTGTACGAACTGTCAAGACGAACAGTACAGTGGTCGACCAAATGAGGTAATCACCCCAGAAACGGTAAAAAAATCCAAAAAATTTTGCGCAAGCTGACAGACATGGTAAGCCTTTCAAAATTAGCTGTACATCGCTTATTGACTGAAAATTTGGACATGAGAAAGCTGTACGCAAGATGGATGTCGCATTTGTTCACAATAGAACGAAGACAGTGTCGCGATGATAATTCAATCGAGTGGTGTTGTTTCACAGTAGTAAGGCTGAGTTTTTGCATCAATCCAAGATGAAACATGGGTCCATCACTTACCCGAGACAAATGAACGAAGGCCCGGGTACGCATTTATCCCCGAAAATATCGCAAAAAGCCCTAAAAGAGGAGAGAGCGGTCACAAAGTCTGTGGGTTCAACTGGTCCGCTTTTCGGACCGCATAACAAATGAATGCCTCGCAATCGAATGCCATTTCCGAACATGTCTACAGAACAATTACGAACTCTCATTACAAAACAAAGTTATCGGTCAAAAATGGATACGCCACTTTGTTACAGCCCTGATGCTTTGTGTTCAATACAATTAAATAAAGCACGATCAATGAATTAGTATGAAAGTTACCAAATTAAATAATAAATATGTTTAATACCGTAATTATGCATAGTATATTTGAAATGTGTGCGTTGAGGTGCCACGCAAAAAAAACGTTTCATAGACTGAAGATTTGCCGGTTTATTCTCGTTACGTTTCTGGATTAGGGCCGGTATGGATAACCCCGATGAAAAAAAATCATCATCATTTCCTGAATCCACACTTTTGACTTTTGGTGTAGAATGAAAGCTCCCCATTCTGAAAAACAAAAATTGCACATTGTGAATATACATCATACAGCTTTAGTATCAAATGTTGATTTGTTTTATTGCATCTGAAGTAGACATTGAAAAAAGTTCATGGAATTCGATAAGATTCAGGTTTATAAAATGGGCTTCAACAATAAATTTTTCAACTTGTCAGGATCAGACTATGTAATCAGAATTGAATATAAGTTTTAGCTTTCTTTACAAAGGCTAGATGACATTTCGAAAAGTCAATTCATGCATCGTATGAATGTCAATCATACTTTAGTAGTGTGATAAAGGAGAGGTCATATATAATTAATTAATTAAATCTGCGAAAAACTGGAGGATAAATGATCCAAAATATATTTTCATATTGTAGATATCATTATGGGAAAGTTTTCATACCTTGGCCCAACAGTTGAGCTCGTAGAATCGACATTTATGTCTTCGGATTCCAACGTGGTGCACATGTTCGTGTTGCTGATCGATCGATCAGTCTGAGAAATTTTAGTGTCATTAACCGACACGATACAGTTTTATGTCGCTGTCTCAGTCACACTTTAACAGATCGTATCATTTCATTATACAAACACACTTCAAACACATCTGAAGTATAGACGCAATGTTGCCATGTTGAAAAATGGAAATCCTTTCATTCGTTTTAATAATAAATTAATTATATAACGCAAAGAAAACGCATATTAATTTTTTAAATTTTAATTTAATTTTTGAAAATTTCAAGAGCGATTTAAAATATTTTTCATAAATAAAAATGACCGGAGCTTCTCAGTCAGGGTTTTTATAGTTTATCTGATCAACTGTGAGAAAGAGAAACACAGGGTCAACATACGAATAAATAAGATCATAGCTAATAAACATAGTAAAACCCTGCTCCCCCCCCTTTTAGAAAAAGAGTTCAAAAAAAGAAAGCAGAATCTAAAAATTCATGCATCCATTCATAAATCCTAATTCGTCATCGTTGCTTATTTATATGATCAGTATATGGAGCAAACTTTCCCCCAAAACAAAATTAGGGGTTGCGTTCCAAAATAATCAAAGATAGTTTATATAAATATGTATTTTTTTTATATAAACAAATATACATTTACATATTTATAGAAAGAAACTTTAATAATATAGCATTCATTCATCATTGCTATCACTTTTTCGAGATCGGTGTGTATATTTTCATCATCGGAGTACTTGGGATTCCTTATGATTTTAGTCTTTAAAAAATGAGTAATAAGTGATTGTCTGCTTTTAGCGTATAAATCTTTACGTATTTTCTTATAAGGTTCCAAAATCTGTTGTAATTCCGTTTTGAATTTCGAACTTCTTTCCAATATAGGATTCTTTTCAATATTATTTTTCTAATTTAATAACCAATTCCAAGCCGTCTTTTATTGTTTTTAATGTGAAACGTGTAGCAATTTCGCCAAATATTTATTGTCCTTCGGAAATCCTTTTCTATTGGTGGTAAAACATTTTCTCCAGAAACTACTTCTGGCTACAGCTTTTGCTCCAACGACTGTTAACTGATGCAGAAACAATATCATTGTTGATCGATCGTTGTTGATTATATGTTCGAATATTAAAATCGTTTTATTTGGGACATTTTAAAATAATGCAAATAAAACACAATTCAACATTTCAATCAATGATATATTTTCCTCTGTTATCTACAAATTTTCGCCATTTTAAAGGTTTAAAAGGGAAAGTCACTGGTTTGTTTGGTAAACATCTGCACTTCCCTTTTATCGTGCTACGAAAGAGAGCCATTTTTAGACCGTTTAATAACAGGTGACGAAAAATGGATTATTTATCATAACGTCACAAGAAAATGAAAATGGATAGATAAAGACAACCAGCCAATTTCAATATAGCAAATGTGTCCTTACAACCCAAAAATAAGCTTTTAAGTATTTAGTGGGATATGTATAGTGTAATTTATCAGAGCTGTAATAAGGGTGTGAAACACTATTATAAATGCAATATAATAAATACTAGTATAATGTAGGTTTTAAATTAACAAAAAAAGATAGTCCCAAAAGTAACCAACCTAACTATATATAAAAAATACTATGATAGAAAGTGTTAGAAACTACGTTGCTTCCGTGATCGTACAGATCATAGAAAATTACGCAAAAAGCTCTAAAAAAGAGGACGGAGTAGCCATAAGGTTTGGATGTCCAATCGGTCCGCTTTTCGGACCGCTGATATAACGAATGAACATCTCGCGATCGGATGCTGCTTAAATTTTAAAATCGTTCTAAAATATTATTGTCTTTATTTTATTGCGAGTTTATGCCGACTGGGTCAAATCAAAGTATTAATGTAGATTTTTACAGTGTCATTTAAACTTACAATTGATTGAATGACGCCCGTGATTGGTGAATATCAAGAAAGTTTTGTTTCGTCATAGGGATACGGCTCGAACAACGCTGCAAAAAATTAATGAATTTAATTGGGAGCTTTTGCCACAGCCTGCTTACTCCTCGAATTCTAAACAACATCAAAACCAGTGAATTTATACAACAATGGAATTAAAAGGCTAGTTGTAAGATAGCGAGAAATTGTAGATAGTGGAGAAATGTTAAAAGCTAAAGCTCTGGGAGTTGTGTTTTTCGTTGTTAAAATGTCAATAAATCTCCAAAACACTCGTAAAAGCTCTCTATGAATCAAAAGCTCATAGCTATTTTATGGTGGAAAATTAAGGACATAATACATTATTATATCTTAAAAGCCGGGGGGGCATTACAACTGAATCATATTATCGTGAAATTGAAAATATACATTAGACATTTTATCTCATCTCAAATTTTCATCCTTTTTCCAATTTGAGTGCTTTTATAAAAGATAACAGTTCCAAAACCAGAATGAGGTAATTCAAGGGCCTTATTCTGGCGAATAAGGTGGATGAGGTAAAAATGTCTTAATTTAAAATATATATATATAATATATGTGGCCAAGAGTTGTATTAGAGCAGTATAGGCCTATGCCTACTTTTGGTTTCTAATATATATATATATATATATTCGATTTCAAGATAATATGATTCAGCTGTAATGGTTCTCCCTGCTTTCATAAAAATGGAATACGTAATTTAGTTTCACATCGATAAAAGACTATTGAAACTAATAGAGGTTATTTTGATTGATTCAATTATTTTTTGTAAAAGTTATGGCGCTTTATTTTTCAGGTTTGAAATTCCGAACGTTCATGTGGTATGCGCCGATAATAACAATTATGAGATGAGGACTTGGACTAAAAATGATGTTTTTTATTAAAGTAGGATAATCTGGTAAGCATATCAAAAATGCATTTAGTAAATCCTAGCCAAAGATCGCTATTGCAAACGGAACTGATTTTTTGTGATCTGCGACATAAATGTGAGGCTTATCCTTGGACGAGTGATACACGATGATAGTAAAGTGATTGAAGAGCCTTTTTCGGTAATTTACAGATTAGGGAGACTAGCTTTTATGTGACACTTTGAGCAAGTTCGAATAACCGTAATTGTTTCGGGCGAATGGCCGAGTCGAGAGAGTAGACCAGAAACCCGTCACCTTGGCCTCGGCCCAGGTTGGAATTGTATCGTGACATGAAGGACCTTCGTTCAGATCGGCCTCTTCCGGCAGCTATTCGCCACCGACCTCATTGCATCGAGCCTTCAAGGTGGCACAGATTTGTCGATAGTTGGCAGACTTACGCACAGCAGTCTTAAAGGCCACCAGACTGTTGACTGATCTTCGGATGAGATCCGCTCTGACCTAAAGTAATCCCGGTTTATTGACACAGTATCTCTACAAGGTTTCAACGGCTGTTCCTCACCAAACCTGACCTACTTTAGCAAGTGCGTTAGCCTTACGTCCACTATACACCAATAACATATCCAACTGCCTGCATTTCATAGTGGCTTTAACAGCTTTAGAGGACTGCATGAACTTCATTTTTAAATGTAAAAATACTTGAACTCAAAATAAGAAAGCATATTGACAAGTATACTTCATCAAACGGCCTTGTCTGCACATCAATTTATAAAAATATCTAACTTCTTTAATAACAAGCTATTGATCTTTCAATACAACATACAAGCATCATTTTAAAATACGGATCACTTTATACTTCATTCCAAAGACTTCCTGAGAAAAATATCAGCAAATAGTAGATAAAGTTGTGCTGCAAATATATTTCAGGCGATTAAGGTACGTTTCTATCTTGTTGGGCCTAAAAGTGATCGGTTTTTTAACATTTTTTTTATGCAAAAAGTATTTAATATAGAATTTTGATATTTAGTATGTTGACTAGGCGATCTTTATTGAACATAAAAATATATTTTAATGTTTGACAAAGTATAATAGTGGGAGTGGGGGGAGCTACGTAAGTCGGTGCGCGAGCGATGACATTCTTCACCATGGAAGTCTTAAGTCCTGAACAGATGATTTGCAGCACAAAAATTAAACATATTTTTACTTTGTATAATATTGTGTATAGCTTAGATTATAATTAAGAAGAAATATTGGAAAATAAAAAAAATAGTGAGCGATCGAAAAAAGTTTGTGTTTTTATTAAGATTTTTTGTAGTTTTTTATCAATTAAATAAAAACTTTTGAATATTTTAAGATAATTGTAGTCTATACGACGAAGGCGTTTATTATACACGTGTTTGCCAAATTTCATAAAGAATGCTTATCTAAGGCGTGTGGGAGCTCTTCCATAAGCTTGGAAAAAGTATTCATCTTCGCGAAACGCAGCTTCTCATCATCGGTCTATAACTTTGCGAATTTCTTTTAAATTGACTTGAAAATTACTGAACGTGATCTTAAACATTGGTTCTTTATGATACACGATAGAAAAAAAAGTTTTACTTAACCAACAAAGTAGAAACGTCCCTTAATTAATGGAGTCATAAGCAGGGTTGAAATTACTTGTTAAAATTATTCAGCACTACTTTTTCTCACGGAATCATAGATATTGACTTCATCCAAATAAAAATATTTTAAAATAAATAACCCCTGATGAAGTGCGAATTGTATGCAAGATGTGGTATTGAAAGAAGACATGACACATCACTCAATAAGTTCGTAGGATGAACTTGTAGATAAAATTCTACTTTATTAATCAACATTTCAATGCATTTTTTGTAGAACGATTTAAGTCATTTGATTCAAATCTCTTTTCCTGAAGTATTCTTTTTAGGTCTGCAAACAGGCTGTACTCACTAGGAACCAGATCCAGACAATGCGGTGGATGGAGAAGCAATTTAAAGTGCGATTTGTTAAATTTTGCCATTGTTGCGATCGACTTGTGACACGGTGGAGTATATTCGACTTCTTCCTGCCATAGTTGATTATCTGTCTTCTTCTCCTTATAGCACGTGGTCTAAATACTATTAAAAAAAAATATTATAAATTACATTCCTATGACATTGTCTTCGATACTACATCTATCTCAATACGGTTATTTATAAATCTTCATCATTCAACAATAGTTGTGTATCGTGGCTAAAAAATGCATTGAAAATTGAAAGCTTTGATAGCTCGTATAAAAAACCGTGCAAATTGGTAATCAATCTAAAAAGAAGATCAACTTGAAACATAATCGCGACAATCAACGGAAAATGATTCTTAAATAGCAACGACTCGTAATATATACGATCCCACAATTTATGACATATTACCCTTGACCGTGCAACAAATTACGATGATCTATAACCTAAAGCGAAGGGTAGCCACTTTTCGTCCGACCTCGATAATAACTATTATATTTTTTTAATACGACAATCTTCGGATTTTGCTATAAGTGAATATGAGACATCAACGTTATCGAGCAATCTACAATATAATTAAATTCGTGTTTTCAAAAAAAGTATCGTGATGTTTACTACATTAGAGTGCATGAACCCTTTTCCCTTGATATAAAATATTTTTCGATTCATCATTTCAGCTCTTCTATATTTATGATCTAAATAAACGATAGTCGGAAAGAATAAGGTGAATGCAGAATCGTTTGCCAATCGAGTTCCTTTAGTTTGTTTTCGGTCATCTTTGATTTATGGGGTCGCATATTATCATTTTGCTAAAGAAAGAAATGAGAAAGAAAGCCACTTTTAAACTTTCTAATTGTAAACAATAAATTTCCCTCGTTATGGTTTGACCATTTGGAAGGACTTCAAGGTAGGTTATCCCTTTGGAGTCCCACTATACATTTAAAAGAGCTTTTTACTGTTAGACCCGGGTCGAGGGATTGGTATCTTTGCCTGCCCCTTTGAAAGCCATTTTTGTAGAAAATAACGTTCTCCAGATGTTAGTCGACTAACAAAATATACAATACGTTTTTAAAGGGATGGCTGAGACACAACTGATGATCCAAAAGTAAGTATGAAAAATAACGACATTCCTAACGGGACAATCTATTATTATTTAAGGACATTCACACCCTTAAGTTAGTTGAACAACATCGGACTGCATTAGTATAGTTTTTATGTATTCGAAAATTCAAATGATTAACAAGCTGATATGTATGAACAATTTTTGTTGAAAAAATACACTACGACAAATTTTGAAGATACTTTTAATTTTAAAAAAAGCACAAAAGTGCAACCCTTTGTACACGAGTTTAAAATTCCCGATATGGCCTTCAACTTTGTAAGATGGATTGCGCAACAATGAAAATGATCCATCTAGCGAAAATTATGCAATTCAAATATGCTGATGGATTGGACTCTTCAATTTGCATAATGAATATATTACGAGGGAGAACTAGACGATTGGACGTGCAGAAAATAAATATATCAGCGATTTGGAGGAATCAGATCGTGATTTTAAACTATCAAACACGATATGTAAAAAATAGCTCCAATAGATTTATTTAGATTTATTTCAATTCATATTTACATAGATCATTCCATTTTCGTTTGGAAAAAAATTTGCATGTGGTGGTTTCCTATTTGTCTTCGCGTGAAGAATTATTTTTGAGATAGGAAAAAATGCAGAGAATTTAAATTGATAACTTTTAGATATTTGACGACACATTTTCAATGCGTATTACCTTCGTGCATAGAATATTTCTTGATGTATGATGCGTATGATGAATGATGGATGCGTCATATTTTTTTGCAGTAATGCCACAATGCACTAGCCATTTGTAGCTGCAAAAAAATAATATGAAAGGGTTTTGATTGTATTTTTGCAGAGCTTCATAAACACAAAAAATATATCTTGCTCTGTAATAGTACCATGAATCGGTACTAGTTCCAATAATTCCTCAAAAATATTGAACCCATATCAGAAACTATGTCCACATTTTCGTCACAGGAAAATCCTTGTAAACTAGATGATTTTGCTTTGATCAGATCACTTAAATTGGCGGTCATTTCTGCAGCTGTATATCGAGACAAAGACAACTTGAAAAGGCTTCACATTTCTTGGACAAACAATTTGTGCAGCTTTTTTGCTTTGTCCGGGAATATCAGCCACGTGTCGAGCTTTTGAAACAACTTCACCTCAGAATCAAGGACTCGACCTCACGTAAAGCCACCGAGTTGAAAAACATTTTACATTTTTTTAAATAAAAATACCGCGCCACTTCGACGATGCTAATTTGTTCGACTATAATACGCAACACATGGTAATATTATGTATTGGTAAAAGTGGAGCAACCGGTGGCATCATTTTTAACATGCCAGATATAGAATAAGAGTGAAGCTGATCCGGACGACTTTTTGTCGGTAGACAGTTTTGTCGTAATGGCGGAAATTACCATCAAATCAATAATATTTTTATTTGGTCATCTCATTTTTATAGCTCAAAATATAGCCAATTTTTTCACAGTAAATACACCGTATAATGAAATTAATATTTTTGGGATTTATTATGGCACTATTAGCTATCTCAGCCTTGTCTTTTTTGGCTAATCTGGCGTCTCTGCGAACTGTTCTAGCTTTTTTAGAAGATTCGGAGCCTCGGCGGTGTGGCCAAGGTGCATAAGGCACTTATTTTTTACCAAATTTCTTTACCAAAATTATAGATGACATTCTAAGAGATACGTACTTTCAAAAAGTGAATTTTTTTTTATTTTTTTGATAAAGTGAGAAGACCCACCCCTTAAAGGGCGTGTCAGACCAAATGTTATCAACTTCATACCTTTTCAGCTAACAAACGACTTAATTTATAAATTTGAACCAATACTTTTACTGAAATTCAAACACTCGATAAATTCGTAGGATTTTTTTCATCTCTTCAAAAAAAAAATATCCTACGGACTTTTTGAGTTTTTGAGGAAATTATCATTTGAACTTTTCGACCGTGCTGTTGTATTATGGCGTAAAATTGAATACAGAAATACAAAGTCGTTCAAACAAATTTGGGAGATTTAACCTGATTGATTTCTTGATTTTGAAAAATTAAATAAATAGTAAAAAAGTATAAATATATATATTTATATATAAACAGAAAAAATATAAATTCTCTTTATTCCTACCTAAAATTATAATTAATTTCCTAATAATCCCATCCTTATTTCAGAACCAAGTGTGCAAGGCAAATGGGAAATCACCACATGAAAAATCCTTTCCCTATTAAGGTTTCTTATGAAGGTTGCCTACGTCTGATTTGGGTATGGCACTTTAACCCTTTGAGTAGTATGGACATACATGTATGTCCGAACTCTCATGTCCCATATAGAGCACTCTTGCACATTGAAGCTCGGAGACAGATAGAGACAGAGAGAACTTAGCGTAGTTCGGGAGACTGAGACGGAGAGCTTCCTCACATGATTGTATAGATCGTTAAGCCCAAATTTATCGACTTATAATGATTTCGATTTCAAGTGTATTATTTGTTTACGCAAAGAAATGACCGAATATTGGAGCTATCGACAATGTTTGTTTATTTAACTGCTTGCCGTTCTTCGCTGTGTGTTGAATGAGTCTTTGTTCAATTATCATTTCCTTCTAAATGAGGAGCAAATGAGTCGATTTTTTGTGCATTGTTTATATAAAGAAATGAAGTGATCTTGTATGCTATCAGATGTTTATTTACAATTTACTCTGCCTCGAATTGAAGATTGTCTTACGCTGATTAGGAGCTGACAGAAAGTAATCGGTGTAAAGCGATTATAACATCAACGACTTCATCGATTTTAAATTCACTCACTACTCAAAAGGTTAAGAAGAAGAATGAATATATGACACAAGCAATGAAGTTGGAGAGCTTTCAATAAAACAAATAGCTGTATTATTAATCAGATTGACAATGCAAATAGCATGATTGAAGAACGTGTTTTTAATAAAGATAAAACCATCAAAGTTGTCTTACGATTTTTTTAAATTGTTACGGGTTTTTCAATTTTTCAATCCCGTTTCATATTAGTGCATTTAAAATTCACTTAAATATCTTCATCATCAATAAGTCCGTAGGATTTTTTTAAGAAATGGCCTAAAACTACCCTAAATGAAGAAGAAAAGAGAAAAAATCTTACGAACTTATTGAGTGATGTGTCAAATGACGCAGTGTATCGTCGTTTGACAGGGTTTCCTTATATGGCTATTATATCAACCCATGTACGACGTGTTTTCTTAGTAGTATTTTGAATAGAATTATAATACTTTGAGTGAATAATATTTCGCATTCAGATTACACTAAAACAATTCTCAAAATGGGCATAAAAAATCAATAAAACCATATTTCAAACATGAGCATAATAGATGACAATGAACAATTGATACAAATGTAAATCAGTTCTGAAAAAATATATATTGCTGCGAATAAAGATGATTTAAGTACATTTCAACCGATCCTGGAATTGTTTTTAGCGACATAGGTCCAAATTCGAATTTGGCACAAGCACTTTTTACACAATTTTGATAGAATAAAGTATTCATAACAATTACTTTTTTTGTTTCAAAAAAAAGTCCAAGATTATCTTCTAGCACATATGTTCCCAACATTTTTAGGGTGGTGACCCCTTTTTATAAAAGCCATGTGACCCGCGATCCCGATGCAATCGAAAAGGGCATTTTTAATAAAGTAATTAAAAAAAACAACAAAAAAATTATTTTAAGTTACGATTAATAATTAATTTAATGCGATGGTTAAAGGGCAAGCATCATCAAATTTGAATATGAATGATATATACCACATCAGAATTGTGTGAGCAATTTTCCATTCCGATGAATTTATCGAAAACTATCGTGAAATGCGATAATATTCGTTTCATTTCCCTGAAGTTTAAGGTTAAGCCTATTTTATTGTTCTAATATGTCTGTTAGATATCACTCTTTTCAACCAAACTTTGCTATTAAAGTATACCAAAAGGTCATGTTTTCTTTGCACTTCCAGGAACAACTTGATTTCATTTTTCAATTCAAAAATTCACAACATTTCAGACAGATGTGAAGAACTCTAGATTTGATGCAATTTACGATTTTTATCAGCGAATCAAGTGCTTCTTACAGAGAAACCTGATT
This sequence comes from Stenopsyche tienmushanensis, assembly GCA_008973525.1. Classification (NCBI taxonomy): domain Eukaryota; kingdom Metazoa; phylum Arthropoda; class Insecta; order Trichoptera; family Stenopsychidae; genus Stenopsyche; species Stenopsyche tienmushanensis. Next base: position 812,203 of record WACJ01000114.1, read on the forward strand.
TTAACCCAAGCATAGATGGTGCACCATTCGTACAAACCCCATAGATGTTTCTCCACTTCAATCCTCCACTCTCTAAAATGTATTCATCTTCTCCATAATATCTTCACTTCTTGTAGTAGTCTCAAGTTCACTACAAAATAGGAATTCTTCTTTGATATCATCTGAATGAATATATATCACAAATACAAGCAACTGAGCACACGAACTTACGTCTGTTGATTCAATAAATTGAAAAGAAATCAATGGTGAAACCTTGATTTCATCATTCATTTGATGAGCTTTTCTCCAATTTTTGAGATTTTTTTTGCTTAGCAATTTCCAATGCGATTTCATATGATGCTTGCACTGACGCTGTGCCAGATGCTGCTGAAAACTTTCTGTTTAAGTTTCTTGCGTTTGCAAATAGTTTCATGTCGAGTTTCAAACTCCAAATCTTTTTCAATGTGATTTGAATGCTACGGATAGATTATACGGATCACTTTGTACTTCTTTCTAAAGACTTTTTAGAGAAAAATATATTTTATAGTTATCATTAAAAATTTCAGCAAATAATAGATAAAGTTGTGCTGCAAAAATATTTCAGGTGTCCAAGGACCGTTTCTACCTTGTTGTTCGAGGGAGTCACGTATCTCGGCGGACATTCTTCATTATGGAAGTCTTAAGTCCTGAACAGATGATTTGCCACAAAAAAAATTTACATATGTTTACTTTGTATAATATTTTGTATAGCTTGAACTACAATTAAGAATAAATATCGAAAAATAAAAAAATAGTGAGCGATCGAAAAAAAGTTTGTGTTTTTATCAAGATTTTTTGTAGTTTTTTATCAATTGAATAAATATTTTTGAGTATTTTTAGATAATTGTAGTCTATACGATGAAGACGTTTATTATACACGTGTATGATAAATTTCATAAGAAATGCTTATCTAGAGCGTATGACTTGAAAATTACTGACCGCGATCTTAAACATTGGTTCTTTATGATACATGATACAAAAAAAAAAAAAATTTAAGTGAACAAGGTAGAAACGTCCATTCTTATATTTACGTTTTTTTTTCTTTTTAAAATAAAATTTGCATTATAGTGAATATTTTTTTCAGTGGTTGCGACCCATAGATTGGAAACCTATGTTCTAGCCATTTTAAAAAGGTCAATAATACTCAGATAATAGATTTTTTGTAAGTACGAAATTGAATAAGTTTATAATCGGACGAAAAACCATAATAAATTATATTTTCTTGAATAAAATCAACAAGAAAAATATTCTCAAAAATTGCTTTAGTGATATGTATTTTACGAATATATTTTCATGTGTGCAAATTAAAATTTAAAAAAAACTATTATCGACATATTGTGCATATGAAGTTAATATAAATTTACATTTCGATGAATTTAAATATCGGGCAGATATGTGCGTACCAATATTTGACATCGTTATAAAACAATGCCAAAAATTGTTTTGAAAATGCTTGATGATTCATCAAGAAACAGCTTCGTGCATAAATCTAATAGAAATTAAATGTTTTGCTCGCGAAATGATAACATAAAATTATGAAACGCTTTAAAATATAATTGAGGTTGATCAATGATAAATTCGCATTGGATGATTTATTCCTCAAATATTAACCAATAAAATGAGATAAAGACGACCTTATACAGGCCGTGTAAGATGTTGAATTGGCTTTAATTCAGAATCTTTATATAATGTGGTTGTTGTTCTGATAAACAATTAAATTACTCAAATATTACTTCAAAATGCATAGAGAATGGTAAAAACCAGGGCTTCGAATCGTTATTTATTTTTATTTGGTTTCGGTTTCGATTACGCTCCTAATTCATTTATATCGGTTCGGTTACGGTTTTCTTTAACGGGAAAAATAGCGGTTTTACCGGTTATCGTTTTTCTACTTCTAGGTCCTGGAAAAAATACCGCAGTAATATTCTATTGAAAAAGATTAAAAGTTTTCAATTCTTATACAAACGAATTCATATTTGAATCTGAGATACATACCTTACGAGATAAATCAGGACCATCCTTGGAGGCATGAACTCGGCAGGGATGGTCAGTTGGAGTTTTTTGGCGGTAAGGCGAGCATTGGCACTCGCAGGAGTCAGAAAGCTGGCTCTGGCTAAAGCTTCGGCTATTTCCAGGTCCTCACGTATCTTGTTGACGAACGGCTTTAGTTCCTGGACCTCGTCTTCCATTTCCGAATCGGCCATGTTCGCAGACAGCTCCGCAGAGATCTGCAGCGCTATCGCGGAAAGAACTTCCGCAGACACCTCCGAGGAAATTCCCGAGGACATTTGGTAGGCCATGGTAATAGAAATTCACTTTCACACAAACAAAAAAGCACTCGCGTAAAAATAACCCCGATTGTATGTTCGTTTACCGGCCCAACAAGCACTTCCTGAATCTTTTTTGCAACAACACTCGACGACTGACTGTTGGTATGTGCAGAAAACAGAAGCACTTTACATATATATATGCTTGATGTGACGCATAGGAAAAATTATTCGTAAAATGATCGCACAGCAAAAAAGGCAAATTTGCAACATGATCCTGTTCTTTCTTTATTGTTATTATAAGCATATTTATAAATTAGTTTCAGCAAGTTTGTGAAGAATATAACAATGTATGCAAATTGAAAAAAAATGTATGTATTGATTTTTGTACTATTTGTCATAATCAAAATAGTCATCGTACGTCATAAGCGTTATTCATAAAATATTTTGAGAATTTCTTATATATTATCTTGTATCGATCAATGATAAAATGTTATCGAGTGACGCCCGCAATTAAACTGTACCACCTTATATAGAACAATCTCAAAGACGTTCCCCCAATTTTGAAAATTTTAAGACCATATGTTTGAGCTGAGTTTGTGTCCAGACAAGGGGTAATATTTTATGTAATTATATATACATATATATTTTTTTTTAACAAGGCAAAATTGGAGCTAAATTTTTATCTGTATCCGCTATTTCGAACCTCCTGTTGGGTTCGTGTTCGCAGATTGTGTCAATCTGCGTCCATATAGTCAACCACTGATATTCTCGTAAATGATCAGTTTGGGGTTCTTGGAAATGGAACATTTCGCTGGTTTTTTAAGAATTGAGCAGTACGAAATTCTAGGAATTTAAAAAAAATATCGAAAATGAATAGAATTTTATGAATTAGTACATTTCTCGGAAATGTGCCATTTGGAAGGAATTCGGAAAATAAGAAAATTTCTCTGGTTTTCTCACAAATTGGCATAATGCAGTATAATTAGGTGGAAATATTAACTGAGCATTCGGAGAAGGATCGATTTGTGAAAGAATAATTCGAAAAAGGCAAAAATAATGTCGAAATAAGGACGATAAAAATGCTGGACAAGTGGGTACCACACGAACTGTCAGAAGGCTGAAATTAAGCCGATTGGAAGTGTTTTCTTCGTTGATAAATTCAAATACATAACAATAGTAGTTATTGACACTAAAACAAGTAGAATAAATTGACACTGCAGTTTTTTCCCGGGTCTCCGATGATTAGTTAAAATAAAAATGCATCCAAGATTTGAAATAAGTTACATTTACTCCGCATCCGATCCGATTTGGGTTAGAATGTCACAAAACCCAGTAAAACACTCAAAGATATTTATGGTAAAGTGATAACGGTCCGCAAATAAATCGGACAATAAAAGCTTAAGGGATGAACCGAAAACGAAAACCGAAAATCACAAAACGAATCAGATCCTTGTCGAACAATCGAGAGGAATTATCGCAAAGACTTGGATCCCCATGGACCAATGTGTAAATATGACCCAGATTGATTATAAAAAATATTATTTTGTAAAGGACTATAACTGCACAAGTTTACTATCGACAATTAGAAATTTTGCATTAAAAATCGAAAGAAAAACGTTCCTATTTAATCAACAAAAATAATACGATACTTCTTTATGACAATGTACGCCTTCATATTGACAAAATTGACACGATAAAATACGATAATGAACCATTCATCATTTCAGCTCTTCTATATTTATGATTTTTCTTCCCGATTAATGATGCTGCATCGATCTAAATAAACGATAGTTGGAAAGAACAAGGTGAATGCGGAATCGTTTGCCAATCGAGTTCTTTTAATTTGTTTTCGGTCATCTTTGATTTATGGGGTCGTGCATTATCATTTTGCTAAAGAAAAGAAATGAGAAAGAAAGCCACTTTTAAACTTTCTAATTGTAAACAATAAATTTCCCTCGTTATCGTTTGACCATACGGAAGGACTTCAAGGTAGATTATCCCTTTGGAGTCCCACTATACATTTAAAAGAGCTTTTTTACTATTAGACCCAGTCGAGGGGTTGGTTTCTTTGCCTGCCCCTTTAAAAGCCATTGTCTTTTGCGTTTTTTTATTTGAGTCAAACACCCACTTTTCATCTCTAGTTACAAGACTAAATTTTAGCTCGCAGGATATCGTCATCCATTTTAACCGTTCTCTCACTTCGGACCTTATTTTTTAACTAACTAACTAACAAAATATACAATATGTGTTTTTGAAGGTATAGCTGAGAGAAAAGCGGCATTTCTAACTGGACAATCTAATATTACTATGAGCGATTATGAAAGCAAGTGCATCCCGAATTCAGCACAGGATACACTATAAATAATAGAAAAATATGTTTATCTAGGTCAGGAGGTGCAATTTAGCAATGAAAGAGATCACCGAGTTGAATTGTATTGGATAATCCATATAACAAGCTAAGGTCTGCAATTATGGCATTGAAAGAATGGTATTGGGAGTAACAATAAAATGGATCAAGATCTCGTGCTCCAAATATCTATGCTTCAAAGCAAACTTCTGAAAAGTTCATCTATCTAATCAAACACATGACAAATATATCATTCATAGCTTTTAATTTTACATGCACTGTTGAATCATCATGTACTGCAAAAATTGCGCAAAATCAGAATAAGTGTTTTATAAGTTCAACCAAAAAAAAATTGATCTTTCAAAACTCACACGTACTGATATGCAATATTCACGACTAAAAATATTTTAGTATCTATCGTTCTAAAAAAATTGCACTTGTTGGGGAATGCCGTTTTAAATTCCAATATACCTAATCTACATAAAATGAGTAACAAACAAGATACAATATCGATTCAATTCAAAAGCAAGTAAACAGTTCGTATTTATTAATGATAATCAATACTCTCGAAATCGAAATAAAAAATATCCTTGGCGCAAACTGAAGACAGCACGGTCGTAAGATAGTTTTGTTGTAACGACATCGCGACAAAACTGTCTTATGTCAAAGAGGCCCTACTGTTCTAAAACTTGAGAAAAATTGCCTATACAGAAATTTTCCGCCTTTGTTCTATTAGTTGTATTTGAAAAGTACACAGTTTACGCAAACAGTCGTCATAGCTTATGACAGTAAATGAATGCCCACAATACTAAATGTATTAAATGAGCAAATATAAATGGTAATCATTATAATGTTTATCGACTGTTTTCAGATAAATAGATTCATTTTAAAAATATACGTAATAAACGCGCATGCAATGTGCGGGATACAATCACAATGCACATTATCGAGCTATATTAATATTATATATGCGAATAAATACGAAAAACGTCCAAAATTTAGATCAAGCAGTCTGCCAACACTGACGTACGGCCATCATACATCCGTGTTGGATTTAAAAAAGATAAAAAATATAAAGAGCATGGATAATCGGGACGGTGATCGGGGGGGTGCCAATTTTTATTGCCTACTACTTTGCTGCCTTTTGAAAGTATGATCGCAAAAACAACCCCTCCCCCAATAGATTCGAACACAAGGAAACAAACCATTTATTTTGATGCATTTCACATAATGCATTTTGATAGGAATGCAATCCAAGTTGTAGGCTGTTCAATTTTTATCATACAATACAAATGATCATAAATGACGCAATGTCCAACGGGTATACGGACATGTTTTTACGTCACGTTCGATGTATTTACTTTATAATTATTCAAATTTTTGTTTGCAAAAAGGATGGGCTTGATTTTGGCAGCATAAATTGAAGGTCATCTAATACAGGTGAATAATTTAATAGTTGTGCTCTGTCGTGTTTCCTGACTATCATTATGACAGTCTGGCGACTGTCATTGCCAGACTATCATTATGACAGTCTGGCGACTGTCATAATGATAGTCTGGCACTCAGTCACCAGACTGTCATAATGATAGTCTGGCACTCAGTCGCCAGACTGTCATAATGATAGTCTGGCACTCAGTCGCCAGACTGTCATAATGATAGTCTGGAGACATGCCAGAGCACAACTATTAAATTATTCACACGCATTAGATGACTTTCAATTTGTGCTGGCAGATCTCAGTCTAAAAAAGTTTTAATCTAAGATTTAAGCGAAAAAATGTATTAAATCCCTTTTTTTCAATATATTAATAGATACATATAATAGGTTTTTTTTTGTTATTCTGCGACTATGAATAAGACAATAGACTTGAAATATCGAAAAGATATATAGTTTGAATTTTAGTTTGCCTCTTAAAAAGTCACGTAAAGCGATCTAATAATCGCTTTCAAACTTAACAATGTTAAGTATAAATGCCTTAAACTTAAAGAAGAGCAAGATCGAAACTGCAGCTATGTTTAAATTAAATTAAAATTATTTTTTTATATTTATATAGAAGTTACTGTCTAAAATATCATCTGTAAATTGTCAATATTTTACAAGTATTATTATACAAAAGTAAAAATAAGCCTTGTAATTTATGAAACTTAAAAAAAATTAAAAATACGACTAAACTTGATTGCCATGATCCTTCGAGCATGCAAATTTTTTAAGACCATTGAAATTTGATTATCCTGTTATATTTTAAAATAAAAATGAATGAACCATTTGATTAACACGAAGTGTACACATTTTTGACACACACACGATTTCAAGAAAATAACCACAGTTAAAACGTGAAAAACCAACGATTTTTATTTGTGATTTCTATTCAAGTTTTGAACTTTAAATTCGGGTAGATTTTCAGTCGTAGCACAACATGACATTAAACATTTAGTAGAGATCAATATATAGGAGAAAATTAATAAAGGCATTTAAAATATTACAATTTTTCGATAAACACAAATTCAACTGGGAAGATTTCACTGAAGCACACTGTGAACAGATCTGAGTCGGTGCACAATTCGCTTGGATTCAATCTTTTCGGAGGACTTCCGATATCGAATTTTAAATCCCACGGTTGATACACCACTCGATGATTTTTTTCTTCTCTCCAAAGAGCAAGAAATGATGTTTGCCAACCAAAATTTACCACACGACTGACGATTGCCCGCGCAAACAATTGCCTATGTTCTCCCAAGTAAGGTCATCGAGGTAGCAAAGGCCTTACCTAGGGTCAACGGTATAGTTATGAGATATTTAAACGGAAAAGATCGTAAGCTTTTCGACGTTCATCACATCCTTAAAAGAGATTACGCCCCCCTTTGAAAAGCTATGCAAACAATAAAGCTTCGAAAGGCGCAACGAAACCACAAAGTCTCTTCGACAACCACGACGCCAGGAATTATATCCAAGCTAACTTTTTACGAATCCTGGATATTGATACTCATCTTACGACATTTCGAATCTACGATCAATATTTTAAAAAGGATGCGCATTTATTGGAAGGAACAAAGGCTGCATATACATTATTCATGAATTACCCAAAAAAGAAGAACCTAAAAAAGGTATAAATAATGATTTATTTCATTTACATCGTTATACCAACATTTATACGTATCGTTTGAATAACACGATTTCTTTCCGAGGACTAGCTTATGCATTCCTTTTAAATTCATTTAAATAATTCAAATATACATACCAGGACATCCACCATAAATGGGAGATTTACATCAGAATATAAATGCTATCGTTTTTGTTTACAATACATTATAAATTGTACAGAATTCACCAGACCAAGTGTTACTGATTTAAATCATCATATTTTGAACCAAAAGATGACATTTAGAATAGATTTTAAAGTTGTCCAAATCACACTTGCACAACAGAGTATAGATTTCAAAAAGCGATCTTTATAATTAACAGTTCAAACAAAATCTATTCAATAACTGGATAAATATCTTAAAAATAACTAATCCTTGAATTGCAACAATATCGGAATGGATTCTGCAATACTTGCCCAACGATGATCTGTCTGTACAAAATATAATTTATTAGTACATCCACAAATTCACGACAAGGTTTGGATTAAGAATAAAAAAATGTGGAATTAATTGCTGATTAACATACTTTATTGAATCATAAATACTTCAGGATTCATCTAGAACAGTGCTCCCCAACCGGTGGTCTGCGTCCCGGTAATACTAAGAAAGGTTCTTTCACGCCCCTTTGTATTAAGGGAAGAATCAAAACATAAGTCTACTTAGAAACCTTAATCTTTCTCTCTCTCGTTTTAAGCTGAGAAAAGATCTGGTTCTTTGGGATTCTCGCGTACAAGAAGAGGATATATAAATGCTTCAACTTTTGCAAGAATTTTTAATTGCTGTTGACGTCGACAGGAAAGTTTTTTTAAATGTAATAAGTCAAAACTTGGATGCATCGGTACTAAAATTGAATCACTATTATCATAAAAATGAGGATCCTTGTAAAGGAAATCTTTGGATTAATAATCCCTTCATGGAGGACTTTATTTCATAAACTCTTACGAGTAGAGAAAAAGAACAATTAATAGAGTTGTCTTCGGATGCTATTATGATATTCAGACACAAAACATTAACATTTACTTAATTTTGGATATCAGTGAAAGATGAATATTCATCTTTAAGCTGTAAAGCTATAAATTTATTAAAGGAATAGACTGGACATGAATGCAGCAATTGGTCTGTCAAAGACACCACTGCAGCCAAGAATATCCAATATACGAGTTAAATTCAGAAAGTAAGTGTACTAGATTTTTTTTGAGAAAAAATAGTATTTGAGAAAATATTACAGGACATTGTTGATACATTTATTGAATATTTTTCCATATAATTGCCATGTCGTTGAATGCATGCGGCGAGTCGTGCTATAGCTTTTTTATGCCTTCCTCGAAGAACTCTCCCGCCAGCTCTTTTCCCTACTTCAGAACCTCTTTCTGCACCTGTTCCTCGATTGAAAAACTAATTCCACCCATATGTGACTTCAGGGAGGTAAAAAGATGATGATCTAAAGACGCCAAGTCAGGGGAATACGGGAAAGTTGTTCAAAACATCCCAACCGAATGAATCCAAGAGCACCTTTGTGGCTGAGGCTGTGTGAGGAAAGGCGCTGTCGTGAAACAAGCACGCTCCTCTGATCATCCTTTTGTTTTGAATGCTTCTTTTGAGCTTTTTAGGATGTCACAATATTGTTGTGCATTGATGGTTTCCCTCTGAGGTAGAAATTCGACTAAAATTATGCCTTTTCGGCCCAAAACATTGAGCCCATGATTTTTTTGCTCGAAATTGTGGTATTGAATTTTTTTGCAGATGGGGAATTGATATGATGACTGTATTTTGACTCAGGCGTTTAATAAACCACCCATGTTTCATTTCCAGCTACGAAAACGCTCAGAAAATCCTACTATTTCAATTCAAATCGCTCGCACGTAGCTCGCACTTGGTGGGATTTCTTACCGACATCTTTCACGCAACTGGACATTGCGGCGTGAGTTTTTGTACTACGTATTCTTGATATGTTTGCTATGTCAGGATATCCCCTTTTACCACTCAGTGTTAAAAAAAAATCACAGTCCGTTATAGTTACAGTACACTTACTTTCTGAACGTGCCTCGTATTAGCAAAGATGCACCAGCAGGTTTCGCATTAATTTGTTGAAAACTCCATTGTTTCTGTTAAATTTTAATGTATTAGACTGTTGTTAGTATGTTTATTTGTTAGTTATAGTTATCTCCACCTGTCACAGTATAAGATTTAAAAAATATTACATAAATAACCATTTTTATTCCAGTATTAGTGGTCCGAAAAAAATATTTACTTTTTTTTACCGGTTCGCAGGTGCAAAAAGGTTAAAGACTAATGATCGACAACGTAAATTTTAGTTTAGAAAATAAGGTCCGAAATGAGAGAACGGTTAAAGTGGATGACGATATTCTGCGAGCTGAAATTGAATGGCGAGTATTATGCGAACTTATTGCAACGTTTGAGTGATGAAATCCAGAAAAAAAAACGATCGCATTTGGCTAAAAAGAAAGTGTTTGATTAAGACAATGCATCAGTTCACACATGAAATCAATGAATTAAAGTTCGAATTGCTTCCTCGTGCAGCTTATTCGCTGTATTTAGCCCTTTCAGGTTATTTTTTTTTCCAAACTTGAAAAAAGGTTCGGTGGTAAAAAATTGCCAACAATTAAGTGGTGTCAGCGATTGATGACTATTTTAAAAAGCTCGACGATTCTCACTATAAACAGGATATCGAAGCTATTGAACATCGCTGGAAATAGTGTATCGAGCTGAAAGGAGACTATGTTGAAAAATAGAGATATTTTTTTCCATGTTGTTGTTTACTTTGTTAGATTTGGTACTTACTACAACTTTCGTACATTGTATTGTATTCGATTATATAAAGGCACACGTGCTTATCCTAGTTTCATTGTTCATTCGACTTCCTTGAAATAATTTACATATCAAGTAGCATCTTCAGATAAATATATATTTGTACATATACCCCTTTTAGACGCTTAATATTATTTCGGGCCTTTTTGTAAAATGATTATAATAGTATCGGCTAAATGCAGATTACTTAAATCAAGAAACTCTGACACAATTCCAAAATACAATCTAACTTTTAACCTTTGAGCTTTGTCATAATGGTATATTTTTCTGCAACGTGCCTACACTACGATTATTTATCTGGGTCATATTTTGATCCAGTTTCTTAAAATAATCTATTGATGCTACTTAACCCTGTCTTTATTGCCACCGTCAATTTGAGTTTTAGGAGCAAAATTACAAAGACTTCATTATTATTTCCTAATGTTTTTCATTCATTATTATTTATAGAATGATATGAATATATACCTAAATATATGTCCTTTTCGGCTTTGTAATTTAGAAGTTATATATGATGTATACTCATCTCTATAAAACTAGTTAATTTGGCAATTCGATTAATTTAATATTTTAACACAATAGACCGGCTTTATTCATAAAAACAATGTTTGGAAACAAACACAAAACTGACAAGGACTTAAACATTAATAAAAACGATTATTCCACTGAGATCTTCTTTCTAACGAGTCTGACTAAATATCAGGATGCCGCGTTAAGATCAAGCCAAAACAAGTTCCAAACACAACAAAATTGAATTGTATAAACGCGATAATTAAATTAAGATTTCGGAATCCAAAAGTGAAGAGATTGAGGAATATTCATATATACTGAAAAGAAAAAAAAATGCTAAATGTATACCATGTCAAAAAAATGATGCTTTTTGTCCAAGAAATAGGGTTCACCTTTTTTTCAAACGTTATGTCATTGAATGAAAATTATGGAAATAATTAGCTATCTAAACGCTTACTTATGTTATAATTAAGTTTGCCCTAATATCACAAACTAATGGGAAATGTATAGACCATATGAAAATAAGCACTCGAATTCGCTCGGGTAAGTTGCACACGGACGGGAAGACACCCTCAGTTGGGTAGGAGCGAATCCGAGATGCACTTAACACTTTCGCGCGCGATCACCGTCAATGCCCTCGTCATCTACTCGTTTCGCGAATCCGATTGCCGACGATATTAAAAACTATTTAAACCATCGCTAATACACACAATGAGGGGTCGGTCATTCTGTCCCGTGTTATTGTATCAGAGTAATGGGAGTCGAAAGCACTTGTTCTTAACATTTTTTAACAACAATTTTATGAGATTACAAAAAAATCTCCATAAAGTGTCGGTCGTTTATTGTTTTTTGAGCACCACCTGCAGCGCAAATAATATGTTTCCCTTTTATAATTTTTGGGACAGATTTTTTTTCCAAAAAATGATCAGTGTTGACTATTGTTGGAGCGGTAGTGGTAGTCACTAAAATTGCAGAAAACTCATCGCCTTTTCGGTTTATTGTTCATAAGAGGGATTATATACGTACATAATAAGAGGGTCCCACATTCTTCCATTTAAAAAACAAATAAAAATCTTCCATATAAAATAATTATTCAGTTGACAAAATAAGCTTACTTTCTTCATTCATTGACAATTGCAAAAAAATAACTAGACACCCTTCTTTTTTCTAGATTTTACTTCTTCAACCTTTTTTTATGCTGCGTCGGAGGCTATTGTAATGTTTGATTGCTAAATCTGATTTATGAGGCTTGTTCCATAAAGATCTTTTAACAATTTTTGTTACATTTACCTAAAAATATTTTGGGAATATATATTATTTTATGTGATTTTGCCGAAATTGGTAATCCGAAACGTAAATACATAACACTTTTACCAGTGAGCGATGTTCATAATATGTATGTCCTCCAAGTCGTTGCATCGCAAAAATGGAATTATTCACCAAAATTAATTTATCTCGGAAAAGTTTGGAAATCTTTGAGCCATGTTCTGAAAAAGGTTTGTGTCCCGTGCGCGGCAAGCATTGGACTAATCCGGCGGGAGAGGTTACAGAGAGGTACATGCAGTCACAGATGTGCTGCAGCGACGAAGGGATTGACGGTAACCGCGCGCGAAAGCGTTACGTATGTCTCACCCTGGCCCGACAACGCCCTAGCGAGAAAAGATGGGACTTGACTTTTGCGTTCGTCAATATGTTCATTTAGGAGACCCGCTGGGTGAGCGTTTGAAATGAAGCTCGGTGGTTATGCTACCTTCAATATCGAGCGAATGAGGAGGTGAATGTATGATACAGACGCGATGGATGTAGCCCCTTCCTGTTAATGGATATTGAAGAGGCCCATAGTTCTGCAGTGGACTGTTTTGTGGTTGCACTATGATGATGATGAATAGGATAAAATTACAACAGAAAAATATAAATTAAAAAATATTATGTAACGAATAGGGAAAAGCTCGAGAAAAGCTCTAGTTGTTGTTGCAATTGCAATCACTCACTCTCATGACGTAATTAACGCTTTGCGGCGTGTCGATCGTAAGTCTTACGTTCGTTCTAACTGCATCTGGTGACAAAACTTGCTCGGCTAAAACTCTCGTGCCGGATTAGTCTTTTGTATATCGCCTTCGGGGACACAAAAAAACAAGACAAAAAAAACAAACCATTTTCAAAACATTGCTCAAAGACTCTCAAACTTTCCCGAATAAGATAAATTAATTTTGGTGAATCATTCGATTTTTGCGATGCACAAACTATAATACATATTATAAACATCGCTCACTATCGCGTATTCGACAATTTCGCCAAAATAAAATAAAATCACATAAAATAATGTATTTTGTCAACAGAATAGTTATTTTTAATAGAATATTTTTAAATTGAAAAATGTGGAACCATCGTATTATGCACGTATATTATCCCTCTTATGAACAATAGGATCGGTGCTATTTGTTGTAGTCTTTTTATCAAGCATTTTACGATCCATTGACGAAATCTTAAAAGTATCGTAAATTTAGCAGCTGGTCTCTTTGTTTAGACTTTCTTTTCTAGTTTCGCCGAAGATCGCCGTTACAATGACTCAAGTAAGCAGAGCAATTTCGTTATCTATAAATACTCATTTTTGTCATTTATGAGCTTCTAAACATTTTGCATATATATATATTATACTCGCTCTCGCCTTTCGTTGAGTTCAATTGTGTATAACATTTTCGTTTTGTATTTGGATTATTTCGCATTCCGCTTTTAGTACCTATCAAAGTGATTTTGTTGATCGTGAAGTTTGGATAATGCCTGGACCGATAATCATGCTTCACAAGGAAATGATAATTGGACAAAGAGCCATAAAACAATATCAGATTTTGGTTTTGATTCTGCATCTTCAGGAATTAAAAAAGATATTGGAGATACATCTATAGAATTTTTTAGAAGTGTTTGGACTGAGGAAATTAAAAAACTGTTGATAAAATTTACGAATGCTTATGGAAAAAAGTTGTTGAAAAACAAATTACCAAAAACAAGACACTACACGGTGACCAAATTCAATGAAATAAATGATATGGAATTGGATAATTTTTTGGAGCTGTGTCTGCTCGGTGGGCAAATAGGTTTTCCAACATTAAGAAAAATGTTTTCATGTGCTCCGTTGTATTATCATCCAATATTTTCTTATATAATTTCGGGTAGAAGATTCGAAAAAATATTGAGATGTTTGAATTGTACATTAAACAATAATGACAGGATGTCAAAAATAAGCCCACTTATTGACATCGTTGTTTCGAATTTTCAAAATATATATTCTCCATCGGAAAAAATTTCTTTAGATGAATATCTTCTTCTTCGTCGAGGGCGACTGTGGTTATGGCAATACATGAAAGGGAAGAAAGCTAAATATGGCATCAAATTTTATAAACTTATTTGAGCTGCAGGTGGTGTTTGAAAAATAATAAACGTGCCAACACTACATGGAGATGCCAAACCTGCAATAAAAATCCTGCTCTATGTAGTGGAAATTGCTTTATTTATTTTCATCAATAATTTTTTTATAGATACTAATTTTTTGGATTTTTCTTTTGTAAATTGTAAATTTATAAAATTATTTCGCAATCTTATGACCTATATTATTATTTTTTATAGCTTTGTAAACCCTTTTTGTGTATTTTTAAAAGTGTGTACTGTGTGTAATTTTCGCAAATTTGTAAACCACAGAATCACCCCATATATATCCACATACGAAAAATAAATATAATACAATAAAAATAGAATACGATCCTTGGCAAAAATAAAAATGTTGAGAACAATTGTTCGACTCCCATAAATATAATACAATAACAGGAGACGGCCCGTCTCAGACGGGATAACCGACCCTTCATTGGGTGTTCTAGCGATGGTTTTGTTACTCTTTGAATAATGTCGTCAATCGGATTTACGAAACAAGGTAATCAGAATCTGATTGTACGCGAAAGTGTTAATTGCCTCCCTAAAGAAATAACCACCCATATGTTGCTTCTTTTTCCATACTTTCTACTATTATACAAGTCACCTTTAAAATTTTACCAACATTAAGCATTAATTTATTTTTCAACCGTATCCAATCAAATGAGTCCAACTGACAAGAATTTTTTCAAGCGTCATCGTTAACATTTTTCCAAATTTCACGGTTTTCACATTTTTTTTACAGTCAACATTCATAAGATTCCAACTCAATTTCAAACACTCACCCAGCGGGTCTCCTGAATGAACGTATTGACGAACGCTTTCACGACCGTCTCGATAGGGAGTGTGGGATTTTTGTAAAGATTGAGTAGTTTTCTTCGGGCGACAGTGAAAAACTACTCTAGACAACCTTTTTTATTCTACTGAAAAGGGCTTTCTGGAGTGTAGAGTCCAGTCCCACCTTCACTCGCTAGGGCGTTACCAGGCTAGGGGTGAAGACATACGCAGGGTCGTAACTAGGGCGTGGCAAAGCAGGCGCCCGCCACGGGCGCAACTGGGCTTGGGGCGCAAAACGCAGAATACATGAATCAACACTGATTGACTCTGTCCGTTTTTATAATATATGCTAAGTTGTCTAATCATATTTTCTTCATTACCACTATGTTCGTGTATGGCATCCGATCACGATCCGCTCATTTGTTATATAAGCGGTCCGAAAAGCGGACCGATTGAGCATATGAACCTTATGGCCACTCCGTCCTCTTTTAGGGCTTTTTGCGGCATTTTCTATAATCTGTACGATTACGGAAACAAAATAGCTTTTAGACACTTTCTATCATAGTATTTTTTTACAACAATAACTGCCATATATACGTTAGGTCGGGTACTTTTGGGACTATCTTTGTATATTTTAAGTCATACTTTATAATTTAATTTATTGCATTTATAGGGGCGGGGGGGGCGTTAAGTTAGATATTTGCCACGGGCGCTTCATACCCTAGTTACGGCTCTGGACATACGTGACGCTTAAGTGTATCTCGGATTCGCTCCTACGCCAACTGAAGGATTCTCCCCGTCCACGTATAACTTACCCGAGCAAATTCGAGACTGAGTGCTTTCCTATTTCAGGTTGACCCTCTCAGTTCACCGATTTCAAAATGATATAGAAGGCAACAGAAGATAATGCTGTTAACGTTGCAAAGTGAAGTTTTTCACATGCCTCTCCTCAAGGCTTTCTATTTGATGTTTTTCTTGTCCTTGCCCTGTTCCTTAAGCTTTTTGGCTCCTAACCGGTAAGGTTCATCATGATCCATATTGTTGGATAAGAGATAGCGAATAACAAGCAAACCATGATTTGTAAAAGCAATTAATATAGGAAATACGCAGTGGGTGAATTTGAAGAAATAAAAAAAATATTCTTATGGATTAATATTATATTCAGTCAAAGATAATTTAAGGAAATTTCAAAGTACATTTGAATTACCCTGTCAGGAATCAAATGTTCTTTTTAAAATTGAGCATAGAAGAAAATGGGTGAATTACTATCCAAATGAATTTTGAGTTTGGACATGTTTTCTGCATCGATTCAAAAACATGTCAAGCTCAATGATCATGAAGTAGATAATAAGACTGAATCACCCATTTTGTTTTCCATCAAAATTGAAAATCTTAATACATAGATTTAATTTCTAATGACTAGATTTAAACTGTAATACATTCACAGCCTTAAACATAAAACTTATGAGCTAACAGAGTCACAGCCTAACAGATTTACAAACTATTGTATCATTTAGAGCGTAATACCTATTAGGTCAATAATATAAGTACTTTTTAATTGAGAATGTATTTCATAAATACTTTTTTTATATTCTTATTTCAATCATATTTATATATATACTGTACTTTTGTCTCTTGTTATTAGATAACATTTATACTTTTTTAACTTTATATTTTTATATACGAATTACACAATGTGTGCTTTATATGGCAAGAGCCATTTTAAATAAATAAATAAAGAAATAAATTTTAATCCTAATTTCTATCTAAATAAAATCATACAAAATAAATATATTTATAAAAATTTCAAAATTACATAAAAAATTCACAGAATTTTATGTATCAAAACAGTACAGTCAATTCTCATATAACACCGATGATTGAAATTCAGTGCTTCTCCGTTAAAAACTAATTTTTTAAAGTACATGAATATTTTTTCGATTAAAAACGCAATGTTACTTGAATAACTACTACTGTGGTTAAATATTGGTATTATAATTGATAGACACTTATACGGAGAGAAAAAAACCCTATTTATAAAATGGTTAACACATTGTATGCGGGAGATTGAGATTACAGTCCTCGGCGCGTCAATCATTGAGCGCGGGAGACGTGCTGGCGACTGTGATCCCAGTTATTTTCATTTGACTGGAAACATCTATTATTGCTATTCTTTTCACACAAAATATATTTAAGCCGACCGATCTATCGACGTACGGTATCATTTTTTAATAGCCTTGAAATCTTTTTTTAATATATGACGCGGATGTCCCCAGACGTTATCATCCATCATATACAAAGTGTTAATATAGACAACACAAATGGACATTTGAAAGATTCAGATGATCTAACTGTTGAGATTATTTCAATGACATAAATTCTTTCTTTGCACTTCGGAAGCAAAAACATTCTATTAATATATAAAATAGATTTATAAGATCCGCCAGACCAAGTGTTGTATTAAAACATTGTTAATTTTCAAACAATATTAGAACACATTTGTATTTATATGAATCTGAACTTGTTCAATTTAAAGGCTCATGATGAACTTGTACACACTTTGGCATCAAAATTATGAAATCCGCGAAGTTTATATGTAACATAATTTCAGTCAATCAGAACTCAATTCATATTCTGAGCTTACTCCTATAGCGAATATACTATTTTGTTAGTTTGTGCATTTCTTAATTCTGCCAATAAATACCGTCAAATCAATTAATCGTATGATACAAACAAATTTTATTCAAGATCAAATGTTTGAGCTCATAAATAAAAGCCGGATGGCACTTATAAACTAAATATGGAAACTCGTATCTGATTTGGCGGACCCTGCGTATAATAAAAATTGGAAAAAGACATTTTATAATTATATAAACTTAAAGATAATAAGTTCTGAGAAATGATTTATGCCTGATGTAGCCGTAGATGAAAATGATATTTCTCCAATGGATGATAATGAACTGATATTCAACATTTCTCATTGTTTTGGCAGAGATGTCAGTGATCTAAAAATAAATAAGGGATTATTTCAAATGAACATCTAATAAAAATACATAGATTGATCACATGGAAAGCGATTCCAATAAAACAATCAATGATGTATTTATGTTAATGGGTGGAATTTTTATAAGATCCATGCTTTATATTGACAATATGGATAAAAAATTGACGAATAGATCTAAAACCGACTATGATGATTTAAAAATATTTCGATGAAAATGTGTTATACGAGAATTCATTGTGATTGAAGTCTATAGCCATGAAAGACTATAGCACTACAACGTAACATTTGCCGGTTCATCTATCGACATTCAATTTTAACATGCCCGTGGTTTGTTGTTATTTGTATCTAATGAGAAGGGTACTGAAAATTCAGCAGTAAATGAGTACCACTCAGGCTCCATACTGTTTTCTACTGGTTCATCGGGTTTGGTTGTTGACCAATCCATGCTGAGGTCAGAGCACTGAACTTCGAATGGCATGTCTTGTGTAAGTAAAGCTGCAAACAAAAAACAAACACATGAACAGTATATTTAAAAACTGTCACACAACAACTGCTCAGTGAAAATCGGAATTTCATAGATTTGATTCATACATACTTGGCATGATAGAAAAATACTGCTTTCTGAAGCAAAATAAAATACTTCCTCACTATTGATCAAATAATAATATTTTATGTTAAATATTAGCTTATTCAATCTGTCAATTTTTTGACAATATTCATAGTAGTTTTGAGGAAAATACTTGAATCATTCTATTTTCAACTTAACATGTTTATTTTATTTTTTTACCATATAAAATTATTGAACTGATTCAATATATATATATATATAGACGTGTAGGTAGCCCCGCGATTAAGCAGTTGAACTTGTAACTCAATAATCTTGCCAACTTTTCGCCTCTAATTACCAGAGTTTGCAAAAAGGACGAGTTTGATTGTAATTCCAAAGTTTTTATTATTTAGTTTGTGCTGTATGTTTTTATTATAGACTGAGAGTTGGCAGCATAAATTGAAAATCATCTAACACATGTGAATGATTTAATAGTTGTGTTCTGGCATATTTCCAGACTATGATTATGACAGTCTGGCGACTGAGTGCCGTTGGGTTTGGGAGGGGAGGAGGTTGAAATCTAGTGAAAATTCAATATATAAGTTATATAACTTTTTAAAATTAATATCATTTTCTGGTTAATTTCAGCAAATTTGAACCAGTCTGGAACTATCAATCTTATCAAGTCTGATAAATGCTTATTTCAAGTTTCTTGACCGAATTAAATATTGTTTTACGCTTAGCTATGAAGATCACATCCAAGCAGTTAACGTTGTTGCTAAAGAAGGGGACACAAAAGACATGTATAAAAAATAAATATTCAACCTGTCATAATTCATATCATCCATTATTACAGCATTATTTTAAAAATAATTTTTGTGGATTTGTTTATATTTAACAAACAATTGGTTTTTTTAAAAATGAGATTACTTACTCCACCCATAGACCTATAATGATTGAGTTACAAAGATCAACCATAAGTCACGATACAGAAGAGAGGTAGCAAACAGCGACTCTAAATAATTTATTTCGCTATGTTAACCCTTTGTGCTCGAGCGGTGCCTCTCAGGCACCAATGCATGTGATGAATATTGCTTCATGAGTCTACTCCTGGCCTTTTGTGGATCATGTTATGAGGTGTTGAGTGACACAATGTATTATATGGCTACAAAGATGTCTTATCTGCTGACTGCAGATCTGCCTTTGACGTTAGTCCGAGCTCAACTTTCTTGGCAATCAGCTAGCTTGCCCATGTGATGAAGATAGTGACGACGTTAGCGGTGTAAGAAGACGAAAAATCCAAATAATGGACAGTGAATCTGAAAGCCATAGTGATTGTACAGAAAAGATTGAATCTTTAGAATGGACAATGTGCACAGAATTCGAAGAAATCCCCACAAGAATACCGTTTGTATCCGGTGAAAGACAACCTAGCACAGCTTCGACTTCGCAGAGCAGTTCTGAAGGCATCCAACTAAATGGGAAGCTGCACGTTATTTTGATTGGATAAAAAAGGGATTGTAAGGTTTGTTCCCAACGAACCAAGCCTGGCCAAAGGCGACAAACTGTGTACTACTGTGACACTTACCCCGACAAGCCAAATATATAGAATGTAATGTTTAACAAATATCCTTCAATGAACTATGAAAAATGTATAATGTTATATACAAGTTTAAAGTGTTCTATTGTGTCTAAAATTATTTTATGTTAACTGTAAAGAACTCATTAAATAAGCGGGAGCGGCTGACTGCTCTCAAAAATGGCCTCGAGCGTAAAGGGTTAAATTTGATTTTAATTAAAAACTTGTATTTTTTTTAAATGGTCACCCTTTCTTGAAAATAGATCTTTGGAATGTGTCCTCCGTGCAAAAAGAGGATCAACTATATATAATTAAAATTTGAGCGGGATTTTAAGAATCACTGACCTGTTTCATTGAGTCTTCTCCTTTTTGGCAACGGACCTATATCGCTTGAGGAACTTCGTTTGAGATTGCCATATACGATTTCCTTCAATTTTTCTGTGAAGTTTTAATGTATCATTTTCCATTGAATATGTCATTTTATATTTTATTGTGTCAATGTGAAATTCATTTCATATTACCAATCTTTAATTAAATACACGTCGAGTATTTTTTCAAATCACACTACAACAGACCCGTGGTAATCCGGCCTCAGTCTAATCCGTCGACCCCTGTAATCCAATATGCCAATACAAATATAGTTAGGAGGTACAGAAGAGTTTCGTCAAAGACCAGTGTGGCTATGAGAGAACTCCCGGGACTTGATGTGTGTATGCTCCACAACGCGTGTCTTCAGTTTGCTTGCGACATTGCGTGGGCGTTCACGTAGTGCTTATTATCGCAATGTTTTCGTCAACCCAAAAATGAAAACAAAAGATTAAAAATTAACGATAAAATTGAGATTCTAGACCTTAGATTTTTACAAAAAGTTAAAAGATTTAAATCTTGACATGTTATTGGAAAATCAAAGCCATAAACTATTATGGATTAAAAGCGCGTGGATAACAAAAGATTTTTTCAAAAAATGGTTTTATGAATGTTTCGTTCCAGAAGTTAGGAAATATTTAAAAGATCATAATCTTCCTCGAAAGACGTTGCTGATTTTTGATAATATTCCTGATCATCCGTCCGGAGAAGAACTGACAATTGAGGATATAATCACCACTGCTATGTTCTTTCTGCCGAACTCCACTGCACTCATCCAAGCGTTCAGTTTTTGAAGCAAGACTACAAAATAAAACGATTCATGATGACCACATCAAAAGATCAACATATGGAAAAAACATTAAATGATTTCAACATGAAAGACTTGGATTTTGACCTTTGTCAGTCTTGGAATTTATTGCTCCCATCAATCATTATATCGTCATGAAAGAACTTATGTTCATAATTAGCCGAAGAGAATGGTGCATCATACAAGGAACTTTTACTTCTCAGGGGGCTGAGAGACAAGGATTCACTCTTGCGTTATGCCAATGTAAAACAACAACAAAAATTGACGAACATTACAACATAAATTTACAAATTAATAAATAAAATAATACATAAATAAATATTTTAGTTTTTATTCTTTGCAATTGCTATGGCCATTGTTTGACGTTAATTCTATAATATGAAACCTTGTGTTATCAACGTATATCTCATCATTTTCATAATTCTTCAGATTACAAGTATTCCTTTTCAAAAAGTTCCGGAATACAAGGGGTCAGTTTTCTTGTTTTGTCGGATTACCGCAAGTCTGCTGTATTAAGAAAAAGCAAACAATTGGGTGGTTTTAATATTCATCTCATTTCATTTTATGTTTAGAAGAATCTAAGCATTTGAATTTTTAAATCATTTGAAATATATCAACGTCTCTTTTAATAATAATTTATATAGTTACATTCAATAAAAATATATTAAAGCATCAAATACCTTTCACGGTGTCTTCGAACAATTGTAATGGGGTTCTTTGGTCTTTAACGTCCATCTCCTCTTTCCGTGCCATCATTCTTTTCCTGTCTGCGCCTTTTAGAAAAGTATAACTTTCCTCTAGATGAAAGTTTGAAATCTACCTGTGAAAATTAATTAATACTGTTAATTTTAAAATACATAACTAATAGTAGAACGGTCTTATAAAACAAAATGAGAAACTTTTTAGGTCCCTGCTTGCGTTTTAGCATGATAATAGAATAGCATAAAACATCTACTTAAGCTGTATGCATATTGAAAAAATGACATTTTTACTTCTATTGCTTGAAAACATAGATACAGGCCATAACGAGTTAACGTCAACAAAACTATTTCTAAATGTTTTGTTTCTTCTTAACTTGTGTAGTAAAAAATCTCAGATGATTAACTTAATTTCAAATCTTAAAAGCGGTTAGACTCAATTATTATGGGGTCAAATCGTAAGAATCAATCATCAAGAATAATCAAGAACGTATCACTATAATAGTGTGTGCAAATGCAGCAAGCAAACACCAACTGCCACTGCTTGTTATTGGAAAATCAAAGAATCCCAGATGTTTTAAAAATATCAAGTCTTCTGGTTGAATATGATCATCAGAAAAAAGCCTGGATGAATAGTGAAGTTTTTTTAATGATGATATGAAAAACAGTTCATACCAGAAGTGAAAAAATATCTCCATAGATAAAAGAGGAAAAACTATTAACATTAGTTTTGACCAGATCGATAAAATGTTTACGGTAAAATTTCTTCCACCTAAGGTCACATCAGTAATAAAACTAATGGATGAGGATGTAATAGAAACATTAAAATGTTTACATAGAAACAACGGCTGATAATGCTGGTGTGATGAAAAAATTTGGGCGTGAAAGTCTCATCGTCTGTACATAATTGAAGAAAAAATTAAAGTCTCGAGTCCCGGGAAGTCTTGGGACTTTGAAATGATCGTGTCTCGAGTCCTGTGATTTTTTAAAATGTCAAATCAAGTTCCAAGAAAAATCCTAGTTTTGACTCTTTGAATAGCTAAAAATATCTATATGAAATCAATTTATACTTATTCCATTCTAACTATGTTTAATAAGCAAATATATATTGTGTAATCATTAGCATTTGCTTTAGAAACATTAAAGTGTCTTCTATTTTTACAGTTCTTTTCTCTTTTGCAAGATTACTTTAATGTTTAAAAATATGGTAAGTAACTTGTTATCTATAGATTTGATTTGAATCTTTGAAAGATTTGAATCAACAAAATTGTTAAACCATGAGATTATCTACAGGTGATATATATTTAAATTCAATAAAACATTATGTTAAATCCGATTTTGTTTCTCATTTAAATTTTAAACTGACAGAGATTTGAAATGGTAAGTAATTTTGTACAGATAATGAGATTTTTTACTGTTATTACCATTAAAAAACTTAAAAATATAGTATATTGTTTTATTGTGCATTAACTAAATATGGAAAGTACTAACAAATCTTAAAAAAACTTATGATTACCGAAATAATAGAACTAAATACGGTCCTGGCATATGTAGCTCTAGGGAAGATTTGTTAATTATGTCAATTTTGAGTCTTGTATGTCTATTCAACTGAGATTAAATAATCTGTATCAGGTCTCACTGCATCAGATTATCATGACCTAGGTCTTCCAAGTAGTATGCTGCCATTGTGGCGCCTTTTCACAAGGCTTATTCCTGAAATGTCGCCATACCGCCATGATTTTAATGAAATATAAGGTAACAAAATCTGAAATCGCGCAAGGACTACATCCTAATATGTCAGATATCAATATAAAACAACGCATTTGCATTATCAGATGTATCATAATGCAAACTTAAAATTCGCTTGTTTGCTTTTTCTTGAAGCCATAATGAAAAGTGTACAATTTCAAACGTAAGATTCGTGTATTACACAGGGACGGCAAATACGACGTGTAGCGATAGAAACGCAAGTGGTGGCAGACATGCGATATCATGTAAAAATATAAAATCATCTTACGCTTTCATGACATCAAACCGCGGGTACACGGATCGAAGATATTTGAGCGTATTATGCTGCCATTGCTAAAAAATGTATTGATCGCAAACATAAATGTACTATGCTGCTTTACTTTGCTCCAAACACAATTCAAATCTGCATTATATTTTCTTTGTTTTAATATTTCGCAAATTTATAAATAATAAGTAAATCTAGTATATAGCTAAAAATAATTTAAAATAAAATTATTAATAAGAGTTGAATATTTTATTTATTCTAAAAAATAATGCTACCATCATGTAATAAAATGGTTTTGTTAGTTATTAAATTTAACACATTCGCTGCAGCGGGATTTTTATTGATGAACGGAAATATATTTGACATCTTCCTCTTTCTCGATTAAATGCGCTAATGTATAAATGAGATGCCGCGTTGAAATGTTAATACATAAGAACACATGACGATGCGTTTTCCGAACGGAACGGGTTAAAATGAAAGTAATCGTTATTATTGAAGAATTTTATTTTCATTTGATAAATTTTATAAATTTAAGTTTAATGAAAAAAAAAATTTATATGAATAAAAATAAACAAAGAAAAGTATAAAACCTTGACAAAAATTACCATATTCCATTTTAATTAATCAAAATAAATATGATCAGATATGCATGCTCATAAAAGCATCTATTTTTATTCAAATGTATTGGATATAAAAAAAAAGTTTGTTAGTTAAATGTCAACTACTATGATATTTTAGGTTTTCAAATTGACATTTATATATAATCTATATATATATTATTTATTACTGGGACCATAGCAATAAACAAGTTGAGTATTCTTCATATCTTAATGTTAAACAATATGCTATCAATAAAAAACGTAATTAAAAATACACATTTATTAAGAATAAAAAATAATTATACCAATTTATTGAGCAAATAAAAAACATGTTTAACATAAATTCTTAACTATTCATTTAATCCTAGCAAATCTAAGTCCACATATAAACGGAGACGTAATCCATATTGTGTTATGCGAAAAATTATTATGACAGAAATATTTGGCAGAGATTGAAAAGTTTCAATTTAATTTAAAATCCCATTCATTTAAAATTGAATTAAATCAAATGTGGATAAAACTATCGCTTACATATTTGAATATAATAATTATATCTTAGTCTGCTTTCATAAATGGTCCTAATACTGGCAAAGTATTAATGATGTTCCTTGATGATTCAGAATAAGTGTAGACGGTTTTGAATATATAATAGTAAAAGAAAATGGAGAATATCCAACTGACAGCAAGCATTCTGGAAAATAGAACAGTATTATTAACAGTGTGTGCATATATTTTAATAAAATTCCTGTCGTAGCAATGTTTTGTGATTATAAGATATAAATGCATACATATTGTTCACTATTCTTGCTCTGGGTAGTGTTGAAAGAGGCTCTTTCAAACAATATTGCCTTCCTCCGAGTATACATCTTTTAATATATTCTTTGTCTTCTACGACGGATAAATCAAGAGGAAATATTTTTCTCTCCGATGATGTCAGCTTACTATTGAGACTCTTGTACATATCATTTTGAAAATACCATTCTCTAGTAGTAAAAAATTGAAGCAGTTCCAGTCCATCGGAAATCCGATTCTGTATACGAATCATACTAAAATAAATACATATTATTATTTACTTATAAAATACTTTGTGTTATTTATGAGATTATTAATAATTTACAATCTTTTTTGTCGCAGGAGAAGCATAATAAAATCTATAAAATATGCCGGAAGCAAGTGATAAAACAACACGCAGAACTGGTGAACGATCTTGTATTTTCTTATATTGCCATCCGGATACCATAGTGGATAATCAAACGGATATTTACGAACTGTTGCTCTCCCCATTGCCAATACATCGGACCAAGTGGTATTCTTTGCGTCATTTGTCGTTAAATTGCATACTGGTATTTCTGCAGGCCTAAAATATAATATAACATAACGTATTTCTAACTTCAGTTTCTTATATTTTTCGAAAATCGTATCAAATATTTTACTTACAGCTTTTCCATAGAACCAATCGTGCTAGCCAGCACAATGAGACCATTGATTGCAAAATCCACTGGAATAACTTCAGCTTGATAATCACCATTGCAGTGCATGGATCGAATAACGCCTTTTCCCGCTCCGACCATAATACCGACAGGTCCATTCAAACTGTCAACCCAACCTTCCACTGGTTCTTCCCATGCTGGCGTAACTGAAATATTTTTTTTAGCAACGGATATCATCTATTATGCTCATATCTTATTGTCAAAATTAAATATTACGCACCTATGCTTGGGCGAGCTATCACCATTGGCATCTTTGGATATTCCTCCTTTATAAGACATTCTGCCAAACGTTTTGAATATGTGTAAGTGTTTGGATGCAGCTTCAGTAGATTGACCGTTATTAAATCAAGAGATGTTTCGTCCATCCATTCAATTGCATGGATGAGATCATGTGGGTTATTAGGTGCATCATGTACCTGAATAAAAGGAAAAAATTAACTAACGTATGAAATTTTATTGGGTTTTTTCACAGTACAAATGATATTAATAAGCATGGTTATTTATAAAGCGCTCGCATTGTGTTTATCAATATTTTGATCATATTATAATCCCAAAGAGACAGATGGAGCTTTCGTTAATACTTTGAAATTATTAAAGATATCAAAATGAAGCCTAGTACATAATCAAATTGATCTATCTCTATGTTATTATAATATAGTGTCTCTTTAGCACAAAAGTATATGTTTAATAAAGAACATTAATATGATAAATGTATAAAATATAGATTTTCTGTTTATGGGATTTTAAGTATTTAACCATATCAGACCGTAAATCTTGAGACAGAGACGGGTGTCTTGCGTCTCATCATAAAGCGTAAAGGTGGACCCCTACATGTCTAACTGAAATCGCTATCGTCAGATAAGCTATGATGATCATAAAATAAGATGACTTTCATTCACGTTGTCTTGAGAGCAGGCGTTTGTTTTGATAATTAGGATACTCGCATCGTTCTTATAGTTGACCAATTTTGTTATTCCCCTTTGACAGTTCTGGAGTGGCGTCATTAGCCAAGTGCTCATTTGCAAAATCTACTTCTTCAGAAGTAAACTGATAGGCTTGCACGGTAAACCTATCCTTTTATTTTCGCAACACATTAATAGGCAAAAATAGCTGATCTCATGCAAGTTGAACATTAATGAATGAATGAATGAATATTGTGTGCTATTAACAGTGTTAAGGTTCATTTTTTAAGCCTGGTTCCATTATCAAGCTTGTTATTCGCCGCGGCGGAGCTGACAGATAAGTGAATTTACTTGGAAAGGGTTAAATTGTTACGCTGCACTTTATTAATAACATAACAATGTCACTGGAATTTAAGGCATGTGGCTGTTTCTAATAATATGTATCAAATGAAAATATTCGATCTCTAGTACTAAGTAATTTGCTTTCATTCACGGTTGAATTAATTTTCACAATGTTATCCATTTTCAAATAAAATATTTTAATGATAAAATTAATAGAATACTGAGATAAAAATCATGAGAAATATAAATATTTCTTAAAAATAATAAAAGTAAAAGAATACATCAATAAGGAAGACCTAAATATTAGACTGATATAATGTAGGCGAGATTTTTGTGTTTTTGAGTTTGTACGATATAACTGCCTTTGGATCAGATATCTTGCCTTGAAAGCATTTACACAATGAAAATTATGGGTGAACACCTTGGCCTCGAAAATAGTCTAAATTCATAGATTTTAGATCTAAAAATTATGAAGACAGAAGAATTATCTCTGAGGGAAAACCTGATCTATGTACTGACAATGAGATTTCTGAAAATATTAATAGAGATCATTAGTGGTCACTTATTTTCTAATAATCACTCGCTATCATTGATTATTATTACACTTTATTTTCGATTGAATGACTATTTTGCTTGTTAACTAACTGTTGGATTGTGAATATCTTATATTTGCTTTTTGTTTTGCACTTTTGCGTCACTTATGCAATTTTTGTTTGCCGATGAAATCATATTTCTGCTGAAATTCATTTTATAAACAATCTAATTATAATAGATTGTCCCGTTAGGAATGTCGTTTTTTTAATACTTACTTTTTGATCATCAGTTGTGTCTCAGGCATCCATTTGATAACACGTATTATATATATATATATATATATATATATTTTAGTCTTTTTAGATTTTGTGCTGAACAAACAATTGACGCTAAATTGCATAATGTACGAATATCTTCAAAAACTTTATGCAACAACTGCAACTATAAATATTTGTGATATACTCGAAGAATCTTTAACTGTTTGTCAATGCCAGAGATTATTTAAACAATTTAAAAGTGAAAATTTTAGTTTAGAAAATAAGGTCCGAAGTGAGAGGAAAGTTAAAGTGGAAGATGATATTCTGCGAGCTGAAATTGAATCAAAATTGAATGGCTTAATAAATTTTTGTTTGGATTTAACTCTTTCGTTTAAAAAACGACATTCCTAACGGGACAACCTAATAATATAGTATACTTAACTAAATTTGAGCGTGATTGTTGTTTGACAATTATAATGGGTGTGACTGGTAATATTTAGGTTTGCCAACATTGACATTTTTTTTCTTTACAAAATTGAATAGATCAATAATGTGAACTCATCAGTCGTTTCTCTTATATAAATCGTGCATTGCAAAATATTATATACAGTAAATGGATTCGAGAAAGTGAAATTTTATTCAGCTCCTTTCGCGATTGGAATGCCCACGCGGATCTATAGAACATTTCACGGTCTATCTCCAGCGGCTATATTTACGCAACCGGCTAGTATTGTCGGTTTATTACGCTCGCAAAAAGACTAAAATATATCAAATACTGTTTATTACGGACAAAAATGTTGCACAATAGTTAATGATGCCAAAATAATCGTTGAACTGCTTTAAAAGTTGCGAAAAAAATGACCGAAAATCGAAAGCGTACAATGTTCAAAAGAACTTGTACTGTGAAAGTCAATTATTTTTGTTTGAGTGAAAGTAAAATATTTCAGAGTTGCTATTCAAAAATGTTTACTAAAATAGTTTTTTGAATAGTGCGGAAGGCAACGACATTATTTGTGCAATTATTCCTACAAAGCTGATTTTTTCTCATTGTATTGCTTGGATATTGTAAGTAAACAAAACGGCAGTCTACCGCGATGATGTTGTTGCTGGCGTTTATAACAATTTTCGAGACTTGTAAATAAATATTATATAAACGTCGTATACCTACAAGACTGAAAATATACTTCGATCAAGTTTCCACACTACAATCTTGGCCATGTCTACTGAAGCCCTAGCCACTAGGGAATCCAATCCCGGGATCCCGGACAGTTTTAGGTACTTAAGAATCCCGGGATTAGAAAACGTAATCCCGAAAATTTCGGGATTAAAATTTTTATCTAACAGAAATCGTACACCTCACCAACACGACGAAGGCTACTAAATCGAGACATTCCCGACGAAATCTGGACGCTTGGAAACAGTGGCGTAATTACTAATTGGCAAACTTAGGCGACGCCTAGGGGCTGTGACTGTCTTATCTATGTGTACATGTATAGCGTACGTGTATGTTTTTCAAATTGTTATAGTAACATTTCCCTACCGGTGATGTATTTACTACACCTTGACTCTAATAGTGGGAATATCGATATGAAATATAATAGATACGGGGTTCAGATTTTTTGTATTCCTACGTAATATAATTACAAATCACATCAAAGTATTATAGTATATAAGTATTCATCTGCAGCGACGGAAATAAATAATTTGTCGGGAAATCGGGAATTTTGCGATTTTTAGTCCGTGTCTCAGCAGAAAGGAATTTTATCAGTCATATTGATGGTGTTATACGAAAATGAGGGCTCACGCGGTCATCAACTCGAACTAGCATTTAAATATCTGATGACGATACCTCCAACGAGTGTGGAAGCTGAGCGTGCATTTTCAGCAGCAAGTTGCCCGACTTCCAAAATCAGATCCAGACTAAATGACGAAACACTAATGTTTAATGTTAATGTTACTTCGGGCATATTTTCAAAATAATATTTGAATTTTTTAGTGTTTTATTTATCTATTTTTGAATTGTATTTTTATCTTTTCTTAAATAAATAAAATTATTTGGCCTTCAAGTGATTTTTTATATTGAAAAAATGGACTTATTAGTAATTTTCGATCAAATTCATCAAGGTAATTTCTTAAAATATTGAAAATCCCAATCCCGAGATTCCGGGACCGGTCCCGGGAATGTCTAATGAAATCCCGAGATCGAAATTTTGGCTCGGGATTGGATTCCCTACTAGCCACATTTTATCGAAAGTAGACGACCTTTATTTAACAATAATTAACCCAAATTACTTGTAGACGAAAGAGCAGCTTTGTAGATTTAAATTTAATGCCGTTATGGAAAATTATTCAGGTTTCGAAAATTGTTATGAATGTCCGCATTTGTATGACTGTAACAAAAATTGCTTTGTAGAAATGAGTGCAAAATTTCGGGCGCTATCTCTCGTACTACATATAATGCAGCACTGAATACAATTGTCAGTTTGTTACAGTTTTTCGAACCGGAATGAAACCGATGCTGACTAATAGTTCCTCGAGTCATTTTGGATTCGGGACCGAATGGCAGTAGACGCGTCGGAAGACCTCGCCTACGCTAGGCAGACGGGTGTCTTTCGTTTCATCATATACTCGTACATCGATGGTGAAGTCATGCCGTAAAGGTGCCCCTACACGTCTAACTAAAATCGCTATCGTCGGATAAGCTATTAAGCTTTTTCAACAAAGATAAGACGACTTTCGTTCGTGTTGTCTTGAGAGCAGGCGTTTGTTTTAATAATTAAGATATTCACATCATTTTTATTGTTGATCAATTTTGTTATTTCCCTTGACTGTTCTGGAGTGGCGTCATTAGCCGAGTATCACCACTCCTTTGCAAAATCTTCTCTGAGAAGTAAACTGCATGGTAACCATGTTGACAAGTGCGTGCCAGATGAACTCTCAGAAGGCTAAAATTGAGCCGCTTGGAAGTGTTTATTCGTTAATAAATTCAAATACATAATAATAGTAGTTATTGACACTAAAATAAGTAGAAGAAATTGACACTACAGTTTCTCCCCGAGTCTCCAATGACTAGTTTGAAAACAAAAATGCATCCAAGATTTGAAATAATTTATATTTACTTGGGATTTATTACGAATAAACTTTCTAATTACTTAGCAAAAAAACGAATAATATCCGATTACTTTTATAAATATTCGAATTTACGAATATTGAAAAGAGGGCAAATATATTCGAATATTCGATTGTACAATACAAAATGTACAATTATCATCTCAGCATCGCACTGGATGAATTCGGACATGCGTTACATCACTTGAGGGTAATTATTGAGCGATTTACATTGCAAAATATTTTTTAGAAAATATTAATTCAGATCGCAACCATATCGTTTGTATCATATATTCACCTCTTACGAAGTAAATGCAATTCTTTCGTTCCTTGCTAGGGCCAGAGTAAATAATTTATTTAAGACAGCGACGTCGTTCTTCGTTGTGCCATAATTGTTCTTTCCCAAAGGCTTCCATCCATTCTGTTATTCTTCCACCCTAATCCATTTCCATCCATTTGATTTGCCACATAATCTGTTCAATGTCGATGCATTCAATGTTTTTTGCAACAAATCAAATAAATACATGATATATCTCAATTTGTCGAAGCATTTATTGACTGTAACATTTGCGGCGCAAAGTGTCAACGTTATATCGTTGTAATATATTCACATCGCAAGAGAACTCTTATATGAAACTTATTTTAACAGATAAGTATATTTTGAAGAAGCAATCTCAATGAACAATTGCGAGGCGTCGATTGACCGAATAGGGAATGAAACGATACAAAAAAACGTATTTTTAAAAACATACGTTTAAAAACTTCACTTGAGCAAAACAATTTTTCCTCTTGAACAATTTTGCTCAAAATAGATTTTCTTATAATGTTTTCTGTAAAAAATTCCACACAAATATCTTGTTCAAGTATAGATAAATGCTTTCCGGTAATGGTTTCGGAACCCCGAATGAATATGCATCTGCAATATGATTAACCTTTCCTATACCGCGCTAAAAACATCCGCGCGCTACCATGATATGTATTTGGTACACCATATGAAATTCTGAACCCCGCATCTATTATATTTCATATCGATATTCCCATTATTAAAGTCGAGTTATTTAACTACACAAATCACTCGTTTTGTAGTAAGTGACGCTTCATGCGATCATTATTTATTATTAAAAAAATGATTTCTTCATTTTTTATAATGATTTTCAAAAAAATATTGGTATTAATTTTCCCTGATCTTATTCCCCTAATCTTCCTCGCTCCTTCTGTCTATCATTTATTTAGATCCATGCAATATTATTTATCGAGGGGAAAATCATAAACACAGAAGAGGTAAAAAAAGGAATTGAAAGATATTTTATATCAAAACTCGTTTGAAAAAAAATCAATTTAACCCTTTCATTTAAAAAACGACATTCCTAACGGGACAATCTAATAATATATAATTGATACACTTCCTTTGAATGGTAAAAATAATTAATTTATATAATCATAGACAAAAAAAAACATAAGAGAATTTATTTGAAACACGGTTAAATCTAATGTTTATGGTATAGAAATCCATATCTTTTTCAACAAGTGTTCTTCAAAAAGAGACAGAAATAAATATGTCATTTGTCAGGCATGTAAGATACTGAGAATGGAGTTTCACCATCAAATCATTCAACCATTTGAACCAATATTTTTGGATTTAGTTTAAACATGAGGTGAAAAGCAAACGCATGAATGTAGTGCATTGATGTATTGCGA
This sequence comes from Stenopsyche tienmushanensis, assembly GCA_008973525.1. Classification (NCBI taxonomy): domain Eukaryota; kingdom Metazoa; phylum Arthropoda; class Insecta; order Trichoptera; family Stenopsychidae; genus Stenopsyche; species Stenopsyche tienmushanensis. Next base: position 845,458 of record WACJ01000114.1, read on the forward strand.
CATGGTCCATGCATATTATGCACGCGCATCGAAAGGATTAACATCGAGCTTAGTTGATCCAATGGCGCAACGGTTGGTTCTCAAGACGCATTTATCAAATTTTATATAATTTTCATAGATCAATTCAGCAAAGTACTCTTGTCCTCGTTTCTCTTCATTTTGAGCAACCACACTACGTACGCAATCGCCACAAAGAAAAGCATAATGCAAAATGGCGAGCGCAATAAATTCATCGATTACAAAATATAAAATGTGACCCAAAATCGCAATTGGAAAAATCTGCCATGTCATCAATTAAGTACGGTTGAATTAAATATCAATCATAGAGTATTAATACGTTGTTAAGCAATGTGCTCCAAATGTATTCAACTTTTAAAGAGCACTCAATTGCACACATGCAATTGGTTACTGCATCATTTTTTTTTAAATGTGGCTGTGCATTAAAAATTAATGTTAAAATAGTTTCTGATCGAATAAATATGATATGATATTTTACATTTCGCACTGGTGTTATTTCAAGGAATGACTCCTATTATGCAATATATAATATAGAATTAACATCAATCCTGATACAATTTGACCTGGCGAATAGAGCAACCGCCCGGGCAGTAAGGGATCATTGGCTCGAATGTAACCAGGTTTTTATTACAGGTTGTATCAGAATTCAAGCTAATTCCTTAGTATAAATTTCATAAGAATGTCTTAATTAAGCGCTGCTGTTCGCAATATTTTTTGCATGATTAAACAAACCTTCTCCTCTAATTTTTCATAATCCGCATAGCAGAAGGCTGTTGACATATGCACGAAGACCTTTAAATTGGCCATTTTTCTACATATTTCGATAAGCCTCCAGGTTCCCGTTGTATTCATATCGATGGCATCTTTAAGCTTTGCTTCCAATTTCAAAGTGGCTGCACAATGGAAAACCACTTGGACTTCCTTCTGGAGTTTTTCGATGGCTGCGGCGCTCAAGCCAAGATTATTAGACAGAACATCACCTTCGACAGCCGACAGCTTCTTCATCACCTCTGGTTGTTTTTCTCGAATTCTGCTAAACACCTAAACAACGCAAACAAATATATGTTTTATACAACTTATATATAGTACCTGTGGGTAGTCCCGCGATTAAGCGATCGGATTGGTAACTCAATCATCTTTGATTCAAATCTACAAAAGATGTGGTTAGCGATCACATTTTTAAAAACGATGAAAAACCATGTTAAAATAATTGGCACTAATGTAAAATTTAATAAAAAAATGTAATGAATTATATTTACCGGCAATTTCCACATGAGATCAATTCTTTCCGCTACGGTTTTACCTCGCTTGGGTCTGAGAAGAATGTAAATGTGCTTCAGGTCCTTGCAGCTGTATAATAATTTTTCAACCAGAACCTTGCCCATGAAACCCGAAGCTCCGGTAATAAAGATCGTCTTCCCTTTGTAAAAGTTGGCTATTGGAGTCTCCATGTCGCTTTCTGAATTGGTTCTGTGAAAGATGAAAAGCGCTCTTATTATACAGGGTGCGATGGGGAAACCACCTTATTTTAAAAATGAATAACATAAACAGTCCTCCCTTGTCCACTGCATGATCGTTACTAGGGAATCCAATCCCGAAGCAAAATTTCGATCCCGGGATTTCGGGATTTCATTAGACAATCCCGGGACCAGTCCCGGGATCCCGGGATTGGGATTTTCAATATTTTAAGAAATTACCTATTAAGTCCATTTGTTCAATATAAAAAAATCACTTGAAGGCCAAAGAATTTTATTTATTTAATAAAAGATAAAAATACAATTCAAAAATAGATAAATAAAACACTAAAAAATTCAAATATCATTTTGAAAATATGCCCGAAGTAATAGCCCGGACTAAAACTCGCAAAATTCCCGATTTCCCGACAAATTATTTATTTCCGTCGCTGCATATGAATACTTATATACTTTAATATTTTGATGTAATTCGTAATTATATTACGGAGGAATACAAAAATTCTGAACTCCGTATCTATTATATTTCATATCGATATTCCCATTATTAGAGTCGAGGTGTAGTAAATACATCACCGGTAGGTAAAGATTACTATAACAATTTGAAAAGCATACATGTATACATAGACAGTCACAGACCCTAGGCGTCGCCTAAGTTTGCCAATTAGTAATTACGCCACTGTTTCCAAGCGTCCAGATTTCGTCGGGAATGTCTCGATTCAGTAGCCTTCATCGTGTTGGTGAGGTGTACGATTTCTGTTAGATAAAAATTTTAATCCCGAAATTTTCGGGATTACGTTTTCTAATCCCGGGATTCTTAAGTACCTAAAATGTCCGGGATTGGATTCCCTAATCGTTACTAAACAATAATCTCGTGCTGATAATTTGGACTTAAAAGAGATCGGTTTTTTAACATTTTTTTATGCGAAAAGTATTAAATATAGAATGTTGATATTTAGTATGTTGACTAGGCGATCTTTATTGAACATAAAAATATTTATTAAAATTTGACAAAGTATAGTAGTGGGAGTGGGAAGAGCCACGTATGTCGATGGACGAGCGATGACATTCTTCATTAGGGAAGTCCTAAGTCCTGGACAGGTTATTTGCAGCCAAAAAATTAAACATATTTTTACTTTGTATAATATCATGCATAGTATAGACTATTATTAGAAAGAAATATTAAAAGATAAAAAAATAGTGAGCGATTGAAGAAAAATGTGTGTTTTTCCAAACTTTTTTTGTAGGTTTTTGTTCATTAAAAAAAAAACTGTTGAATATATTTAGATAATTGTAGTCTATACGATGAAGATGTTTGTTATACACGTGCCTACCAAATTTCATAAAGAATGCTCATTTGGGGCGTGTGGGAGCACTTCCATGAACTTGGAAAAAGTAGTTTTGAGAAAAACGCGTTTAAAGTTTCTCCTCCCCTTAGCTTCGCGAAGTCCAGCTTTTACCCGTCGGCCTACTAATAACTTTACAAATTTCATTTATATCGACTTGAAATTTACTGAAAGTATTCTTAAACATTGTTTCTTTCCGATACACGAAGAAAAACAAAGATATTTTTTGAATCAACAAGGTGGAAATGTCCCTTAATATTTATTTAAATATTTATAAAGTCAGACAATTTTGCTTAGGGTAAAATGAATGATTTTTTCAAGCAGAATGGCAAGTATTACAATAAGGCAAAACTGTCAAAAACTCACATGAAATACAGTCAAAAATATTGACCAATCATATGGCATGAAACAAATGACGTCCATATATGACGTACCAAAATTAATGTTTCTTGGTACTAATTTACTAGTTGGATCATTGAGGCCATTACAAAATCAGTTCATTCAACCACGCGTGCAGAATGAATGTCAAGATGAAGTCTTCAAATGGAGGTTAACGTAGACCTCCCGGGGCATAGTTGCATTGTCTATTTACTTCATTAGTATAAAATGTGCAAATATGTCAACAAAATAATCAATACATATTTCTACTTTCAGCCAACCATTTGCAAATATTGCGCATATAAGCAATTCAATTGGATTGCGAATTCAATTTTGGCACATGTAGGGATAGTGAATTAATTCCCACAATTTCAATGCAAGAGATCTGGTTCGAATTTAAACAAAGTAAGTTGTTTTGTTATATGAACAATTATTTTCTTTGCACACTCAGCCAAACCTGATTTTAATACTGGAGGGGCAATTTTATTACCCCAGTCGATTACGGGGGATACGCTCTGGAGAAGGTCGCAATCGAAAGAGGAATATTGATTAATCACTTGCTTCTGCATCCGTTATAAGAGCACTTTACTGCATTTATTCGCATGCAATCTCCGTCGTTCTCTTCTAACAACTCCATGTATTGATTATAAAGAGAAAGGGCATTTTCGATGAATATGACAGCTAACTTTCACGCGGGATCATAGTACTTATCTTGCAGTTCTTATCTCGAAGAAGAAACTGCTAAACGTCTCGCATTACATCACTATTTGCGAAGTAGAAATTATTGGCCATCCCGCCTAAAGTGTATTAAAATAAATCAAAAATTCGCGCGTCATTGTGATGAAGTTTCCGCGCATCTTTATGTTCAAATCTTCGGTTACAATGCGATAAACGGTTGTTTTCATCACGTTTAAAGTTTATGCTGTCCACTGAAGTCTTAACCGTTAGTCAGAGTTCAAATAATCATGCATACGCGTCACATTTCGGCGGAAATATGTTAAAATGTGTGCTGTATTGTTATATTTATGTTTGATTTTGTTGATAATTACTGAAATCCAAGAAACGATCATTAACAAGCGCCCGAAACAAGCAATCATTGCAGCGATTATTTTTTTTAATATCACACAACAGTGTCATCATCATTACTTCAAAATACACATTTTTCTTTTCACAATTTCTTCGTCCATCTATTGTAGCTAATGGTTGTTACTTCGTGCCTCCGGTATCATTTTAGTACATCGGCCTCTTCAATAACTTAAACAGAAATCACTTCTTCCATTGTCAAATTACAGGTTGTCCCATAAGTTTCTTTCGCAAATGAACACAGATCTAATCATAGCCATGGTTGAAGAAAACCCGCGATATACTGTTCGCGAAATAGCTAACAAGTTAGAAATTCCACGAACATCCGTCCATAATCATCTGACAAAATTGGGCTACATCAATCGTTCAGATGTGTGGCTTCCTCATGAACTGACTGACTCAAATAAACTTCAGCGTATTTCAACATGCAATCTTCTTCTCCAACGACATAATAGCAAACTTTTTTTGAAGAGACTTGTCACTGGAGATGAAAGTTGGATACCCTATGAGAATATCCAACGTAAACGATCTCGGACCAAGGGTACAGAAGCTTTAACTGTAGCTAAACCTGGCCTACATATAAAAAGTTTTGCTATGCACTTGGTGGGACTGGAAGGGGATAGTTTATCATGAGCTACTTCAGCAAAGTGAAACGATCAATTCAACAAAATATGGTTTCCAACGAGAACGGACCTCATATGTCTTTGTTCGTCAGAAATAAATTATTATCATTTGACTGGGATGTTTTACCTCATCCTACATATTCTCCGGATATTGCCCCTTAAGATTATTATTTATATCTTTCATTGAAAAATTCTTTACGTGGTAAAAAATTTAATTCCAAACATAATATAAAATGTAACTTGATCAATATTTTGCCAACAAACCTGGGAAATTTTGGCAAGAAGTCATTATGAGGCTTCCAGAGAGACGGAGAAAGTTAATAGAACAGAATGGATTATATATTATGCAATACATTTTGATGTAATACGAATTATTGTTTATTTTTTTCTTAATATGAAAACGAAATAAACTTATGGGACACCCTAATATAATATGGATGTATATGGTTATAAAATGTTACAGTTTTCTATTGAATATCTCTTCACACGTGGACGTACCGTTGAGCAGTTAAATGTAACACAAATGAAAGCAAAACATACAATATTTTATTGCTGCTCAGTTGGTAAATGTCATTGTTGTATAAAATAAAAAAGATATGCATCAGCAGTGTTCTTAAGCGACTTGAAGGTGAAATCGTTGTAATACGGCGCAACTTCGATGTTAGCTTTGGGCAGAAATGAGATTGCACCGCTCATTGTTATGTACATAGAAAATGGCTATAAAAAGGTGAGGATTGTCCTGTTGATAATATTATAAATGTATATAATCTCCGTAAGAAAGAAAATCCACAATGGATGTATTGGATGACCGTCGACTGCAAGTGCACGAGCTAGCAGACATGGTAGGCCTTTCAAAAATGCTGTACATCGCATATTGACTGAAAGATTGGACATGAGAAAGCTATGCGCAAGATGGGTGCCGCGTTTGCTCACAATGTAACAAAAGCAGCATCGCAATGATGTTTCAATCGAGTGTTTGGCGATGGTTCACAGCAATAAGGGCGAGTTTTTAAATCAATTCAGGATAAAACATGGGGTCCATCATTTCACATCTGAAACAGAGGACCCTCCACTAACCCAAGTTATTTATTGTTCCTGCAGATTTTGTAACTTAAAAATAAAAAAATAGCTAAGATAACAGCATAAATTAGTAAGATAGACAAATATCGTTCGTGACCTCATTTGGTATGAGCCACCTATGTAAGTTAGCCTATGAGGGAGCTTCCGTGATCGTACAGATCATAGAAAATGCCGCAAAAATTCCTAAAAAAAACGGAGTGGTCACAAGTTTTTTGTGTTCAACTAGTCCGCTTTTCGGACTGCTGACATGACGAAGAAAATATGAATTTGACAACTTAGTATATATTATAAAGAGCGGGCGGCGCTTGATTTGTCACCCATTTGTTACAGCCCTGGCTGCACAAAATATTCTGAGGTAACAAAATACTGCTCATGAACACGTACAGTTCTTTATTGATAAAGCAAGGAATTCATCCGTATTTGCATTAAGTCATTAACCAAGATGAGAAGTCTTGAGAGGTCATCGTCAAATGAAGCATTGGTTTCAAATTCAAGTCCTCCTCTACACACATTGGGATCTCTATTGTACAGTTAACTTTAATTATTACAATCATGATTGTGGAGATCTATTATACTTCTTGAACGAATTGGTAGGTTCTATTACGATTTATTAACGTATACAAAGTAAAAATGACAAATTAAACTGCATATAAACGTACATTATAATTGATCACTGTACAAATATAATGCTACTCATCGTGGCAATAAATAAACGCAAGCTAATTTATGGATCCAATGAGCATTGGCGATAAATTCATGATTAAATCGATCAGTAAACATCTTTCCGTGCTAAAAAAGTGGATTTAATATATCGCTTAATTTGTACGTGAGTGTGCTTACGCAAGCACTCGAATAGATTAATCGACCAATTCAATTTTTAAAGCATCAATCAGATTACAATCAGGTCTCAATTAAACTTTATTTAGTGTGTATTTTTTAATATATAAGATAGAAAGAATTTGAAAAAAAATTGAAATTTTGCAAATTTATAAATTCCGACATAATTTTTGCGTGATTTCGTGCATTTAACCTGTATGGTAGGATGATCGCCTATTTGCGATCGAATTTCGTGCGATTCAGAAAGCGCACTCTTATGCGTTATGCTCGGAGAGAGATAGAGATGGATAAAACGTTGTGCAGTTCGGTAACTGTGAATGGGAGAAAGAGACGGAGAGAATATCTTGCGTATAACGAACGATTGTACAGATCGTTAACCCAAATTTATCGACTAATTCCAAAGAGTCCAATATTTTTCACAAATAAGATCTAAATAAGTGCTTTCTATTTTTGATTTGATATGGATATTACTGTGTCTAATTAGGTTTATATATATGTGGATTACAGAAGTATGTACGGTGTTAAAGAATGTGAGTTTCTTCGGTTTCGCTATATTAAGCTGCCGTCATACGTGAGAGGGGCGGGTGCCAACTGATGCTTACTAAATGATAAAGAAGATTTAAATGATAATCTGCATTGTAGCTTTAATACTTATAAACGATACATTTTCTAATTCTCTCGTGTATTGTTTTAAGTTCTATTGTGATAAATGGCGCGGAAATGTCCATAGTTTCTATAACAATGAATTTCAATGTAGGTCTTATGTGTGACGGGAATTACACTATTTTGTATTATGAAACGTATGTTTCATTTATTAGATATATAGATATTGCGTATTTCAGATTTACAGACAATCCGACAATAGCACTCGATTGGAACCGTTTTAACACGACCTCGCACTCGATGTTTTCATGCTCCGAATCAGAAATGATTATAAAATGCTGATAAATGAGGTGTTTCAGTACAACAGACCTTTTGCAAATTAATGGAGGACGAGCAAAACTATGATGAACAAAATCAATGAATATCTCAAAATTAAATGATTGGCAGTAAATTGTTCTGGCGTGTTTCTGGACTATCATTATGACAGTCTGGCGACTGAGTGCCGTTGGATTTAGGAGGAGAGGGGGTTGCCAGACTATTACCAGCTTGTTTAGATAGTACCAGACTGGTTCAAACTTACTGATTATAATAAATAGTTTACGTTTATAAAATTATTTATTTTCGCCAGACTGTCATAATGATAGTCTGTAAACACGCCAGAACACAACTATTAATTTATTCACATACGTTCCATAAAAAGGTGTGGAGATGATGGAAAATTAGGAAAAACAATTTTTCTTCTAAATATGATGGCAGACTGCATGTCATTATTTATCGAAATTAACATAATATGTTTTAATGCATACTAAGAAAATGATTTTATTCGGAATTGTCGCAGCTTTTTATAAAGCAAAATGTGTGGTTCATTCGGCGAAGAACATTATTTTTATACTATTCCTATTAAATATGTCTTATGTACACTGGGCACATTTTAATATCTTCATTCATTTTTTTGCCACAGTTGCTGAATCAATGTCAAAAATACTAATGTCGTCTGTATTCCTAGTCATTGATCGATTTTTCTAAAAATCCTAGCTTGGTCGTAACTAGGGGGTGGCAAAGCAGACGCCACGGGTGCAATTAGGCTTGGGAAAACGCAGAATACCAACCCATTCAAGATCGCACATGGCTTTTAATTTACTTGACCATTCTATTTTACATGAATCAACACTGATTGACTCTGTCCGATTTTATAAAACATATACTAAGTTGTCTAATCCCTCTTTTATTTGGCCGATCCAGTCCATGTAAGTCCGCAATAAAATAAAAACAACAATATTTTCGACCGATTGTAAAATTTAAGCAACCCAGTTTTCTTTGGATAACTTCGTTTTGTAATGAGAGTTCGTAATGGTTCTGTTGAAATGTTCGGGTATGGCGTCCGATCGCGAGGCGTTCATTCGTCATGTCAGCGGTCCGAAAAGCGGACCAGTTGGACCCACAGACCTTGTGGTCACTCTGTCCTTTTTTTAGTTGATTTTGTGGATTTTCTTCACCATTTCTGGGGTAGTTACCTCATTTGGTCGACCACTGATGATGTATTTACTACAACTCTAATAATAGGAATATTGATATGAAATATAATACATACGAGGTTCAGAATTTCATATTTTGTACCAAATACATATCGTGGTGTTATTAGTATTTTTTTCAAAACAAATACCTTCTTCTACACGTTATATCGGGTACTTTTGGGATCAACTTCGTATATTATTTTAAAATATTAATTATAATAATATTTAATATATTTCTTTTATAATAGTGTTATTTAACTTTTAATTTCTGGAGGGGGGGGGAGCAAGTTATATACTTGCCACGGGCGCTTCATACCCTCGTTACGGCTCTGAATCGTAGAAAGAGTAGGAATAGGAAATTGATTAGAAAGCCTGTAAAAAATCGTCAAAGAACTTCGTAAGAGTCAGCTGCTGATTTCTAAAGGTAATCGGAAGACCAATTTCTGCAAAGTGTATACGAAGAAGGCTCATTTAAGCTTAAATTTTGGCTTGGCTAGAAAGAAGCAATGGCTCACCTGAGGAGGATCGCTCAAATATTTTGTGTCGATCATCCTACGTAAATTTAATAATTAATTTCACTGCCAAAAAATTAAACTGAGTGTTAACATGAAAAATCCTTATTATTATTCGGGTGTTCGGAAGTCAATATATAACATAATAAAATCAGAGATAGAGTCTGTAATCCAATAAAACTTATATGGAATATATTGGAACTTAAGATCTAGAATCTCAGAATAGAAAATTGAAAAGACGTATCACTATAACTAGTTTTATTGCTATATTCACTTTCTTCGCGCACGTTGACCACTTTGGTTATAACATCATTATGTAAATAAATTTGCGATAAATATGCCAATAGTATAACTATTAAATTATATATAAAATTACCCAAAAACTCATTTAAAGAACCGCCCATCGGCCTCATTTTGCGAATCCAGTTTATCGCATATCAAAAGTGAAAATAGCAAAGCCAGTGAAACCAGATATTATATCACTTTTCGATTCGCAAACATGTTACGCCAGCCGGTTCGCGAATATCGGATTTTATAGCGTCTTGTGACACACTTATAATTTTCTCAAAATCATCTATCATCGAAATTCTGGTACTCGTTATATTTCCAAAATTTAGTCATGCAATGCTATTAAAACCACTTTGTCCTTATACGGCTAATAAAACATGATTACTGTACTTCTAGTTGTTATTTTGCTACGATGTGATAATTTAACAATTTAATGGTGCATTAGAAATAAACAGTTCTGATATTGCCTTATTAACACTTGTATACTATCTTTGAGGTCATCGTATAGCATAGCGCGAAAGAAACTTGTACGAAGAGCCCAAAACTGATGTTAATTTTTTGCATTTCTTGCAACTTTCACATGCAGAAGGAAGGTCATGTGTGTCCGATCCGCCTTCGTACACCTTGTTTTTTTTCTCTTTTTTTAAATTTAGGATTGCAATATTATTATTCCAAGTTTGACCAAATGTTGGTATAGTGGATTAGATTCTGGACGTGCACACATCATGACGTGGTTTCGAAACAAGGATGCATTAAATCAGCTATGCTGATTCTACTGATGCCCGCAGCAGACTGGACTTTGATACACTGTAAAGCTAAGGGTCTTCCCTATTTCACCCAACCGGTTCGAATACGTTGCGATCAGTAGGGGTGTAATAGTAAAAAAATGTTTCATGACTTTTGGGATGCACCTTGTATGTATGTCATTGAAGTTTAAAACCATTTATTCAGGTGATTAATCTGAGCGCAGAACCGGAAAGGCAATCTTAATTTCATCATATGTGTATAATTCAGATGAACATCCATAATTGATGCGTTTGGCATAATTATAAGAACCAATAAAATCAGTTGAGCAGACCTTTGACCGGCAGCAAGTTGATGATGACGTATAAAATGTTGCATTATCCGGTAAGCATTCAGGTCATCGAGTATTGAATTTTAATTTAATAAAAGCATATTATGGCAATAATTCGTTCAAGCTCATTGCTAATAACTTTGGCATAAGATATACTCCATTAAACTTGTAGCGATATAACTGGATATCATCTGAATTCATCCATAAACATATTGCAATCTACATATAAGTAAAGAATATCGGTGTGGTCTATCTTGACATTGAAAAATATATTACCATGTTGTTTGGCATCAGGTTTTTTTTTATTTGACCATGCCGATGAAAATGCAGTTAGTTAAGTCAAAATGCATAATTTTGCAACGAATTTGGCTATGAATTGATTAGATGAAAATTGAAAAATGAATTCTTGAGAATCTTGTGCAAAAAAAAAATAATATTTGATCCGAATAAGCAATGCTCAGATCATCATAAGAAATATAATATTTCTGATTTATTTCTGACTTGAAACAGGGAGAAAATATCTTGCACGGACGGAGAGAGTATCTCGCGTAAATCGCATGATTTTATAGATCGCTAATCCAAATTTATCGACTAATAATGATAACCCAAAATGAATCGATTTCAAGTGTATTGTATATGTTTACTTGAAGAAATGATCGAATATTGTGTGCTATCGACAGTGTTCATTTATTTATGTACAAGCTTCATACGCACTGCAACGCTACTGACAGACAAATATAGCATCTAAGTTTATGATGATTTTAATTTAGGTCACTATACAAAGGATTAAACCAGCTTGTTCTACTGCTAAGAAATACTATGTTCATTTATATAATCAAACAAATGTCCCTCACAACTACCAAAATACTTTCACAAACATAAATTAGAAGAAAATACGACAAGTTCCCGTGATCTCGCGCAAAATGTGGAATGTGGAAAAGATGCGAATAAGCCCGCTACATTTGTAATCTTTGATCAAACTAGTCTCGCATAGAATGAGTTAAACGTATAGACATTTCAGTAAGTTAACGTTTACGTTTGCTTAAGGTATCGACTAAAATAACATAAAAAGTGAAAGTTTCACGAACACAATCAGTTGAAGCAGATCATCCTTGACCATCCTCGTTATGCTCTACGATTTTTTTCTTTGTAGGAAATAGCGAACAGCGATTCAAAAATGTCAGATCAAATTAACTCATAATTCTGAAACGCAATTCTGCAAGTTTTTGGGCCCAAGACAGGGTCTAAAAGTGGAATTTATTAACTTCTAAACCGACATGGCGTACATATTTTATTTTTCATCGTTATAAACTTAAGATTTATTTATTGATTAACTTATGCAGTAAATAAAATAAAAATTTGTTATAAAATCAGATTCCAAGTAGTACGGGAGGCAGTGACCGAATTTTTACACTCATTTCTATAAAGTTAATTTTTGTTTCAGTCAATGATCATAAAATTTAAATCAGGAAAGTTATATTCTACCAAGCTTTCAAAGTTGCGGACATTAATAACAATTTTCGAAATATAATAGTTGTGCATACCTACATTCTCAACATAGCTTGCAGAAGAATATCAAATTCCTCAATATGCAACCTACACGCGATGTGGCATTAATTTACAATAAAATCAAGAATGTGGGATAGATTGGTGAAGAAATATTTCGAGAGATAGGTAAACATTTAAATAAAACAAGGAATCCGACATGGCAAATGTTAAGGAAGAAAACCTGTTTATCTATGGTTGTTCATATTGGTCATTTGTAAATTAGCTTATATGGAAAGGTGTTATAAGAAGTATCCCCTGCTTTGCTAGAGATGCATCGACTATGAACGGCTAATGTTGGGTAAGCATTATTTTAAAAATTACATGCATAAAATCGTCGTTATTTATGGAAGTCTCATGCGAAAGATTTTGTCATATGATGAATTTCATGATTACCGGTTTTACATATCACTTTATGAAGAATATATGAACGGGTGAAGAATTTAGGATGTAAACCCTACAAATTATTATCTTATAGACGTCCAGAACGCCCTGACCAAATCTGCCATTGTATACCAATTAGGGGTCCCAAATATTCGTAAAATCAATTACTCGAATATCGAATGTGAAATTGGTAAAATATTCGAAAATTCGAGTATTCGAATATTTTATATATGTAGACGAGGGTGATTCAAATATAACCCGGAATTTTTCATTAGTGTTATTATATAAAAATATAAATGGAGCATCTTATTTTTCTACAAAGTTCCCTTCATTAGAAATAAATTTATTTGCTCAGGAAGAAAGGTTCTTGATCCCATCACGCAAAGAAGGCGAGGAGTATCATATTCTGTTGCGCAACGCGTTTTCTCGTAGACACAGGCTAGAAATCAAGTGAAATTTTGAAGTTTTTGGTTTCAGCGAAATCAAAAGGATCAGAATTTTATTTACTTTTCAGCAATACATATTTTTAAAAAAAGTGCATTGAACGTTTCTACTTTTAAGCTTGATCGTAATTTCATTTTTATTGAGCCTGCTGTTGAAAAACCCTCTCAGTTGTCATTGAGTTTGGTTTTATCGACAGTATCTAAAATATCACCCTTTTTTTTGGCATGATCGATATTTTTGAATAGTTTTTTAATAAACTTTACACAAATTCAATAAAATAATTTCAATAAACTTGGCACTTTTTTGCATTTCTTTGTTGCTATTTCGATTGGCAGAAGAACATCGAGCAACTTTCTTAAAAAATATATTTCTTCATCAGTAATTATTTCCATTTTTATGTCCTTTAATGATTCTTTTTAATCTTCTTTAATATTTTTGCCATCATACTTATGGAGTTCCATCTTGTTTCAACTTTCTAAATTACTTAACGAATAATATTCGATTAATTTTATAAATATTCGAATATACGAATATTGGAAAACGGGCAAATATATTCGAATATTCGATTGGGATACCTAATACCAATGTATATAATCAACGAATGGTTCACTATTGGACACCAATCTGCCACATTGTCTATCATGGTTTGTAAAAAAAGTCATATGCCACAGAAACTGGTTTCTTTATGAACATACTTTGTAAAGTCACACAAAAAGTATCATTACACAGATATGCATATGTGCAAATTTAGAAAACGATGGAAATTATTTTGTAGATTAGATTTTAAGTTATTTATTTAATAAATGTTTTTTTTTGTAACTGTATCAAAATTCCTATTACTTTTCGTTCGCCCTAATAAATAGAACTAGCTTTGTTTTAAAGATATTTTTTTAGTTCAAAAACGGAACTAGTTATACTAGCCTGCCAGCTTACCAGCACTTGCTTGTTTTATTAGCTTAAAAACTAGCCTCGTGTGAATCGGGCATAATTGACTATTTGCATTAAGGTCAACTTAGTCGAAATTTTTAAAAAATAAGTGCGATTACCAACGATGATAAGATCAAAGACGATAGGAGAGGCGTGCATAAATTTAGAGGCGTTTAACATATATTTTCTTTGTGTATTCAATGGAAGGTGTCATGATGATATTCACTTTCGGATGATAAATGTGCGTGATTGCTAAGCATTGTTCATAGCCAATATAAAAAATCAATTGAAACCGCTCATATATGAGGTATTGAGATAAATTTATTCACATATTATAATTTTTCTTGAGCGCACGCTGGGAAGTGTTTGCGTGATTCTCGATTTTGCTGTATCAATATTTATTACTCGCACTAAAAATTAGCATTATTTTTTGTTGTAACATTGAAGATTTCGTAAATGATAGTTTGTGTCACATTTGTATGTAACTTTCACGATCATCACCGGTGACACATGTTTCTTTACACTGTGTCAACTTATTTGTTCTGTGGCAATATCTCATGAGTTGTATACTTTACGCAATGTCTTGAGTTTGTTTCCATTGATTTTTTCTTTTGCCTTTTTACCATTTCGAAACATACAGCTCTCAGATCCGCAATTCAACCACATAGCAAAAGTTAATTATTGGAATCGTTTTCCTTCATCATCGATATACATGTGTGGTGACATTTGGGTTTTTTTAAAAATACGTCGTCGGTGATCCTTTCAATCGCACAATTCACATAAATGTACATAGAAATCATCAATCATGATTTGGAAAATTTACCTCATGAATGTAAAATAGTTTCATCATCATTAAATGAGGGCTTTCAATTCAAAACGTAATCATCTTCAACTCGCTTTCATTTATTTTGACCTAATCTCATCCATTGCATCAACCTTATTAGCTACTATTTATTCGATTAACATTACTTCATCTATTATCAAGACTATCTGTTTACAATATATAATAATGTTTAATTTGGAAACCATAATTTCATGCATTTTAATATGATACAAGTCTTGTATTCAAGCAATAATCGATTGTATAAAGTGTAATCATCATCGACAATAAATCACGTATACTACGAAGCCACCAGATTCGTATCCTGCGAGCAACTCTTGCGAGATTTTAATATCAATCAGCAGCTTTTTTTTATCGACTTTCAAAAAATATCTTTGTTTTTCTTCGTGTATCGGAAAGAACCAATGTTTAAGAATACGTTCAGTAAACTTCAAGTCGATATAAATAAAATTCACAAAGTTATAGGCCGATGAGGAAAAGCTGCGCTTCGCGAAGCTGAGGAGAGAAGAAACTTTAAACGAGTTTTTCTCAAAACTACTTTTTTCAAGCTCATGGAAGTGCTCCTACACGCCTTAGCTGAGTATTCTTTATGAAATTTGGCAGATATATGTATAATAAATTTTTTCATCGTATAGACTACAATTATTCAAAAATATTCAAAAGTGTATATTTAATGAACAAAAAACTACAAAAAATGTTGGTAAAAACACAAACTTTTCTTCGACCGCTCACTATTTTTTTATTTTCCAATATTTCTTTTTAATTGTAGTCTAAACTATACTCAATATTATACAAAGTAAAAATATGCTTAATTTTTTTGCTGCAAATCACCTGTTCAGGACTCGCGCACCGACCGAACAATGACATTCTTCACCATGAATCCCTTCACCGGGAATTCGGGATTTCATTATACAATCCCGGGACCAGTCCCGGGATCCCGGGATTGGGATTTTCAATATTTTAAGAAATGATTTGATGAATTTGATCAAAAATTACTAATAAGTCTATTTGTTCAATATAAAAAATCACTTGAAGGCCAAAGAATTTTATTTATTTAAGAAAAGATAAAAATTCAATTCAAAAATAGATAAATAAAACACTAAAAAATTCAAATATTATTTTGAAAATATGCCCGAAGTAACATTAACATTAAACATTAAAGTTTCGTCATTTAGTCTGGATTTGATTTTGGAAATCAGATAATTTGCTACTGAAAATGCACGCTCAGATTCCACACTCATTGGAGGTATCGTCATCAGATATTTAAATGCTAGTTCGAGTTGATGATCGCGTGAGCCCTCATTTTCGTATAACATCATCAATGTGACTGATAAAATTCTCTTCTGCTGAGACACGGACTAAAAATCGCAAAATTCCCGATTTCCCAATTTCCCGACAAATTATTTATTTCCGTCGCTGCAGATAAATATTTATATACTATAATACTTTGATGTGATTTGTAATTATATTACGGAGGAATACAAAAATTCTGAACCCCGTATCTATTATATTTCATATCGATATTACCATTATTCGTCGAGGTGTAGTAAATACATCACCGGTAGGGAAAGGTTACTGTAACAATTTGAAAAACATACATGTACGCTATATATGTATACATAGATTAGACAATCACTGCTACTATGCGTCGCCTAAGTTCGCCAATTAGTAATTACGCCACTGTTTCCAAGCGTCTAGATTTCGTCGGGGATGTCTCGATTTAGCAGCCTTTCATCGTGTTGGTGAGGTGTACGATTTCTATTAGATAAAAATTTCAATCCCGGGATTTTCGGGATTACGTTTTCTAATCCCGGGATTCTTAAGTACCTAAAACTGTCCGGGATCCCGGGATTGGATTCCCTACTCCTAACTACAAGTCACTATATTACTATTTAAATATACGGTACCATTTTTTGACAGTACTTTAAAAACATTGCTGCTATCAGAGAATTAAATTTAGATACTACCATAGCAGCAAAATACTCCGAAGATGATGTACAGTAGTGAAATCAAACTCAAAAGCAAAAGGGGGCTAAAATAAGTTTAGGTGGGTCGCAAAAAGAAATGTAAATTTTCATAGAAACATAGATTTATTTATATATACATACGTTTAGGATCCCTTGGGCCCATTTAGCCCTCGATAAACACGGATTCCTATTACGATTTCATTATTACGCGGCATCACGGCAGAGAAAGACTTAGTTTATCAATTGAAGCTTGGTATTTCAAGCACAATTTCTACAAGCAGCATAAATATGGGACGAACAAATCATTTGAGCAATTTCTTAGGTCCCTTGAATTACGCGGTAAATCAAACACTTTTTAATAAATACTCATATTTGATGAGATTCTCAAATATAATACTATAAAAATGGTAGTGCTGACAAGATATGTACGGAGACGATTTATCAATCGATACTTGAAAATTTTCCCACAATCTGGATTCAAATTTGAACCTTTACAATAAAAATCCGAGATCTAATCTACTACGCACTCGATATAGTACGTAGGCTTACATTAATAGAAAATTATGTTTCCTTTCAGATATCTCATGTTGCGATATAGATTCTATAATTGCTTATGATGTAAGGAAAATGTATGTGAACATTTAATTTATATTTAATTGTATTCAAGGCTGGGTGAAAGGCGAAGCGTAATAGTGCAGAATGTTTACTTTGAATCGATGCTTCTCAAACTCTCGTTACAAGCCCTTTACATGCGCTTATTCAATTTGAATACGAACAATATGCATGCATTTATCCATGTCCGAAGACCGTAATCGACAATAATTGATCATTGATAATGTAAATTTGATACATCTCTAACTAGAATCGCGAGGGCAATGTAAAAATTACAATAACCCGTTTATAAAGCTCAATATACAATGTAGAAAATTCCTACATCATAATCATAGACGATGGCTACGACATGAAATCAACACCGTACACTTATGGCATTTAGATATGCAAAAAATATTGCTACAATCCTTCAACTTCTATGAAATTTATTAGCGTATTTAATAACAAAATCAATTCTAAATAAATTATCGTATTTATAAATCCAGCATTTACAATTGTTCTAAACGAAACGTTCGTCAATTTAAGAGCGAATATATGTCGAATCATCTGAGATCATCAATTTTGATGATCAACCATTTTTAAAATCATCATTTTCGAAAATACAATTTATATACCTAGAACCAGATATTAGATATTTTTTTCAGAGGATTTATACAGGATATCACGTTTTTATTCATTTTCACATTGTTCGTACACACACAAAATCGCACAAAAAAATTGGTAATTTTGGTAACATTTTAAGGATATCTCGCATTTTTTGTAAAATTTTAAGGGTTGTCTGACATCTGGCATCTCTAATGCCAGAAATTCACTAGAGAAATAATAATTATTTTAATTACAAACTATCATCGTTGTACGATAATTTTCGTTGCGATTTTCGATGACTCAAAATCGCTGTCTTCTTCGAAAGAAATAGTGTACCCAGTGTCAATGTCATCATTGTTCTGTGTAGATTTTCTCTTTCCAACAATATAATTCATAATGAGTAAAGGTGACACTATAGTCTCTACCTCAAAAAATATATATTGAAGAGTATATTTTTAAAACTATATATATTTTATGTATATTTTTACTTTGTATATATTTTTTTTTTACTTCTGCAAAAATATATATATTTATACTGTTAAATCGTACAACTATGATCATGGACGGGGAATGTTGTAATAATTACGCATTTTGAAAAAATATATTTACACTCGTTATATTTGATTTTTGTTTCAGTCAATGTATACAGAATGTAAGCTGATACTCAGTTTATCTATTATTCATTGCTACTTTTACAAATCATGTCTTGCTTGTAGGGGTCCCAATCGAATATTCGATATTCGAATATATTTGCCCGTTTTCAAATATTTGTATATTCGAATATTTATAAAATTAACCTGTATGGGAGTACTTACGGAAATATCCGTTTTGACATTCACTATTCAGAAAGAGCACTCTTGTGCATTGAAGATCCGAGGTGGACAGAGACAGAGAGAACTTAGCGCAGTTCGGGAGACTGAGACGGATAGCTTCTTCATATGCATCGCATGATTGTATAGATCGTTAAGCCCAAATTTATCGACTTATAATGATTTCGATTTCAAGTGTGTTATTTGTTTACGCAAAGAAATGACCGAATATTGTGTGTTATCGAGAGTGTTTGTTTATTTAACTGCTTGCCGTTCTTCGCTGCGTGTTGAATGAGTCTTTGTCCAATTATCATTTCCTTCTAAAGGAGGAGCAAATGAATCGATTTTTTGTGCATTGTTTATGTAAAGAAATGACGTGGTCTTGTATTCACTATCAAGTGTTCATTTACAATTGACTCAGCCTCGAATTGAAGATTGTCTTACACTGATTAGGAGCTGACAGAAAGTAATCGGTGTAAAGCGATTATGACAACAACGACTTCATCGATTTTAAATTTGCTCACTAACGAAAAGGTTAATCGAATATTATTCGTTAAGTAATTTAGAAAGTTGAATCAAGATGGAACTCCATAAGTATGATGGCAAAAATATTAAAGAATTAAAGAAGATTAAAAAAAATCATTAAAGGACATTAAAAGACAAGGACAACGGAAATTATTACTGATGAAGAAATATATTTTTTAAGAAAATTGCTCGATGTTATTCTGCCAATCGAAATAGCAACAACGAAATGCAAAAAAGTTATTGAATTTGTGTAAAGTTTAATAAAAAACTATTCAAAAATATCGATCATGCCAAAAAAAAGGGTGATATTTTAGATACTGTCGATAAAACCAAACTCAACGACAACTGAGAGGGTTTTTTCAACAGCAGGCTCAATAAAAATGAAATTACGATCAAGCTTAAAAGTAGAAACGTTCAATGCACTTTTTTAAAAAATATGTATTGCTGAAAAGTAAATAAAATTCTGATCCTTTTGATTTCGCTGAAACCGAAAACATCAAAATTTCACTTGATTTCTAGCCTTTGTCTACGAGAAAACGCGTTGCGCAACAGAAGATGGTACTTCTCGCCTTCTTTGTGTGATGGGAAAAATAAGATGCTCCATTTATATTTTTATATAATAACACTAATGAAAAATTCCGGGTTATATTTGAATCACCCTCGTCTACATATTTAATATATTTGAATACTCGAATATTCGAATAATTGATTTTACCAATATTTGGGACCCTTACTTGCATAGTCGACCCTCGCTAACAATATGAAACATGATGAATTTTACCGGCTCGGAACCAAGAAGCTTTAGGAACAGAAAAAAGACATGAAGAACAACACATAGACGGCCTTGAGGACTAATAAGGGGGGACTGGACTTTTTGCACTCCAGAAAGCCCTTTCTAGTAGAATCGAAAAGGTCGTCTAGAGTAGTTTTCCACTGTCTCTAGAAAACTACTCAGTCTTTATAGACCTCCCAAACCCCCCATCAAAACGATCGCGAAAGCGTTCGCCAATACGTTCATTCAGGAGATCCGCTGGGTGAGCATTCGAAATGAAATTCGGAGGTAATGCTACCTTAAATATCGAGCGAATGAGGAGGTGAATGTATGATACAGACGTGATGGATGTAACCCCTTCCTGCGAATGGATATTAAAGAGGTCCATAGTTCTGCAATGGACTGTTTGTGACTGCACTATGTTGATGAAACAGGGAAGACACATCCTACCAAGCTTTCAACATTGCGTATCGATTTTCAAAATAATTGTACATGCCTGTTGTTTGTACATTGCGGAATGTTTTTAAATAAACGTCGTCTGCTTTCGATACAAGGCGGAAATTTCCTAAAATGTTCAGATCAATAGATCAGATCGTGTAATGATAGGAAAATTCCAGATTTCATGCAGTAGTTTTGCACATGGAAATGGTTTAATGATATGTTCCGATGAAAACACCGTGTAATTTTATGATGGTGTTATATAGCATCGATTTATCCAGTTTATCGCACATTATGCCGTTTACCACTGCATCACGTCATAAAATCTTCTCTTTTGCGTGATGTTTTCATAATTAAATAGTCCTATACTTTTGTCACGCGGCGATTCAATTATGATACTAGAGTCGGGCTTTAATTATTGACCTTCATGACAGTGTCTATGATCCTTAATTACAATTTACCGATTTGGACGATTTAAATACAGATATTTTACTTCTGAAGGTTTTACCTGAGGTAGTATTCACCTTGACTTAAATTATAGGACATCATTGATATTTTCGTTTTTGCTCTGTTGAACAAAGTAAGCGTCGATTTGGAAAATTTATGTAAGATGTGCTGCGTCATACGATTGCAAATGTAACCTCAATCTGCAAAGTGTAATTAATCACTTTTATTCTATTGAAGTAACGATGGTATATAGCAGTGGTGGCCAAACTTTTGATCCAATACGGGTGACTTATTTTTAAAACTATAATGGGCCTTCTTGCTTTGGGCTATCTTAAATTGCAGGTTTATGCGTACAAACCGCAATTTATTGACGTCCTCAATGTCAATATAACGAAGGCCATCCAGTAAATTTAGCCAGCTTTATGCGACAAAGTCATCGAAAATTGGATCTTTCAAAGATGTACCACCAAGCAATGATTGAACCAATTAGTTTTAGTTAGTTTTTCTCAATGGTGAAAATTTTTATGCGGGAAGGGGGTTTGGTTTGCCATTCACACAACCTTAAATTAGGATGAAATCGTTTAAATACGATATATAAGCGAGTGACGAATTCATAAATGTTTATAAATGATATATTAATATTTGTTGCAAATTAATAACTCAAATGTTTTGGATTTGGATCCGATCCATGGTGAAAATCCAGGAATGAATCCACTATGCCAACACTTGATCAATGGCCATCTGCCACTCTACTTTTGTACATAATATTTTTATTTTAGAAAGCTTTCTATTATATTAGCAAATATCTCCACACAAAATGCCACACCCTAAACATATGACGTGTGCTATGTTTTATTACACTTTTAGCAATCCATTTGTTATTTGAAGCTGTTGACTTGAAGGACATAGAGCTTTGATTTTTTTTATGCGAATGCAGAAGAGTCGATAAATTATTTATCGTGCATTAAGGAACGTTTCTACCTTAATCGCTTTTTAAACATTTTTTATGCGAAAAGTATTAAATATAGAATGTTGATATTTAGTATGTTGATTAGGTGATTTTTATTGAACATAAAAATATTTTTTAAAGTTTGATACAGTATGATAATGGAAGTGGGGGATAGCCACGTATATCGGTGCATGTGCGATGACATTATTTACTATGGAAGTCCTAAGTCCTAAACAAGTAATTTGCAATAAAAAATTTAAACATATTTTTACTTTGTATAATATTGAGTATAGCTTAGACTACAATTAAGAAAAAATATTAAAAAATAAAAAAATAGTGAGCGATCGAAGAAATGTTTGTGTTTTTACCAACATTTTTTGTAGTTTTTTGATAATTAAATAAACACTTTTTAATATTTTTGGATAATTGTAGTCTGTACGATGAAGACGTTTATTATACACGTGTCTGCCAAATTTCATAAAAAATACTTATCTAAGGCGTTTGGAAACACTTCCATGAGCTTGGAAAAAGTATTTCGAGAAAAACGCATTTAAAGACTCCTCGTCGGCCTATAACTTTGCGAATTTCATTTATATCGATTTGAAAATTACTGAATGTATTCTTAAACATTTTACCCCGACAATGTTGTTGTCGGCATTTATAACAATTTTTGAGACCTCCAAATAAATGTCGTATATTTACAAGACTGAGTTGTAGCTGCTTATGCTTATATACTATAAAGTTGTAAAACTTCAATCAAGTTCCCGCACTATAAATTTAGCCACGTCTATCGAAGCCCTAGCCAAATTGTATCTCAAATAGACAGCGTTTATTCAATAATAATTAATGTAAACTATTTGTAGACAAAAAGACGGCTTTGTAAATTTAATTCAACGCCGATATGTACAATTATTCAAGTTTCGAAAATTATTATGAATGTCCGTAACATTGAAAGCTTGGTAGGCCGTAAAACTCCTGATTTACATTGTATAAAAACTGACTGAAACAAAAATTGGCTTTGTATAAATGGGTGCAAATTTTCATTCGTATTGCATTCGTATCGAGTACTATTTATCATAAATACGTTTGAGGTGTGTTGTAAATATTTTCAAAACATCAAACGTCAAATCTAATGGCGCTTCTTTATTATGTCGACATATGTATGACAAAAAGACGACAGACAAAAAATAGAAACGCCTCCTTCATATTTTCCGTCCACATAGATTACTTATTTTAAGTGTTTGGCCACTCAAAACACTCGTAGTGAAAATTGTACGGCTTAGACGTGACGAAACGGTTGCTTAAAGAATGAGAACATTAAAATATTAATGACCAAATATGAAAATTTCACAGTCTCAATTGGATGTTTAAAAGCGCACAAAAATAATTAAATATTCACATGACACCATGATAGATTGCAAAATAGCGTAACATATGATTAACATCAAAACCCAGCAATTTCTATGAAAGTGTATCTGTTTGAATGTGGTTTCAAGAAAATGACAGCTTTATCCGTGCTTACAATCGTGAAGCATTCGATGGATGTGCAAAAACTTATTAACACAAGGATGCTAAATGATGTTCAAGCAAAGAGATGGACGCACCTTTAACGTACAAGATCAATACAAAATTTCCATTGAGTGATGTATTTACGACTATATTTTTAACACGCGTAAAATACAATTGATCTTATAAATGAAAAGACAAAAATTATGTTACGTTTGAGAATTGCTCTCGTACTAAAATCGTACGAAGGAATATTGCAGATCTTTTGAGTATATCGTAAGTATGAACCGTTGGACATTTGCAAATTCTAGCTTCTATGTCATACAGAGCAATGTTCCCCAACCGGTGGTCCACAATAGGAGAAATGGAGAGTACAAGAAGAGAATTTAGAAATGTTTCCACTTTTGCAAGAATTTTTAACTGCTGCTAACATCGACAGGAAAGGTGTTTTAAATGTAGTGTCAACACTTGAAGGCATTGGCACTACAATTTAATCACTATTATCTCGAAAGTGAGGATTCTCGTAAAGGAAATCTTTGAATTAATAATCCCTTCATGAAGGACCCAATTCATGTACTCTTACGATTAGAGAAAAATAACAATTAATAGAGTTGTCTTCGGATGCCACTCTGATATCCAGACACAGAACATTAGCATTGTCTCAGTTTTGGACATCAATGGAAGATGAATATCCATCCAGAATTATCCAATAAATTAAAACAATCGCACTGCAGCTAAGAATATCCAGTATATGAGCAAAGATGCAAGAGCAGGTTTCGCATTAATTTATTAAAAAATCCATTGTTTTTGTTAAGTTTTAATGCATCAGACTGTTATGTGTATATTTGTTAGTTATAGTTATGTCCATCTGTCACAATATAAGATTAAAAAATATTATTAAGTTTGTGTATATGTAGACATTAATTAACGATATTGCATACTTTTAAACATTTTGGATTTAAATACAAGTTCTCTTTAACAAAACGCAGTGCATTGAATGCTATTGATTGATACAGGGAGATTCTGAGCGAAAAGAGAAAGCATCAAAGGCAAGTGACAATGGATGTTTTTGTAGATATCGATTTCAAAAGAGCAATAATAATCATTGTAATGTATTTAACAACACATTAACTGCGGGCTATTTGTATGAATATCTGCAGATTAAGCACCAAAACACAAAAAAAATGTGTACTCATAAAACACTTAATTATTTTTATGTTCTTAAAGATCGTCTTATAATACAAATAAAAGTTTAAATCTTCAATTAATAGTTTAGGAGTGTGTGATACTTTTCAAAATAATCACCGTTATGAAGAGGAACATTACAAAATATACAAAAGTATCAAGTTTTACTGCGCGTGAGGAAAAAAAATGTGAGACCTTATTTAACACATATATCGAGAATGATGAATTTTAGCAAATAAGTAAATTTTGTGAACGAGTTTTCTTGTGTCCTGCGATTTATGCATGATCTTTGCAAACACAAGAATCCTCGTGTCCCGCACTAGGTGCATCGCATCGCAGTTTGTTTCCCGCGGTTTACGTGTTATTAAGCGAGATATTATTGTCATTTATGAATGCAATAAATTAGCAAAAAGTGGTTTAATCTTCTTTAATTTATCGTAAGTAATTAACACATGCAAACATTTTTTTTTCTTTGCACTATGGACACTAGTGAAGCGTCATTACTTTTGGAATTGATATTTTGTATCCAAATAAGGCGCATAAGGACAAATATTTGCCTTTTTTTTTAGACGGATGAGATCACAGATACTCAAATTTCAAGCAAATAAAATCCAATGGACGAACAGAATGTTTTTACTCACATTGACAGTTGTAAAGTTGACAATGGGAGTGTGTTGTAGAACAAGTTGCGTTCGTTTGCAATAACTCGCCTTTGGAAACTCCGAAGCAACTGGCTGGACACGACTCTCTCGCAGACGGTAAAACGTCTTCTGGTCTGGTTATCGGAGGCTTGCCATTGTTAGGAGACTCCGTCTGTTACGTCATTGTGACTGGTCTTACCCCACCAGACGAAGCAAGTACCTGTGGAATACATTGCATATCCAGTCTCCAACACAAAGCTACTTGAGATGCATTGGAGATACTTAAGGCACATCTTAACGAGCCAGCTTGCTCAATCCTCAAATTTTCCATAAAGAATCGTTCATAATTCATATTTAATTGTTCAGCTCGGTGAGTCACACTAAAGAACCATTGCAATAGTTTCATGTGGAAATATCTAAAATCTTTTTTATACATCTCTTTTAGATCTCTCACAAGTTATTAAAATTCCATCGTATACCAGCTCAACTTCACCAATTAAAAACTGGACAATATTTTTAGAATTCGAACTTATTGTTTGACATAGCCACCTTTGACCCGGACAATGGTATTGAATCTGGTTATAAACGTGTCACATGCAAGCGATCATGAGTCTATGATATACGCGCACATATTATTTTTGAAAATTTTTGAACCATCTACGTTTTGCTATACACGTCGGATGAATAAAAATATATGAACACATTTTTTTAATAATTTAATTTGAAGACTATTTATATATTGATGCGATGAAACTTTGGTGAGTTATTGGGCGTATATCCAAAAGGGTTATTAAATTAGCACAATCATTGTTTGTGTGATATTTGCTATCTGATGGTTGCTAAGATAAACAAAGCATAGCAAGCGTCGATTTGTTATGTAATCGTCAAGCGTTAGGTTTTCGGTGGACTATGCTGGAAGGCGGTAAGACACAAACGTCATCATTTCAATTCATACCTGGATCAATTAGTTTGGCGACAACAGCAACACATCGAAAACGTATTCGAGTAATTTTTAAATTCCATATTTGACCTCCATCACATCGTTTATAATTGTGTGTTTATGTATAGATTGCAAGAATTCAAATACCTTGGAGCAATCCTCACGGAGAATAAATTAACGAATAACGAAATAAATTCCAGGATTCCCAAATTCCGGGTGATTTCGTAAGAAATTCATAAAAGTCTACTTCATTCGTAAAATTGATATAATTCTTAAACCAGTTGATGGATTGAAAGAAAATTTTAATGGTGCCTACAAAAGAGCTTACTGCATCGATATATTTAAACAAAACAGTGGTTTTCAATGTGAAGTACGTGCATCACTAACAAAAAATAAGGACAACATTCAGTTAGTTCATCGTTCTATATAAAATTTTATTTGAATTGTGTATTTTAATGCTGAAAAATGGCGTGCCTATAATATAGTTCACCACGACATGTAGCAACGCTACTAGGCTTTTAGTGAAAAAGATGATGAATAATATCATCGGAGTTCGAAATGGAAAAATTCAAGAATAACATGTTGTGCTCCAATGATTCTTACTGATATGCTATTAGAATTGAAATGTGTGCAGTTTCCGGTACAAGTACCAACAAAGCACAGGAACACACAGGGTATGCGTGCACGCTTCTCACATGGATAGCTGTATGTGATCTGCTCACGCTCTTCTCATTTATTACCAGACGATACGCACCACATAGAAAAATATTATGTATCCAAAAGCACTTCATTAGCACGAAATAAGCACGATCTTTGGGACGGGGAAAAAGATAGGAAGTCATTTTGCGTCCATGAGTCCGACAGGAGATTCGAAATATCGAAAAGAGGTCATATTACTTTTTAAGTGCGATCGTCTACCCGTTTTTATCTTAATTAAAACACAAACACTTTCTTACTTTAATGTGGCATTGCAATGTTTGCTGGGTCCTCGCCAGTCTTTAAATAAAATTCAAACTAATAAAAGTAACCGACTGAGAAATGAAGTTGGTAGCGCTTGCTTTGATGTTTTTAGTAATCGACATATCTAAATCATCAATTCAAAATTTTGTAAATAAAATTTTATCAAGGCACTAATATTAGGTCCTCCCGAAAGAAATACATTATTTTTGCACGCCCTCGCGAACGTTATAAAGTGAACAGTAGTATTTTTCCTTTTTTAATAAATAACACATCATTTAATAAATTCGTAGATTTTTTAAAAAGAAAGTGTGTAAAAAATTATCCCGAAGAAAGAAGAAAAAAAATGAAAATGAAAATAGTCCTACGAATTTATTGAGTTATTTTTTTTATAAAGTTGGAAATATAAAAAACAATTTTAGTTATGATACGATATCCAAGTTAAACTAGGTTTTTTTTAAGAAATTTTGTTACCCTGTTCAAAATGTTTGCCATCTTTTGGCGTTTGCAAGAAATACTCGACATGGAATGGGTTAATAAATAAAAAAATAATGACTTATTAAAACTTTATTTTAAATTAACGCAATAAAAAAATACACTTGTATTTTTAATCCCATTTATTATATTAACACATCCCTCAATAAGTGTGTAGGAGGTTCTTAATTTGGGATCGTTTCTTTGCAATTTATTCCGTAAGACGCTCCAATAACGCCATATAATATTCGCTATTAATGTAATATGTATATATAACCAACTCAATTGTATTTCATCATATCACGCTATTGTATCGTTTTTTTTTAACTCAATAAATAAGCTTCTATAAAGATCATGCTCGCTATGAATCGCACACTTTGAGATTTATCATTTTGGAAAAGTTCGACGAGGCCATACGAGCTGCCAAGACGAACAGCGCAGCGGTCGACCAAATGAGGTAACCACTCCAGAAATGGTGAAGAAAATTTAAAAAAAATGGTATTGGATGACCGTCGACTAAGTGCGCGAACTAGCAGATATGATAAAATTCTGTACATATCGCATATTGACTGAAAAATTGGACATGAGAAAGCTGTGCGCATGATGGGTGCCGCGTTTGCTCACAATGTAATAAAAATAGCGTCGTGATGATATTTCAATCGAGTGTTTGGCGATGTTTCATAGCGATAAGGCCGAATTTTTGCATCAATTCAGGATGAAACATGGGTCCATCACTTGACATCTGAAGCAAAGGAACATGGAGACCCTCCGCTATCCTAAGGTGTTTATTGGTCCCGTTATTTAGGACAATGCTAATCCGCTCAACAAAACTGCACAACAAGGTGCAAAACCTGAATTTAATATCCATGTCTATATAAACCAGCTAGATTTTGTAATTTGAAACTAAAAAAAAACAAGCTTAGATAGCAACACAAATTAGTAAGATAAATAAATACATAGTTTTTTTGTGGGTGGGGGTGAGTCTAGAATTGTTCGCGAGTCTAGACTGAGGAGGTTTTCATGATCGTACAGATAATAGAAGGTCTCGGGTACGCATTTATCCCCGAAAATCACTGGATGCAACTGGTCCGATTTTCGGATCACTGATATGACGAATGAGCTTCTCGCGATCGAACGCCATACCCGAATATGTCTACAGAATGAATAAAGTCGTCCGAAGAAGATTGTTTGGGTGGGTTGTTTAAATTTTATAATCGATCTAAAATATTGTTGTCTTTATTTTATTGCGGGTTTATGCCGGCTGGCTCGGCTCAACGCTTGAACGAAGACGAAGAAAACAGGGATTAGACAACTCAGTATATATTATAAAAATGGACAGAGTCAATCAGTGTTAAACCATGTAGAGTAGAATGGTCATGCAAAATAAAAACCAAGTGCATCTTTCGACAGGGTCAGTATTCTGCGTTTTGCGCCCCAAGTCCAGTTGCGCCCGTGGCGCCTGCTTTGCCACCCCCTATTTACTGGACTGATGAATGATACTTGATTGTTAGACAAGCATTGTGCGATATTATGTATTTGGTTATTGATACCCGTCGATAGCATTTTAATTATATAAATGATGCATAAATAATATGCATGCGGATTGGCATGCATGTTGGTGCGAACGACAGCATATTATGCATTAAACATCCCAGTAACTCTGATTTATGTTCAGATAAATCAAAGGGAGTTGTCAATTCTTATAAAATTAAGAGGTCATGTATTTAAAGCCATTATGAACTAAACAACAATAAAAAATATACTGCGCTTGCAGCTTATTTATGTAATTTTATAATGCAAGAATTGGATAACAATATGGAAGAAAAAGTGGAAGTCGAAAATTCCCTTGATTGAAATACTTGATAATAATTAACTTAAAAATATATCTAAACCTCGCTTTTATAATTAGTATAAGAATAGTCATCTAAAATGTATGCCAATCTTATTTTTTAAATATAAATGCGCGTATAATTGATTCGCTATTTTACTATAATGTTATTTCTAATGAAAGGGTGATTAACATTAAAAAATCGAATAAAGTTCAAGCTGCAAGTCAGTCTATTATTAGTTTGGCAATTCGAATTGCACTATAGACTTTCATTGAATCACATAATAATTTCGATGACTATTTAGATATAATTTATATAATAATAGGTGCAATCGATGGAAGTACTTGTTGTCAAAAAATATTTATATTTATTCAGTTGGACAGGGTATTATAACTCATGTCAAAAGCAACATATCTTTGTTGTTATAAAAACCGTTGTTAATAGTATTGGTGTCAAATATTTGCTATTTAGTATGATTTTTTCAAATATTTTACTCAACCCGAAAAGTCGGTAATTTATTAAATCACTGCTTATCTGGTTTTGGTAAAAGAAATACCCCATATTTAATCATTTTAAACCCTCAAAGAGGTAAGACAATGTTTTGTCTGAATTCCAGTAATTCTTAAAAAGGATTCTTACATGTTAAGCTCGGTGACAAAGTCAGAGATTGTCTTGCATGTTGAGTTTGAGTTGATTGTATAGTACATTAACCCAAATTTATTGACTAATAATGTGTGAGTGATTTAATGAATCGATTACTTGAAAAAATGACCGTGTTTATTTATTTATGTACAAGATTCATACACGCTGCGACGGTCTTGACAGATTTGTGGCTTTTTGATGATTTTAAATTAGCTCACTACTCAAAGGGTTACCCGTTGATTTTAATTCTTATATTCGTTCAACTTATATTAATTACAATTAAAAATGGCCGATATATTGGCTCATGGTATTTTTGACAATTCAATAGCCTATGTATTGACTACAAGGGGAGCTAAAATAGCATTGTATGAGTTTTGAGTGTCATAAAAACCTTTACCATTGACATTATCAAATGCTTGATAACTATGAATAAAAAAAATATTAGAAAACTATGTTTACTGAACGAATGCATCTAATTAAAGATGTACAAGTAATACTACTATCTAAAAAAAAAGTTGAAATTTCGACACTTGTATTGCTTTAAATCAATATTTTCAAGTTGATTTTTTTTCAACCCAGCTCAAGCTAAATAATGCGTTTTCACATGGAATGTATGTACAGAAATAATTACGAGTATATATAATATTTTATTGTGAAAACGTTATATTAGAAACCTGTTTAGTGAATTATTTAAAATATATAAGTTTTGAATTGCCCACAAAGTAGACAAACCCGACTTTAAACCACCTTTTGTGCAATTTATTCGTATGTGTAATTTATTTACTCGATTTTAACATAGCTGGCTAATTCCTACATTTTTATTGTAATGTTTCGGCATCGAAATTGAATTTTTAAAAAAATATTTGTCGTATCAACATAATTTGGAATATCAGAAGATTCCGATCGATCATCTTGGTACAAGTGTATTCTGATTTCCTAAATATCCTAAAAATTCAAATTTTCAATTTCACCAAAAAATACATATGTTTATACGATTTTCATCAAAATTATCATTTAAATTGATTTTAAAACGGATTATCATTGGTTTTTTTTAGTCCTAATTTTAAATTACACCCTTTCTATGGAATATATATTTTTTAAATACACTATTAATGTATGTTTCATGAGCAGACAAAGTGTTTTTGATCAAAGTATCAAGCAATACACCCAATAGGAATTTAATTGTATTTTATTATACAAAAAAAGGAACTATCTATTAAATAACGATACGACCGTAAATATAAAAAAACTTACGCAATTTGTAAAAACGTTTGATATTCATTAAAAATGGTAACCAATAAAGATCATCAACTTCATAGCACAGTAGGTCTTCGATTATCCAGATTGTTACAAAAAAAAAAAAAAAAAAAACAAAAAACTATCAATCGCTGATAGTTTCAGATATTTGGAAAAAAATCACAGTTTGGCATACAAAAAAATTTAGACGAACCTCTTTAAATAGTTGTTGGAGACAGGTATTGTCGTTATATCAAAATTTTTCAAATTATTGATGTATCAAAATTATCGGGAGAAGGGTTTGAAGATTTAAATGATAAGAATATCTAAGGATTATTAACCGAAGAGGAATTAGTTGGCCTTATTTTAATACCTAAAACGGATCATTTAAGTGAAGATGAATTCTTTGAATCATTATTATTTACTGCAAAAAATTTAGACGACTCTCTCAAGCTAGCAAGAAAATTGGAAAACCTTGTGTTCAAAATTGATTCAAACAAGGAATATGCTCTCAATTTCCAAAGAAACCTCGAAATACTTGTACCCACTATGAAGAAATATATAAAGACCTTACGAAAAATAAAACACAATAAAAAATCACGATTTATCTAAATAAAAAAAATTACTCTTGAAAACTCGGATATTTCCGCTAATTTTCCAATAGTATTGACCAGTTCAATTATGAAGATTTATAATTGTTAATCCAAATGAGGATTAATAAATCTTCAATTGAAATAAAAACAATTTTATGTTAAATATTAAATATCTTTTTTATGCGGATTTTTTTTATGCGGATTTTTTTATGCGGATTTTTTTTATGCGGATTTTTTTTATGCGGATTTTTTTTATGCGGATTTTTTATGCGAGTTTTTTTTATGAGGATTTTTTTATGTGGATTTTTTTATGCGGAATATGAAATGAAAGACTTCATTCACGCGTTTTTTTATATGATGAAATATATCTTATATTTTTGTCTTTTTTACGCGGTTTCTATTTACGCGGGTTTCTGAAGAACGTATTAACCGCGTAAATCGGGGGATGAGTGTATGTGACCTTCACCATTTTATGCAGAATTTGTTTGATTGTATTTATCTAATAATAATATAATCGTAACTCTATATTTATTCGGTTATTTTTTTTGTTAAATCAATACTTCAGATATTATTGATATTAATCCTGATGCCAGCTCACCATCTTAAGTTGTGTTGGTTATATCTCCCTGTATATTTGCTATGTATCCAGACTGGAGCTCCCAGATTTCAATTTGATTTCTAGTACTAAAAGCTGAGACTCCCAACTTCGCGAGTAAAATTGAAGGCGTTTCTTGCAATATTGAAGGTACGTGGGGCGTACGAAGGAAATACTTTGAGGCTTCAATATTTGTGGAACAACAAGTGTATTAACATCTAAATATACTTCGTTGCTTGGAACAATACGCGCAAATAAGAAGTAACTGCCAAAAACTTACAAACTGAGAAAAGACAGAATGGATTGTTTCTCAACGTTGTTGTTCCAATCCGATGGTTGCACACTTACCGTTTACAAGAG
The DNA here is from genome assembly GCA_008973525.1 of Stenopsyche tienmushanensis. Lineage (NCBI taxonomy): Eukaryota > Metazoa > Arthropoda > Insecta > Trichoptera > Stenopsychidae > Stenopsyche > Stenopsyche tienmushanensis. The sequence continues at coordinate 878,490 of WACJ01000114.1, forward strand.
CAAACCAAATAAAAAAGTACTTATGCTAAGTATAAAACATAAACACATCAAAATTGATAAAACTGCTAAGAAATTAACCGAAACTGTATAATTTTATAATAGAACTAAATTTGGCGTCGATGTCAATTTATTTTTTTAAATTTAGTTTAATTTATGGAAATGATTAAGAAAGACCGATTAATCGACTCAGGATATTTTTGGCAATTCTCTTATAAAGGTATTAAAAAGGCTAAAGAAAATTAGATAGTTAAAAAAGATAAGAAAGTGAATTACAAATGTTGAATAATAAAAGTAAGCGCAACATGTTACATTTCTTTTAGAACGCTATATCTATACAACTATGCTTGTAATACAATAATAATTAATGTTTTGTAAGATACAACAAGTAAAAAAGATCATTCAGAAAGTGGGACATATCTAAATGTGAAGTAATTCAGAAAGAATCGCCAACATTAATAGGAAGAATGTGGAAATACACATGTAAAAAACTATTGCATCCAACTGAAACACATTTAATCCAATTTTGATAGAATCTCTGTTGATTAAATTTTATTATTTCGTACCAGCGATTCGTCACAATTAATCCAGTGTAGAAGTGCAATTTCAAACTAATTAGATTTAATTGGTTATCCATTCAAATATTTAACATTCATATTATTGCCAAATAATCATTACTTATCAATTTAAATAAAAATACATACAAATTTATTTATATTGCAAACAGCAAAAAAAAGCTCCATCAAGGAAATAAACAGCAAACCATAAATAAAAATATTTATCATTGTAATTAACTTATCTAATTCAATATCCACTTCTTGATGTCATCAAGATTTACTTTCAGATGCAACTATTATAGGTTGGATAGATTTATTTTTGTCTCAATATTAAATAACATGTGCTGGGAAAGCGCGTTATAAATAAGGGTATCTGTTTCTTTGATGTTTACTTTTTTAGGATTTAAGGGGAAATGTCCAAATCTTAAACCTAAGATTAGGTATTTTAAAAATCTTTGCTTGGATAAGTAGGTGCTTGAAGTATTCAAAGTGATTTTAGTACTCAACGTGTATCAATGTTGGTTCGGTAAGCTTAAATAGAAATTATAAAGGAAGCACTTAGATTGGGAAGAATATGATAAATTCGCATTAATGGTTGAAATAGATCATTGGGTCGATCAGAAACATGGAATTCCATCATCATCATCGTACATCTTTTAGACAATTTTTTTTGTGCGGATGATGCTATCCACGGAAAATCGCATAAAAAAAGCTATGACACGTAGAAAAAGTGAAGATACGTTCCTATACGTACGATACTTTGAAACAGCTATATAAAATATATCCCTAAAATATCCATAAAAATCTGGTATCTCAAATGCCAGACATTCACTAGCGAAATACTAATTATTTTAATTACAAACATTAATCGCTGTATGATAATTTTCGTTGCGATTTTCGATATGAGTCAAAATCGCTCTCTTCTTCGGAAGAAATAGTATATAATTCATAATTAGTAAAAATTTCGCTATAGTCCCTACCTCAAAAATAAATATTTTCATAAAAAAGCGAATGTTTAAAAAGAAAATTATTTTTTGACCTTGTTTTTTCACTTTTAATTTTTTTTATATAGTTAAAAAATAAATTTTGACATAAATCTGGTAGGAACAATAGAGGGTTATATATTAAAGATATTGTACCCAGTTTAAAGCAAATTTATCAATTAAAACTTGAGATATGATGTCAACCGTGTTGAAAAACAAGTTTCGGAAAAAGTCTTCATTCTGGTAGGATCGACTTAGTTGTCGCGTCACTAAAATAGCTACAACTCCGTAAGTAAATGGAAATCCTTTTTTTCAAAATTCTTCACTAAAATAGAGGGTGTTGTTTTCTATTTTATCCAAAATATCTCGATACATACTCTATGAAATAAAAAAATGGTTTAAAAAACGCACAACTTCGAAATCGCACAAAACTAAGTCGCACAAAAAGAGATTTGAGTGTATAAAAAAAATAAATGATTAGCAAGATAAACAGAACGAGTTTTTGAATACCACGTGGATTATCCACGGCCAACTGAAAACAGCAGAGTTAAACAAATAGATATTATTTTTGTTATGGTGATTCTGGATTCTTATTATAAAGGTTCGGCTTCAAATCCAGACTGTGAAAAAAAATTCACCGTACCAACAAGTTCTTTTTGCACTTTCAGGATCAACGTGTTTTCATGCTTCAACTCAGATAAAACGAATGTTTAGTTTGTGTTTAGTACTTGGTGATAACTTAAATTTGGTCCTTATTGTCTAGTATCAATTTTTTTTGGTATCATTCATTATATCGACTGCTTTATTAAAATTTGTATACATTTTCAACAGATCAAAAAACACTATTTACAACAACACGTATCCACAAATAAATAAATAACTACATAAATTAATTCGGTTTTACAGAAAGGTCTCTTTGTTTTTCTTTTGGATAATAAGCACTCAATTTAATATAGATTAGAGCTAATGTAAGAGTTACAGTTAACATGGAGGATAATCCAATTATGTTCCACATGACCAATTTATATATAAGCACATAATGATAAAAATTGTCGATCAAAACCTCCGTAATTTCTTCAGGCACATATATTTTCTGAAACAAAAAATGTTTCATTACAATGAAAATTGACAATGTGTAAAAAATAATATTTTCGTATGTGCTATTTCAGCTGTCATAATTGCCGTACTTTAGTTTTTATTACGATATGTATGTATGATTGTTAGTTTCGGATGCAAATTTGAATTTAATTCAAGTCAAATTGACAAGATAACATATAATATTCACCTCGTGATACCAATAGATTGGGAATAAGACTTCTTTAATCAACTCGGTAGATTCGACTCCATCAATTTTCTTTGCAAACATGTTGTATTGAAACTTTTTCCCACCCTCAATCGGAATACCAAAATTCTGTAAAAATATAAATTTATTTTATTTAAGAAATGCAGTATATCTGAATTCAAACATTCTATTTTGTATACAATAAAAACATAATCAATTTGTTGCAAAAAATGAACGACTTTATGAATTTATCGATGCATTGATAAATGAAATTCGTCATTCAATTGAAATTGTTGGAATGAAGTTTTCTTCTTAACAAACTTAAATTTGAAGCACAATTATCATTCAACAGATAATTTTCTTAATTTAAAACAATTTTGATAGGTAATCCCATATTACATAAAAAGCATTTTTAATGCACAAACATGATTACAACAATGAATTGATTTCTGATATGCATCATTTTGTATACAATTGCAGTTGCGTTGCAAAATAAATAGAATAGTGACGTTAATCCGGTTAATCAATCTCGTTTAAGATATGCCAATAGCAGATCATCGAATAATGCCATAGAATTTTTCATATCTTGTATATATGACGATTATCCAATATTTTATGACACATACACAGTATGTATCATAAAATGTATTAATCATTTTATCATTATCTAGAATTTTTGAAATAAAATTGATAATACATTAAGCTATCTAAATAATGGTCTCGTAATATTTTATCAATGAGAATTTAAGCATATTTTTTAATCTATTGCAGTTCAAAGATTCTATGTCGGTGACTTAATAAATTTAATTTGCAATAAAGATAAGATTTCAAATATTTTTCAAGCATATAACTCAGTAATATTTTATGTTAAACAATGCTTTTAAAACGTGGATTAATGCCATAGATAAAATAGCATCAAAGGACATCTTATGATTTTCCAAGAATAAAACGGTATTAAAAATATCAAACAAGAGATCCATGCTTATTTGCAATAGTTTAAATACTTTCTATAAGATTTTTATAGCTAATTGCAGGAGTATGCGAAAACATACGCAGTTTGCCAATTTTTGTACATGTTATTCCTTTAATAAATACATTTTCTTAGTCTGCTTTATGAAATAATGACGCCTTTTAATTGTTACTTGTTAGATTGAGTCTAATCTAAAAAATAATCAGTCAGTCAGAAACCAGCTTAAATGAATAAGATTCGTAAATATATACTTTTTATGGCAAAAAGTCTGTGTGTCCATCTGGTCCGCTTTTCGGAGCGCTGATGAATGAGCGCCTCGCGATTGGACATATCTACAGAGCGATTACGAACTCTCATTACAAAACGAAGTTGTCCGAAGAAGACTGATCGGGTGGGTTTAACTTAGCATAGGTTATAAAAACGATAATTGCTTTTTAATTACTAAAAGGTTTTGATTGAACATCAAGAAATAAGTATTTGAGTTTGAGATAAGCATGGATATTATAAAAAAATGACAATTGATAAACATAATCCTATTTAAGTCCTTCAAACTTATTTCACAACAGTAATTGCGTCATGATTAATTATATGGGACATGATGCTATAACTCATATAACACGGATTTATATTACACGACGTTTTTGTGGAACTATATGACAGTGTTATGCGAAACCTAGGTGTACATTCAATAGCATACATTTTACACGCGATTTTTAAGTTAAAAAATAGGCGTCGTTAAGAAAGCACTTTGAGAACAGTTATTTTACAAAAAGTCAGATTACTATTGGAAGATGAGACTTGAAATGCCATCTATGAATCAAACTAAACTTGTTTGTTTAAATAACATATTCTTCGCATATGGTTTGAATACACGATGAGTCATATGTTAAATCAACCATATTCTATTATGTCCGGAATGCATGATCAAAATCAATCAGATTGAATGCTTGAGTAATGACTTGCCAGTTATCTTATTGTATCAAAACTTCAGGTTGATATACTGAAAATGTGATATAATGAGATAATTACAATTTGAAACGACTGTTCAACGATCACATGACATTGTGAATGGATGAAAAACTGACAAAAACTGTCAAGGAATATTATTTGAAAGGTTCAATGCAATTAGAAAGACGATTAGTATCCAAACGAAAATTATGCTTATGATGATAAATAATAAAGGATTCGCTAAGACAAGTCTTACTTGAGTTAATTGTAAATATTAAGAATACGAACTTAATATTTATAGTATTGTATGCCATTAATGCTTGGACCTTATCAGGGTTTTTATGCAAAACTTAAAGAAGTTAATCTGGAGTTAAAAGTGTTTCATTACCTTCTTTATGGGGAAAATCTTGCTTCTAAAGATATGATTTGGATATTGTTATAAATAAGGTTGTTCAGGTTGTAAATGTGCTTAATAAGCTAAACATTTCAAACAGATATGGCTAAATACATGGCTAAAAAATGTTAAGGGCCCTTGTATTAATATAATTTATGTTAATGCGTATTTTTATATCTATTTTTACTTGTGATGTATACACGACATATTGTAAATTTTATAAATGGTTCGATATGCTAATATATATAAATTATATCTTACAGGATCAAGTTGTACGTTGTATCTATGTTTTGCCGGTACGGGACTAAGACCCTTTATTGCGTGCAAATATTCAGGATCAGCCAAGTAAAAATGAGGGAACGACAATACAACCGGCGCTCCTGATAAAGAAAAGAAATAAGCATAAATTTACACATACAAAAAGACAAAAAATAGGACATGTGAATATGCAAAATTGATATGCAATTACAGTGCAATGCCATTTGGATTTAATAAAAAAATAAATTGAATAATCGCTGCAATAAATTCTGAAATTAATCTGTAAATTTGCAAAAATATATGTAATTTAATAGATATGAACATCACCCAGACACGTGTATAGATCCAGAACACCCTTCTTAAGACATCTCTTAGAATTTACACAGAAACAACTGGCGTTTCCAGTGGCTTCTGGTAATACGTCGTCAAGTGCAACCATTTCGAATGTTCGTATTCCTTTGGCACTACTTGTTTTCCTATAGCGGAGTGTATAAGATCTGTAAAAAATTGAAATTTGTCTAATCATTATTTTATTATTCGATGTATTATAGTTTGAAAGATAATCTTCATAAAAGACATCCTTATGGATCAAGGAGCTCCTCAAATGAAGACGAACTATGGAGATCAATTAATATAACAAAACACGAAGAAGATTGGAAAGTTCCATTTAAAATGTCATCAATGTACTAGCCATAATTTAAAAAATAATAAGAATGAAGGATTTTACTACTATTTTAATTGCAAAATACTGCTCTAAAATCAAGATCTCGTTTATGCATAAAATGATTTTACTAAGACCAATTGAGGATGTTGCTTCAGAAAGTTTAATTGATGTACTAAGATCTATTCGGAGACTTCTTTAGAAATGATTAACTAACCCTCGCGTTATTGATGAGATTTATAATGAGCATTATAGCCTTGATTAGAAACAAATTTTGTTAAAGTTGAATGATCGCATACTTGCATATGTCCGAGTCAAAGATGTTTCTTGTATCTCCTGCTTTCAAAAATGGAGCATGTATAAATCCATCTGTTCCTTTGATGGCATTGCATCCACTTGCGCCCTCTTGGTTAAGCCATACGTCAAGATTACTTTCGTTTTTCCATTTGACAATATTTCCAATTTGTTTGATGATGGTTCCTCTTTGAATTTCGAAAAGCTCTTCTCTTTCATTGTTCTTACAATAAAACATGTTAGTACACAATAAAGATATAGCATATTTTTATAAAGACTGTTTTTAATACTAACAAACATCATGAAAGAAAAGCGATATCCAAAGGAACCAACTTTTCGCAACATTTTGATATCATCAAGTGCATTTTCAAGCGAGTCGCAGAAATCATTTGTCACAGAGTTACACAGATCAATGCCTTCAAATAACAATTTAAAAGGAGTTGTTTTAATGTAAACGCCAGTATTTGTTCCAAATATTTCACTTAAATTATCAATTAACGAATCAGTTAAGTCCTTATCTTCAGCCCACTGAAAAAGTGTCTGAAATAGAAAAATTATTACTACTGTAAGCAGCCTTTCCATTTATTTACATGATTGAGAAGTAAGATGATGCGCATGTCATTTTTTAAAAAGAAAATGTGCTATCCGTTAAGGTACTGTACATGAGAGATAGAATGTAAAGCTAAAAGATTTTGAGATAAAATGTTTCAACGTAGTAGTTATAAATTAGGATGAGACTATTTTTGACGAGTGAGTGGCAAAATTTTTACATATGTTCTAATATTAAATAAAAAAATAAAATATTCAAGCATTCCCATGTACGCAAAATAAAAATACTTTTTTTATGCAAGTAATTTCATGGAAAAGTTTTTGTCCAGAGATGTATTCCATCATTTACAAATTGTTTTGTTCACATTTTATATTAAACAGATTATAAAATAAATGTACTTACAAATAACGGAGCGTTCAATACATGTATTGTCTCGTTGATGGAATTGTAAGATTTCGTTCTAAAAATTGGCAATTCTGGCAAATTCTCAATATCTAACATCGCTATGTTATGTTTCTCCGTATAGTTTATGTTAACGCTGTTAATATTACTGTGGACGGTTTTTCGTTTCACTCTCCTAAAAGACAACAAATGAGAAGTATATAAACTAAATTCACTCACAAGAAACAACAAATGTGTTTTATAATAACTACCCGAGATCATATGGACCAATCTCTTTGAAAACTGGTACTTCTCCATCTTCGATTTTATCGTAGTTTTCAATTGTGAATATGTATAAATCGACTTCATATGGAATAGGAATATCTCTCCATAGTTTATACACCTCTGAACCTTCTTTTAACTCCATTTCCTATAGATTTCAATCAATTTTATTAAAGAAATTTCTGTCGACTATTTATTATTTTAGGAACAATGGAGCGAATCTGTATTTGACAAAATATTGGATATCCAACACATTCTTGTATGTCTATTGTATTCATCTGCTAATCTTTACTTTTTATTCATCCTGATAAATCAATTATTGAGATAATATTGCTATCAGCCCAAATTTAGCTTTTAATCTTAAGTTATTATTATGTATTTTATTTAGCTTATCTCTTTTTATTTATTTACTATGCACCCAGACTGGGTAGTTTTAGTATTATGTACTCCAAACTGGGACTCCCGAACTTCTAGCCAATAAACCTCACGTCAATATATACTTAAACCTTTTTTTTGTGTGGTAGATGCGTTCCGCGAAAAATCGCACAAAAAATATATTCAAAATCGCATAAAAAAGTTAGTAAAAAATAGAAAAACAATAGGGCAATTAAAAAATAAAATTTTTGGTAACATTTAAAGGACGTTTTGCATTATTGGTAAAATTTTAAGGATGTGTCTGAAAAAAAAATTGCTTTAAAAAACCTCATAACTTCGAAATCGCACAAAAAAAGGTTTGAGTGTACTTTCATTTAATTAATTATAATATTATATACTTCTAGTTAGAAACATTATACCATGGATTAATATTTATATTTGTGGTTTTAATGACAATTCAAAAATCCTAGACATTTTCCATAAAGCAATTTCTCTACATAAATTGTAAATTCATAATCTCTACATAGATACAGAAATAGACTCAGACTCAGATACAGAATTTCAAGCAGCTTCAATGAATGCATTAATTTGGTACTAAAACTGAAGACACACACAAATAAGCGCATATTGTGTGCTATCAACAATATTACGGTTCGTTTATTAATATACAAAATTGACACACGTTGCGCGGTCCTGAGAGAAAAATGAATTTGTGTGGATGATAATCAAGGGGATTAAATACAGATTTTTTAAAAGGGTACATGGATCTATTTTCATCACAAAATGTCATTTGATTATGCAAAGAAGAACTTAAACTCGTTTATCTAACTATGTGATTTTCCAATCCAATCCAACATTATAGATGGTGGTTTTAAGCGCATATAAAATATTTGCAATTTTAAATTATTCGATTAAATCTGTTCACCTTCCTATACTTAGATCTTAATCATTGATTGAACTTCGTGTGTTTTATTTCACGAACATAAGAGACGTTTCTACCTTGTTGGGCCTAAAAATGAATGATTTTTTAACATTTTTTTCTGTGAAAAGTATTAAATGTAGAATGTTGATATATAGTATATTGACTAGGCAATCTTTAATGAACAAAAACACATTTTTTAAAGTTTGATAAAATATAGTAGTGGGAGTGGATGGAGCCGCGTTTGGAAGCACTTCTATGAGCTTGAAAATTTAAAGTTGAACCGAAGTTTATGTGCGAATAAAATTAAAAGTTTAATAGTTACACCTAATCTGCTATACCATAAGCATAGAGGATACATTCCGTTTCTTCAAAAAAGACTTCTTTAGCTGATCTTTTCAGTTTTCGGGTCAATCATGTCTCTTTTGATGCTGCAGAATGTGCAACATCAACTTTTTTCACGCACCCCATTTCCCTTTCGTTGGCAATTATTTTTGCTTGCGGTCCAATTGTGATGCCCATAATTTCCATCATATGTGGCAGGAAGGTGCTAATTTTATTGAAAATACATGCAGCAATAAAATTTGTCCGTTTGATAGGTTTTTTTTGCGAGAAAAAATATATTTTGGAGCCAAGTGCCAGAGTGCAGCGTTGAAACTTTCGTTTCGTCAAGATTACTTTCGTTTTGCGTATGTCCGCCTAAACAGAGTTGCAGCAGATCGTCTGATGACAGATCTGAATATATAGAACGATGGAGTTTCTGAAGTTCAGTTGTAAGTGGTGGTTCGTGTTTGAAACCATGTGATTTGAAGGTTTTTGTATCCCCGTCGCTTATGTAGTTGGCCTATTTTACACCGTGAAGCTCCTCGGATCGTGTAAACATTTCGATAATACCGTCGACTTTCATTTTTTCAGGGCTTCCATATGTGCTTTCATATGTGGCCAGGTTATTCATCTTTTCCGGCAATTAAATTTTCTTGTTTTAAACATTTTGCACCTTGGCTTTAACTTTGAAAATCGATCGTTACTCTTCGAGCGTACAATCATACTGAGGACGCTTCTTGAGACAGTTACTTCTACTTTACTGGGCAATTAAGTACTTCCAATGAATATAGACAATGCAAATTCTTAAAATTTTATTAAAAAAGATACGATCCTAGCCCGTATTTGTTGCTTCTAGCGTCGCGCCGACCCATGCAAGCCCTCTGAATTTCATTTCTACTCCAGCTTCTCTTTGTCGGCTTATAACTGTGCTAACTTTATTTATATCGACTTGAAATTTACTGAACGTATTCTTAAGCATTGGCTCTTTTTGAACAAGGTAGAAACGTCCCTTAATAGGGAACATGCGTTACTTATGTGTGAGTTCAAAAAAAAAACTTTGTTCATACATGTATTTTTACAACTATCTCAAAAAGTTCTAAAATGTATACGTATCCAACACAATATTTTTGCTAGCTTAAATTCCAGAAACCAATGCATGGTTTAAATATTATATAGCGACTGGATACCCGTTTTTTTAACATAATTAAAATCATATAAACATGAATCGCGTCAATTTCAAAGACTTTACTAACTGTAATTCAATATACAATAGTAAGACGATTTAATAGATGAAATCTACTAGGCGAATATGAAAATTATAATTTTGAATAAATGAAAACATATTTATAATTTATCTCAGGAATGTTGTGTTAGACTATTTTGAAGATATCATTATTATCAATGCCTAGTAATCGCACTCAGCTGCATTGATTATAAATCCTCTCAGCTATCTTTAAATTCTAACCTAAATGCAATTGATTACAAATAAATGTTTACCCTTCCAACTATATCCTCGAACACTGTGGGAACTATAACAAATTTGATGAGCATACTTATCAACATCAAAAACCCCAATAACCCATAACACACATATCCACAAACTGAAAACTTCATGTCTTTTTAAATACTTTCCGATCAATTATACACCGAATTGACCACCGTACCGAAAACACTGATACTTAATGAAAAATAAAAAATAAAACGATTGACGTTGGATATATCAATCTAAACACTTATCGTCAATTCTCACGTACAGTCTCTCACTGATATGGCGATAAGCATCGTTCAAGATAAATAGTTGAAAATATTGAATTAAATTATGCATCTTTTTAAAATTTATCAAGTGTGGATATAGTGATATAGATCCTGGACTTTTGACCCCATTGACTTCCATATGTGGTAAAGTTAGGATAGAAATATTTGAATAAAATTTTTAGGTTGGAGCGAGATCTATGAGTGAGTAGCGAAATTGTCATTAACTTTAACCCTTCTGTCAATAAGATGGTCTGACCAGACCAGACAGACCAGGCAAAAAAATAATATTTCTATTTATACCCCTACAATCAATGAAAGGGGTCTGGCCAGGCCCAGATTTTTTTCATAGAATTTATATAAACTTAACATAAAAAATGGGGTTACAAGCCCATATCAATTTCCCTCTTAAAGGAAGATTTCGCAAGGGAGTGATGATACTCGATTAAATGACTGAAAAATTGCAAACAAATTCCAATTCAATAATAGACATATTTTAATGATCATGACGGTCTGCGGCAAATCGCTCAGATAAATCAAGGAGAGAGCTGAGGCTGAGCTGAGCCTGCTTTGGGACTGGAGTCTGTTAAACAGGTTCACGTTCGCGCCTAGAAAAACGACGGCACTGATATTGAGAGGTGGCCTGGCGGAACGCTACAGGCCCCCTAAAATACAGATGGGAGGAGTCCGAATCCCATTTGTGAGGGAGATCAACTACTTGGGCGCCAGCCTGCGGAAGGGCGAATGTTTTACTACAAATATAAGAACGGCCTCTGGTAAAGCCGCGAGAGCCTTCACCAAGATGTCAAGACTCTGCGGGTCTAAATGGGGACTATCCTCCAGGAGCATGAGAATTACATACGAGGCCATTTGTGTGAGTATTACTACATACGGGGCGGGAGCTTGGGCTAACAGATTGCTTCCAGATGGCGGATGGGGCTCTACCAGCAGAGGCAGACTTAACTTGGCACAGAGGACCTGCAGCTGCAGATCCAAGAGGAGCATCAATCATATCATCTCAATCAATACAGAGGAGGCGAGGGAATTCCAGTTCAAAGAAGAAGTCAAGAAATAGGCCAAAGATGCTGCCGTAAAAGAGTGGCAAGATAGATGGGTGGTGTCCGATAAGTAACGTCACCTCTTCCAATTTTTCAGACCCGTCAAGAGCAGGAGGAAGGCGCATTGTGTGAAAATCAGCCAATGGACGTCCCAATTTCTGACGGGACATGGTCATTTCAGTGCCCAATTAATGAGACTGGGCCCCTGTCCCCCCCCCCCCTTTTTATTATCTTAATAATCGGAATCCAGCTTTCCGGAAATATAAATAGCATTCCTAAGTATCGATTAGAACGATGCACCATCAAAATAACGACTTGTTTTCTAAACAATGCGAATGATCGAACACTCTGGAAGCGTGGCACAATAACATTCCAGATGGTGATAGGAGCATCTTCCATATCTTAACCCTTTGATTAGTGAGCTTATTTAAGTTCGTCATAGTCTTAGATGCTATATTTGCTTGTCCGCCACTTATCAAACACAAAAATACAAATCCATTTATCTGTCAAGACCGTCGCAGCGTGTATGAAGCTTGTACATAAATGAATAAACACTGTCGATAGCACACAGTATTCGGTCATTTATTCAAGCAAACATAAAAAATACACTTGTGTCTTACCTCTTTGAGGGGCTAATTACCTTAAATTTGCATAACAACCGGGCCTGGAATGGAATGGAATTGCCTTCCAAATAGATCGCTACAAGAGTATTAAAGATGTACTTTCGGGTCGACCACCTTCGAACCTACCGAATCGATTCAATTTTGAGGTTCAGCTTGAGTTTGGATTCATTTCTAAGCTCGAGTTTGAGCCCCCTTTATTGAGTCCTTCTCGTCGACGTAACGAGTTACGTGGCAGTCGTTGGTCGTAGAAAGCGTGCTGAGGATACCGTCGCATGCCGGAGAGGCTGAAGTGAGAGAAAGAACGGCGACGAAGATAACTGGGCTCCGATGTTTGACTGAGGGCTCTTCCACGTTACAATAGCTTAAATAAAATTTAAAAAATATTTTTTCGTTTTTAATTTTTTCCTCCAATTTTTGAATGCAGATGACCATGCAAAAATCCATCATTTCTGATTGTTAATGGAAATTTTAAGGCGTAATTTTCGCGATAAATAATTTTCTTCTGATATGGCCGATCTTCGGTCGAGAGACGACGTCTTCGTCGAACTGATCTTGGTTGTGGTGAATTTGGCAAGGTAGTAGTGAGTATTTTCAAATGTAATACAAAAGGATTGGTGAACTTGCAGTCAACCAAGACTTCCAGTAAAGCTTTTTGTTTGAATCCAAATTTTATGTAAAAAATCCTTTTTACATGTAATTGTAATTTTTAAAAAATTTCATATTATTAATTTGCATTAATATTTTTTATATTGTATTTTTTAATTAATAAAAGATAAGAAATATCATACAAAATTATATTTTAATTTATTTTTTCTACAATAGATGTAGTTAGTCTAGCATTTTATAAAAAAAGTGTATTGTATAAATATATTTAAAATAATAATATAAATCCATGATTTTTATGTGAGAAAATTAAATATATTTTTTTAAATAATGTGTATAAAATAATGGCAATTAACCCTAATTAGGAATAGCTTAATTTCGTTACGGGTATGGTTGATACAATTTTTAATATATTCAGTTTCTTAAAAAAAGCTCATCAAGTGTCTGTAATGCTGGTATAATTAAATATTGCTGAAATCGAGACAATCTAATTGAAATAGAAAATTTTATTATTGGCAATAAGTACGAAACATGATATAACAAGGCTCAAATTTATAAGAACATTAGAATTATTGAAACTGATTGTTGAAAATTTTCATAAAACATTATTTTTCACTCTAAAGCTTTAATTAAAAATTCGCACGTAGTCTTAATGGATGGCAAGGCGATGAATCAACCTTACTTAAATTGTTTTTACATCATCATCGCGTTTTTTGAAAAGACAAACGGCAAACATAACAGTCATAAAAATTCCGATTGCCAATAGTGTGTACAGAACAATCGCAGCTATATTCAATAGTCTGAAGTAGCTATCTTTCATAAGCTCTACATATTCATCGGGCAGCTCCAGGCCCTGAAAAATTATTTTATTTTGACATAAAATTAATCATGTTAATTGACATTTTGCATGCATCTATATTTTGTGCATCATACCTCATCTACCCAAACCATCGGCACTAATGTAGTGGTCAAATTATCAGTTGTAGGTACATATGGCACTTTCCTTATGAACATATTAAACTGAGCCCTTTTGCCTCCACGTAAAGGTACTGCAAGGTCCTAAAATCTCATGTTACAAATTTTAGCAAATGTTTTCCGAGCAAAACTGCCTTGATGAATCACACTCACCGGTTCCATCTCCAGACTGATCTGATGAATAGAAGCATTCGGTTTGAGGCCTATGACTCCATTTTGATACTCTTCGTCAGCCCATAACAAATGCGGAAAAGAAGCTATAACATGAGCTCCTGAAATGTAATGTTACAATATTTGGAATACAATTTTAGTGGCATTTCAAAAATATTCAATAAGCGCAAAACGGCAGGACAATAAATGTAACATCAGGAAAATACTCGTACATCAATCGTTGGCTACAAAAATTGACTTAATCGACACTCTTTCTGTATTCTGTTGAGAAATATTCCATTTTAAATCATTCATTTCAATATTTGGGTTCTGGCAGAGAGTAACTCATCGCTCAATAAGTTCGTAGGTTCGTAGAAAAACGATCCCAAATAAACAAGAAAATGTTGAGTTCGTTTGACATTCGTCGCTTAATAGTCGTCGACTGTGTATCCATGGAAAATGAAGAAGAATTGTCGATTTATTCGATCGTATGAATTAATTCAAATTAAGGGCGCATGTATTTGAACAAAATGAGGGTGCATGCGGGGGTTTCTTTTTTGAACCATTCCGATTTACATTCGACTTACGGAACTCGTAACGGCATAACAACAGGATTCAAAATAAGAATGAGCAATCGCAAAACGCTGCAATAATTTCAATACAAATCTATGCGTAAATTATATTCATCGCGATGGCACGAATTGAAATGACTTGCGATGCATATAATTCAAAATCCAAGATCAATCCCATCAAATTAATTTCGACGATTTCTGCTCAACGTTGCGAATTTAATATATGCATATTTTACGTCTGGGAGACATCGCCGCATCGCCGATTGCATATTTATGCAATTTAAAAATGTTTTTAATCGATCCCCAACGAAGCATTGATTGGCTCTTTGTATTAATGGGCGCTTAAATACGGGCGTCTGTCGTAGGTCACTTGTGCTTCCGTGAGAATGGCATGAATACAAAATCGTCAAAGCTGAATGAGACATCATTGTAAAATAATCTTTTGAAATACATGCGATTAGGTGGGACAAATTTATTTTAAAGGTGGGTACGTACACGTAACGTTAAGATTTTTGGCGAATCCCCTTTGAGTCGATCATAATTAAAATCATATTACGACTGCATGTAAGTTTTTGTCTGAAAACTTATACGAAGTACTTCATAATCCTCGTTCTTCGAATTGGCGTCGAACGTAGATCATAGGGTAGCAATTGTGTTCTAAATGAGCACTGATGACATGACTGACATGCCATGTTTCTTTTTTACATTTGTAAGAAACCGATTGAATGATTTAAGCCCCAGATTAATACCCATTACAAATCAAAACTGATTCTGAATGTTTGATTCGGCAAAAATAAGCATGAGGGATGCATTTTGATCGGGAATAATCTCAAATTTCAATAGCAGTTTGTACTACTTTTCGAATCAAATTCACGCCAATCCCTCCCAGAATCTTGTAATTCTATGAACCCTAGTACAAAATCGCAATTTAATCAATAAACCCGGCTTAACCACAAAAAGGTGATTTCTTGTGTTAGTTGTGGCCAAAAATCAAGCACTTTGATATAATGTAATCAGCCATATTTTAATAATAAAGCCAATCGTAACCATCCATATTTCATCATGATAACGCACGTTCCCAAGCTTATTTTTTTAGAAACCAGCGTTTATGATCTCAACAGCAAAATGGATGTTTTATCTATTAAAGCACTCTCGTCACCACCGACTTCTCGAGAGATTAAAACGAACCGGACCTGTTAACTTCTAAATTATTCCGGCACCGGTGTGTCTTCTTATCTCAGCTTACTTCCTACATTTTTTGCGTCCAAGTAACCATCGTACACACAGACACATCGTATTTCAACCAATAAATAGTATTATGCAAATGGCTTGTCAATTATCATCACATTATTGCGGAATGTCAAAATGATGACGTGTAGTGTATATATATTTGACATTAATGCAAAATTACATAATTAACATTTGTACTTGCAAGAACGCATGATCATCCTCTGTTAGGTTGAAATAGCTCAAAACATAATAAAAGAACGCTGCAAGAATACTCGTTTAATTTATGATCGAAACTGAGAGTGCATAATATAATTGAAATGACGATGAATTAATTATCAATAGAATTTTAACTAAACATGATATTCCATTGCATACGCAAGCATTTCAATCGCTTTGCGTGTGATGTTTGCATTTTTCGCACAGCATTGAAACAAAGATTAGGAGTGATCTAACTAAATATTATACAAATATGGCGGTTACTGTTGTATAAAAATACTATGATATAAAGTATCTAGACGCTATGTTGCTTCCGTGATCGTACAGATCTTATAAAATGCCGCAAATGGCCCTAAAAGAGGACGTAGTGGTTTGTATGTTCAATCGGTCCGCTTTTCGGACCGCTGACAATGAATGAGCGCCTCGCGATCGGACGCCATACCCGAACATTTCCGCCGAACGATCACGAACTCTCATTATGAAACGAAGTTGTCCGAAGAAGACTGATCGGATGGGTTGTTTAAATTTTACAATCGGTCGGAAATATTGTTGTCTATTCTATTACGGGCTTATGTCGGCTGGGTCGGTCCATTGTTTGAGTGATTACGAAGAAAAGAGGGATTAGACAACTTAGTATATATTACAAAACCGCACTTGACTCATATAAAGTAGAAGGGTCAATTAAAATTAAAACCATGTGCAAATCTCGACCGGGTCGGTATTCTGCACTTTACGCTCCAAGCCCATTTGTGCCCATGGCGGGCGTCTGCTTTGTCACCCCCTTGTTACAATTTAAAAACGGCGATAGAAACCTTAGGAATATTCCTAAAACTGGATGGCACCATAAATTAGACGATGTGTTAAGGTTATTTGTGCAATTAGATTTTTGTCAAGCAATTGGGCATTTGTCGACTAAATTTGGTTGGTAATTTTCTGGTTGGCTTCAGTAAGTTTGAAACAGTCTGGTACTATCTTAACAAGCAGTAAATAGTCTGGCAACACTTATAAATGATTGTTTATTTCACTAATTTATAGAAAATAAAAACAGCACTCAGTCACCAGACTGTCATAATGATAGTTCAGAACACAACTATTAAATTATCCACATATGTTAGATGACCCTCAATATATGCTGCCAGCTAGATTTTTTGCCTTGTCTACCTTATTCACTCATTCATTTGGTCATTAGAACACTAATTTAAAACAATCATCATCATCATAATGCAGCCCCAAACATTCCACTGCATGACTAGGGCCTCTTCAATATCCATTCACAGAAAGGGATTACATCCATTTCGTCCGCATCATACATTCACCTCCTCATTCGCACGATTTTGAAGGTAGCATAACCTCCGAGTTTCATTCAGAACGCACCCAACGGGCCACTCGGATGAACGCTTTTACGACCATTTCGATAGGGAATGTAAAGACAGACCAGAATTTAAAACTATAAAATAACAAAAAGCGACGAAAAGTTAAATATAAACATTATATTTCCAAAAAAATCAGATTTTTATGAAAAAATGTTTATTTTAAATGCGTTAAGAAATGTTTACCTATGTGCAAAATGTTGAAATCGAGTAAATCTCTATATCATGAAAGGCATATTATCAATGAATGCATCATCGATGACGCATGATTGTGAAACATGTACAATAAACGTAAAAAAGTTACGAAAATGAGGTGCGATCGCACACAGAAAACATGGATAAAAATAAATTTTGACAGTGAAGCATTTGAAATGGCCGCAGACAGGTCATATGACAAGGCGAAAAAATGAAAGATGGACAAAGGCCATCCCGCAACGCTTTTTGAAAGCCATCAAGTTATTAAGGAGGCCATCGGGTGGGTGGATGAAATTAAAAAAATATTTGAGTAAACTTTTAAATCGACGAAAACTATACAATCACCCTTATTTATTGAATAGAATGCGGAATATTTTATTCTGAATACAAAAAACGAAGCGTAGATGATTTAAATTTATTATTCAATAAATTGTAATCACTTGTAATTGCTATGAAATATCGATTTTCGAACATTTCAACATCTCCAAGGAGCATAAAGATTATAGGTGATTTTTTTGTAATCATATGCTTTGAAAATTCGATAAAAAATGAGGAAACCTCTCGACCTCATCACTGTCAATTCAGTCACGTATCACTTTGTATAATCATTAGATACGCTCAATGTTATAACTACGATGTTTTAGGTCGTTCAATAAATTATGTCGTTTTTGAAATTTAAATGGATGTGTGATCTTCGTCGCAAAAAACTGAAACAAAAACACAGGCTAAACTTGGTTCCAGGCGATCCATCAAAAAATACTTCCCACACACAATTCGCAATGGTGGCTTATAGATGAGTATTTAAAAATAATACTTTTGAAATTTTTATTATGAATGCAAAATGACTGACACGATATGCAAATTTATCTACTAAGGAGCAATATAATTAAGGCGGCGTTATAGCAAAAAAGTCAAAATATATGCTTAATGCCCGGTTCACACGAAGCCAGTTTACAAGCTCGTAGAGCAAACTAGCAAACCAAATAAATTTAGCTATGTATAAACATAATTAACTTCGTTTTAAATGTATTTTTAGTTCAAAAACCGAATTAAAGATATAAGCCAGCTTAATAGGACTTGCTTGCTATCCCAGGATGAAAAATAGCCTCGTGTGAACCGGGCACAAATAATAAAAAGCATCATGACTAGACGGTTTCCATATTCTTGTACGGATAAAAGTTGACCAATTAACCCCTACGCCATAAGGATGGCAAACGATAGGAAATTCTCGGAGAATATAGTATTTATGCAGATACTCGATAATCATTATCAAGATCCCCAGACAAAAAACAGGCAGTGTCAATAAAGACATTCCAAAAATTCTTCCTTTTAGACTTGATTTCGATTATAAGAGTGGAACGACCGTCCAAAAAAAAAATCACAAATAAATTATTTCATAACGAGCATATAGCCAGATATATATGCACATTCGCAAAAATATATAATTCCATCGATATCTATCGATTCACAGTAACTGTTTTTTGGTGTCTATTTTTATTTTAACGACTGATAACGAAACGACAGGTAATTTTAATCTATATAAAATATCTAAGCTGAACATGATCACTTAGACTTGATGAAAGAAAAATTGATAACACTGTAACATAGCGATAATATTGGCATTGACATGTTTCTATGTTAAATATTCAAGAAACTTTATCAAAAATGCGTTTTCGGATGGTCGTTAATAAAAGGAGCTCTATTACAAGTTAACACATCCCTCAATAAGTTCAAAATGAAGAAGAAAAAATTTAAAGTGAATAAATCCTACAGACTTATTGATTTGCATTTATAAAAATATTTATAAATCTTCCCTTTTTGGGGTGGCTTTTTTGCAGTTCTTTTTTAATGGGCCCTCGATAAGATTATACAATCTTGGTGATTGATAAATAGAGGGAAAAGTGTTTGTATTGAAGTGCAAATACGAAAAATATGCTCTTTACATTAAACGATTTTTTGTTATCTATACATATGATATGTAACATGCACAACAGATGGCATGATTTTGATGTGCGTTTTCAAGTGTAAGAATGTAAGAAATATAAATGCTCATGCGCGCGCAGCTTATTAGGCACTAAAACGTGTGATGATTGCAATCATAAAATGTAAATGCATTGCAAATATAGATACATTTCGAGCCTTCATATTGAAAATAATTGGACTTGATTATGCGCACACAGATATATATAATCGAGTGTAATTTGTTCGATTGAAAATGTATGTAAAATTTTGAATTTATGATGGCTTTGACAGAGACCAAAGGATGGTGAAGAAATCAATTGTTCGACGCTGTGGTTTATTAGATGGCTTATGTAAAAAGTTTTTCGTACCAGTCGAGGCTGTGCGATCGCTCCTACTTGTATTGATTGAGAAAAAAGATAATAACAGCTAAACAGTCATCAACACTTCTAATGTTAGCAAATCACTTACACTTTCTATTACAATGTTTACACTACATTTAGAATGTCACTGGTAGTCTTGACGATCAAATTATAATCACTTTCATAACACGCTGTCGATATTAACTTTTCGATAGGCACTATTTAAGATAAACTCTTTTAAAATATCTATAATACTAAATAGTTTTATTGCGTCTTGTATTGTTCATTGAATTTTGGTCTCCGGCTGGATTTTAGGAGCTGGCGTTTCGTTTTTCAGCGGCTTGTTCGTTGATGTGGCGAAGCTGAAGATGTAGTTCGAGCGAGATGTGGGTTTGTACGTTTTTAGCGGTGATTGATTTATTTTTGTGGATGAATAATATGTCGGTTTGCTGGGAGATGTGTATTGGTTGTTTGTGTTTCTTGTTGTTGTTTTCGTAGTAAATCGGAATGGTGATATTGAAACGATCGATTTGGGCGTTGTCTTTAACTGGATCGTTGATTTAAATTGAAAAAATGTCGATGGCGTCAAGTCTGGTTTCTTTGTGGGCAAATTAGGGGAATAGTTTATGTTGTTGTATGTTTTCGGAGGGTTCTTGTATGTGGGTAACGGAAATATTTGGACGTGAATGGTTTTTCTTGGTTTAGCGAGGGTTGTCGATGTTGACGGTGCAAGTGTATACATTCTGATAGGAATTGGTGTGGTGGTTGTTAATTTCTGAGAAGAAGTAAACTGATTTAAAGTCGGAGGTTTGATAGTTGTAGTCGTTTGAATGGTTGATTTTTGTGTGGTGGTGGAAGGTTTTGTCAAGGAAGTGGTCGATTGTGTACTGCGGGAAGTCGACGCAGTCGTCGTCGTGATGGGAAGCAGCTTGTCTATGTCGAAGAGCGTTGAGAAAGTTCTCCTAGATGTATCAATTTTGAGATAGTTGTCTGTATGGTCTGCTTCTTTAGTGTAATAATATGATTCCTCGAAACTGTCGAAGCAGTCATCAGTATATTTGTAAACGTCGGAGCCACTGCAATAGAGACGATAGACTGTCCAGGCGTCGAAGCCTTGACCGGAAAGACGCGTATGTTCGCGGTGTATCCGAAGAGCACAGGCCAAGTCATCAGTGAGGTCGTCGTCTCGAAGAGAGGAACAAGGAAGACCACAAGCGCCGCCGTCGCACCAGTAGCGATCGCTAATTTGGAAGAGGCCATGGTCCCCGCTCCCGTCGCCGTTGAGTCTCCCTATGGCGCTCGTATTGAAGGTGGACTCGTGCTGCGCTATGCAGACCCAGGTAGCCGGAGACGATCCCAAGCGAGTTGCGAGCTCTCGAGCGAGTTCACAGCGATCGTAGATGCGCCCACTGACAACAGCCAACGTGAACAGAAGAGCTGCCAGCCGCATCTTGACGACGAGTTCTTGTCGAATAGCATGCTGCTAATTTATAACGCGCCCCCTCCGCACAACTTGACTGGATCCGAATACCTGTTTGCAACCATCCACACGTTGCTCCATTTTAGTCCAAGCTTCCCACAAATAAAACCATGGAAAACCTTGATACAAGCTGATGCCTGATTTATCTATTCATACAGTATTAATTATTTCGCAAAAAAGGGATTCATTTAGCAAAATTCGTCAAACACTTTTACTATAAATTATGATTGACAATTTCGAAAAAATCATAATTTTTCCATGAGACATTGATTAAACATATTGATACATATAACCAAATTTGGCCAAAAGTAAATGTTATCAATTTAAGTGAATATAGCATATTTTTTACATTATTATTTTGGCACGCTCTCATTAGAGTTCAATTTGTATCCGGACACAACGAAGAATTTGATTTTATTATTAAGGGTCCACATGATGAAGCCCGAAACCAACGAAGAATATGTTCGACATTGCATTTCTGGATCTGGGATCAATTTATAAACATATATCGATTTTGATTTGAACGAAACAAACCGCCGTTCCTACGCCCATGTTAGGATTCTTTGGAAAGTTCTTTTATGTATTTGATGGAATACGACTATGAACTTCTCAAATCCGACGAAACGATAATTACCGACCTTTACTATTGACAATTAGATACGCTCAAACAAAAACTGCAAGAAGAAAACCGGGTATTTTCAATCGAAAATGATTGCCATTTTATTTTATCACAATTGAGTTATTTGTGAGAAAATAAAAGCTCTTTTTGGATATCATCTAATTTCTATAAGAAGGGAATAGAAAACATATAGGATATTGAGTGAAGGCATTTTAAATTCAAAAAATCTTTTTTTTCTTCGTGTATCAAAAAGAACCAATGATTAAAAATACGTTCAGTAAATTTAAAATCGATTTAAATTAAATTGATCTCGAAACTACTTTTTCCAAGCTCATGGAAGTGCTCCCACATGCCCTAGATGAGCATTCTTTATAAAATTTAGCAGGCACGTGTATAATAAACGTCTTCATCGTATAGACTACAATTATCTAAAAATATTCAAAAATGTTTATTT
The DNA here is from genome assembly GCA_008973525.1 of Stenopsyche tienmushanensis. Taxonomy (NCBI): domain Eukaryota; kingdom Metazoa; phylum Arthropoda; class Insecta; order Trichoptera; family Stenopsychidae; genus Stenopsyche; species Stenopsyche tienmushanensis. The sequence continues at coordinate 901,283 of WACJ01000114.1, forward strand.
AATAAATAAAAAACCACAAAAAAATTTGGTAAAAACACAAATTTTTCTTCAATCGCTCACTACTTTTTAATTTTTTTATATTTCTTCCTAATTATAGTCTATAGTATACACGATATTATACAAATTTAAAATATGCTTAAATTTTTAGTCGCAAATTATCTGTTCAGGACTTCTGCAAATTATCGCTCATCCATCGACATACGTGGCTCCCCCCATTCCCACTATTATACTTTGTGAAACTTTAAAAAATATGTTTATGTTCAATAAAGATCGCCTAGTCAACATACTAAATATAAACATTCTACATTTAATACTTTTCACAACAAAAAAAGTTAAAAAATCGATATCTTTTAGGTCCAACAAGATAGAAACGTCCCTTATTTTTTAAAAGATTTCTACATATTCATTCATATAATCTGGCCAAAACAAGCTACTTTTTAGTATACAAGTAAAAAAGCTTTTTTTTTCAGGTAGTCGTATTCCAGATTAGGTATCAAGTCTATGAAAAATAAAGCCTGAAAGTACTCAAACTTTTTTAACAATCAGTTTATATCGAAACATTATTCAGGATACGCGTATTTTTCATTGCCTATAGAATGTGAGAGTTGTAAATATTGAATTATTTTTTATAAACAATGTCAAGGTGATAAATAGTAAATAGCATTTGCGTCAAGGCGTGCTGCATTTTATACCAACATGGGATAAAGGCAAACAATCCAATGAAAGAATTACAGAAATCATTAGGAAAATCCTTATTAAATAAATGGGAAAGAGTCAACTAAGCTCGTTTGTCCATGATCAATATTCAGGAGCATTTGCAAATGAATTGTAAAAACATTGGGTTTTTTTTCGGGTCTTTCTCTTTGTATAATGGGGTAGGTTAAATTTTTTTGTTACGTGTTTTTATCCAAAACGATTGAAATGATCGATAAAATGCTTTTTATTCGGATGATAATAAATGGCGTTGTTGCTCTTGTCGATAACTACGCCAATTCCAACATTACAGAATGCATATAAAATAATTGATGGTGAGGTGTGGAGTGAATTGCAGAGGTTGTGAAATAATTATAAGGTGAAGGATTCATTGACATGCCGTAGAGGACCTTCTTCAGTTATAATTTGACTAGGCAAAAAGTACTTGCAAACGTTTATGAAATCATTTATTTTGCTTGCTATTTTAATTTGTAGTGGATATTTTTAGACGTTTTTCATGCATGTAATGAACACAGACTATGATTTTGATAAAAAGGTGTGGAATTCATTAATGATGAAATGATGTTGTTGCAAAGGGTAACATGTGGATACCTTAAAAATTGCCAAGGGGCAGATCATGTGGCAAGATGATTGGATGAAAGACGAAAATAAATTCTGGTGGAATTGATCTAGATCTATTTTAAAACTAAATTATACACGATATTTATTGTGAATGATTTAAGCTGAGGATAGTTAGAAATAAATGTGTCATTTAGTATTCAATGCTCGACTTGATAATAAAAACTCTTCTTTGTTTTTCAGAGAATATATTTCTGTGTTCCATTAATATCGATCATTGATAATGTGTTTTTAAAAATAATAAAACGGATTATGTGTTTACATGTATAATATTACTATATTGTAGGAGTTTGCATGTATTCATTAGCCAATATCCTGTTTTTAAGCATATTTTTCCTCTAAAATCGATACTAAATGACGCTCATAGCTTATTACTGACTACTTAGAATTTAAGGCTTTCGAGGTAAATTTATGATTGTGGTCTTTCCTACAAACGACCGCAAATATTTGGCCAAGAACATGACATTTTCGATCGTTTCTTGATTTTTCTTGATTTATGAACCAAATTGGCATTAAGAAATTATTTTTTTCGTTTTGCGCATAGTACGCAGTTTTGAGAATTTTTGTCGACAATGATTCATTCTTTTTTCGTAGCCTTGAATAAGCGACAGACGTTTGATCTTATATATGAAAGTATTCGTTCACCTTATGAACTTTAAAAGGTTGACGGAATTTACATTAATGACTGTTTACTCTGTGATAAAAAATAGAAATGATTGAATCATTCCGATGGAAGGCACTTTTTTGGCGGAAATAAAAAAAAATGCTTATGTGACAAATCTATTGGTCATCGAGAATATTAATAGACGACTGTACTCCTACTGAGATGGAAAAGTGGAAGAATTGTATAATTTTTATTAAATCTGACCTCAAATCTGACCCTCCTTTTCACCAATCAGAACCGGAATCATATCTACTTTTCCACGAGTTCAAAAACCGCAATATTTCTATTAGGTACATATACAACTTTCAATCAATGGCCTACCATCAGCATCATATAAATATCAGGAATACCAGGAATGAATGCACTATTTTTAGAATTTGAACGTATTACTTCAAATAGATATAGCATATGCAGTTGCAGATATAAAAATGGATTCACTGTATTCATTGATTACCGATGTATATGCTTGATTACCGGTCATAAACGATCGGTGCGATCATGATACATATGTGGCATCATGCGACTACAAATGATCGAACCCATGATGATGCAACATATGCATCACTGGTCCACAAAATGTTAATGGTTAATTTGGCAACATAAATTTAAAGGATACTCTTAGATCAAGAAACTATCCAAAATTTGTTGATGACTTACTAAAATCACTATTTAAATTAGATCATCGGCAAACCATTAATGAAATGTTACAGAAATTCTCAAATTCATGGTCTATAAATGCAAGTGCATCTAAAAGAATCACTAAATTATACAATATATATATATATAAACCATATTGTATATCAAAACAAAGAAAGTATACATTTTGATAAGAAAGGTTCGGTTAACTATAAAGTGAATAAAGCTATAATTTTCATCAAATTTAACACCAAGTCGAGCCAGGACTCACTTCACATTATTAAAATCAGAAGAAATAATTATAGCTGGAATTTATCATTGATCATGGAACATATTTAAATAGAGGCTGATTGAAAAACACCAAAATGTAATCAAACTGAAAGGTGTGGTTCTTCAGCATGAAAGCAGCAGGGCGCCCTAGCTCTCCCAAATCCACCCTCATTTAACTGATAATTTTGGTTTATCTGATATTTTTATATATCATCACAGTCATAATGCATCCAATTCGAAGTCTATTTCACTTGATAATGAAAATATATCAGCTTATTTTCAGTATAACACAAGACTTATTAATATATCTTGATAAATTAATGTCAATATAAATGATTCGCATCGCCTTTTGATTATGATGCACTGATGATTTATTCAAATTGAAATCCTCAAACTGTCCGATATCACGAAGACCGAAGATGTCCAAGGCTTTCCCAGCAATATGTATTAGTGTTTAAATACCCGCCTTTTAGATTTAATTCCATTACAATTGCATTGAAATTATGAATAGTTGTATAATATTCAACAACGTATTTTTCATGACCCTATGAATAATTAGTATTGCGACCTACAAATCAAATTAATTGCTAGTTACTAAGTCCTTCGTACGAATCGGGCTTAATATCATAATGGATTTGACTGCGTGATTGAAAATAAGAATACAAAGCAAAACTGTGATGAATATTATTTTAAATTGATGCAAAAATTATTTTAATGATAATCTATAAATCCTCTATTTTGTTGAGGCATTCAATATCCTTTTAAGTTATACTTCAGTCAATATTAAAAAAAATAATTGGATAATCTTTGTTCATAGAGGAATATAACAAATTACATTTTTCTATATATCTTTCTCACGGAAGCACAAACGATCTAAGTTCTAACATGTTATTTTACCGCGCCCAGCTTTCAAACAATTTTATTTTCTGGCGTCCCCACGGACACACGACATAAAACATTGTTATGCATTAATCAATAAAATAACGTCTTCAATACATATTCCAAATTTTACTTAATACAATAATTTGTCAAACACTGAGGCGCCCTGAAAGAAAATGCATCCCAATAGCTTTCAACGCATTTGCAGTCATTCAAAGCAGGCAAAATATTTTTCAAGCTGCGTGCAAATATAAATATATAAATAAAATCACCCAAACATGGTAACAACTCCATTGTGCCCTTTTTCAAGCATCCGTTCGGCTGGTTTATCCCTTCCGTCCTATTCGTACAGAAGCATATGGTGGAGTTTTCTACGGATGGTGCTTCAAAAATGTCTTCGAATGCGCGGAATTCATACGTTTTAATTCCTTGAAATTCTGTTTCGGCATTGAATCGAATCGAAACCGATCTGAAAAAAATAATAAAAAGGTCTTGAAAACAGTGTATTTTTTTACAATTTAGGAGATCTGATATTATTGGCAGAGTCCCGTTCTTCTATCGGATCATGTGCAGCCAGACGGATGGATGGGGGTGGACGGGCATCGAACGAAAAGATTCTCTTCTCTGGGTAAATTTTTATTCAGCGCGAGGGAGAGGGATCTGGCTGCGGGAAGGACGTCCTCCCGCAGTCAAGGCCAACCGCCGATTTTTCCCGATTCCCGCCTCCTGCGCGTCACCACCCAACCAGACGGAAAGGAGACGGAAGATGTTGCTGTTCCAGATCAACAGCGCTATTGCATGGATATGCTAAATCGCCCACGCTACAGTTTTTTTTTCTTTTTTCATTTTGGGTGGTTTTTAGCAAATTCTTCAAAAAACCCCTATGATCTTATTGAATGATGTGTTATTCATATATTATCAGTTAAAATATGTAGAAATCTTGCCTACATTTATTTATAAAGTTACACCTAATTATGAAATATTTAGGTATAACTTTTAACTATTATTATATATTTCAATGTATTTTCATTTAAAACATTTCTATAGTCTCAAATCAAAATAAACCGACATTTTCGAACTTAAAATATAAATTAACGGTTTTTGATTAAGTTCCGGTTCAGAACCTTAATTACAAATCAATCACCATGGTCTAGATTTAACTGTTTTGATGAATAATGATAATTTTGCAACTTATCTCTTCATCCACATTGATAAGCATGTTTTAATTCTATCAAGCAAGGAAGGTAATGATCAAACACCACATAAAAGTCCTTCATTTTCAATTTGGCACAATGAAGAACACAATGGATGATTGATAATCAATGATTTTTTTAAATAATTTGAAATGATTAGTTAAATTGATATAGCACCATTTGATATCGTAGGTTTCTTGGAATGTCCATATTTAATATTGAGCACGAAGAAATATATCATTATGATATATGCAGAACCATCCATCATTTTAATCTCACAGCACGTATTTGTTTATGCAAAAAAAAAATCATAAAAAATCATTCCTCAGAAAATTCACGTATAGAGATCTTTTACGTCCGATAACGGATATATCTTATGAATAAAATTATGATACAAAATCAACAAAATATAACAAGTAAGCTGGAATAGGTGCAAGATAACGTTGAAACATAGTATGCAAAAAAAATCATTTCAACAATGTTATATTAGGGTGTCCCATAAGTTTCTTTCGTTTTCATATTAAGAAAAAAAAAAACAATAATTTGTATTGGCAAAATATTGATCAAGGTACATTTTTATATCATTTTTTGAATTAAAAATTTTACCACGTAAAGAATTTTTCGACGAAATAAATAAATAATAATCTGAAGTGGAAATGTCCAGAGAGTATGGAGGATGAGATAAAACATCCCAGTCAAATGATAATAATTTATTTCTGACGAGCAAAGACACATGAGGCCTGGCGTTATCGTGATGAAAAATAACGCCTCGTTTGTTCGCTAATTTTGGCCGTTTTCTGGCAATTGCATCCTTTAGATTGTCTATTTGGAAACAATATTTTGTTGAATTGATCGTTTCACCTTGCTGAAGTAGCTCATAATAAACTACCCTCTCCCAGTCCCACTAAATGCATAGCAAAACTTTTTTTGGATGTAGGCCAGGTTTAGCTACAGTTAAAGCTTCTGTACCCTTGGTCTAAGACCGTTCACGTTGGATATTCTCATAGAGTATCCAACTTTCATCTCCAGTGATGTCTCTTCAAACAAGGTTGGCTATTATGTCGTTATAGAAGAAGATCGCATGTTGAAATACGCTGAAGTTTATTTGAGTCAGTCAGTTCATGAGGAAGCCACACATCTGAATGATTGATGTAGCCCAATTTTATCAGATGATTATGGACGGACGTTCATGGAATTTCTAACTTGTTAGCTATTTCGCGAACAGTATATCGCGGGTTTTCTTCGACCAAGGGTATGATTAGATCTGTGTTTATTTTCGAAACTTATGGGACAACCTAATACTTATTTTTGCTTCTTCAACAATGTGAATATAAAATGACTTCCTATTGTTGAGACCCTAAAATTGTAAAAACTCTTAACTCGCTTTTTTGGATATATTTATGAAATCATTTTTCAATCATTACATTTACAATCTAAGAATGAATCTCATAGACACATTTTAGAACGCGAATAATTTACATTTTTCTGATCTAACCACATCATATTTCTTGGAAACGGATGGCTATTAGTGTTTACGGTTAATACGTTAAGTCTCAAATTTCATGTCGAAAACTAGTTTATGACATCAGAGAGGCCGTTGATTTATAAGTTTTTGTTAGTATAAATTTGAAACGACCAAAAAACGCCGCCATCTGAAGATCTTACGATGTCAATTAATCTTAACTTGAGTGTTAACATGACAATGGACGGTGAAAATTCAAAGAAAACTGAAGATTTATTACTAAAAATTATTTGAGCGTAATAAATAACATTGAAGTATCAATGGTTTGTTACTATCAAGACTAAAATGCTAATCAATACACTAAAGCCATTATCAACATCCATAGTGAAGTGTTCATCATCAATAGATGCTCTTAGACCAAGAAGCCTTTAAAAAAATGTTGATAACAAGATGAATCACTATCTAAATTAGGTCCTCGGCAGATAATTGAAAAATTGTCACTGAAATTCTCATATCTATAGTCTATAAATGCAAGTGCATTTAAAATAATTTCTAAATTGAATAAAATGGTCATTTGGGTGCCATACGAACTATGCATAAACAATAAATAATAGAAGATTAATATATATCATATTTCATGGTTAGATAAAGAAATTATCTGTTTTGATAAGATATGATTAGTTTACAACAATGTAAGGCGAATTGAATTATAATTTTGCCAAAGGAAGTACACTTGGTTCTGTTTTTATGCGGATCTTTTTTTATGCGATTTTGAAGTTATGCAGTTTTTAAAAATAATGGAACCCATCCTCCCCACAGATTGAAACAAATATTGGATGATAAACGTCCATATTAAATCAAGCGGAATGGGATAATTCTTTCCTATAACAAAATGAACCCAATGACAGTATTCATGTACGAACGACAATCAGAACAAATTGAATAAAAACTCATAAGAATATATATCTGCTAATTTTCAGAAGAAAAAATAATGGGACTTAATTTAAAGCACTCCATCCATATTATTCGTCGGATATTATACTCTCTGATCGATCTATGTAAAAATGATACAAAAACTAGTACCTTAATAGAATTAATTTAAACAAATTTTTAGTTCAGTGGATTATTTCATGAAATCTTGTTATAAATTGTTCAAATACAGATTATGGCAACAAATTTGAGATCTTGAATTTATCAACATTTCCAATTCAGGTTTATCATATTTTCCTGGATCGAAAGTAAAACCCACATAATATTATCACGTGTGAAAGACAAATGGGAGGCGCCACATAAAAAAAATTATTTCCCTGGGAAAGTCCCCTACAGATAACCTACAATTTAATAACGGATATGACATATTAAAAAGATAATAAATATTGTTAATAAAGTGGGGCACGAGTGATTGATTTGCAAAAATATTTTTAAAATATTGATAATTTTGTAACTGGCTTATAGATCTTATTTTATCTGAATCGATTCTACGATATAAATAGAAAATATACGGTATACGATACTTTTCCAATCCAAATATTTAAATTGACATAATTCCCTATACTATAAGGTTTTTTAAAAAATAAAATTGTATGATAAATATTTTCAAATTCTATTAATGATATGATTTTGAAAATATGTAAGATATGATCCTTAACCTTTTAACTGCCATAGCGTAATGAGCGAGCCGTGCGCCCCACGCCAGCGAAATTAGAGATATTAGAAATTGCATAAAAATGAGTTTGACTTGCATATTTTATTGCCGAAAGGTGACTTATGTGTCCTAGCATATGTATGTATACAACACGCCATCCTACGGGATCATTTACAGCTTTTGAGTGATTCTTGATTAGGGTTGCCACAACTCATAATGATTATATTTTTTCATCATATTTTCTGCTATTATTATATACACGTCATTCAAATTAATTGCTTATTTAGGGTTGTCTCAATTTATATATACAAATATTATTATTTTTGATATATTTTTAGATCATTTGAAAAATATTTATTGAACCAATACATTTTATTTACATTGTTTTAAAAATTCAATTGTGTGTGATAAATATTATTATTGGCACATTACACTGTATACACACATATTTTGTATCCGTTCTCTTTTTTGAAGAAGAACAGACAATAAAAACAATTCTTCTTCTCAAATACGTTGATGAAGTTCCAGGTTTTGTTCCAATTGAAAAGGGTTTAGTACCAATAAAATGAGTATTGCCTCCTAACCGTGATGGTAGACTCGTGGATGTTATTTTGGCAGCTATCGGTATTTTATGTTTTTCAAATAATTGACCTATCACTGAATAAGCAAATTTAGATAATGACATCTGCTTTCCGGTTTTCAGCATATACAGTGCATGTGCATTGAACATTGTATGCATTAAGAGCTTCTTATACCATCTCGTGGTTTTTCTGATGCTTTTTACGGAGCTCCTCTATCTACACTTCCCATATTTTTACTATAATCAATAGCTACAGTAGGTTTTAGTACGGACTCGCCGGTTTTGTAATTTGATTTTCCAGTTTCTACAAATTCAGGAGTGTGAATTGTCGACAACATGGTAACGTCCCTTTTGTCTTTCCGTGCTAGAGCCATGAAATGAACATGAATCCCCTTTCTTCATTTTTTTTTAATGCTGGCATTTCGAGACGATTTCTCTTCACAGTTCCGACTGCATTGGTTTTGCTTTCTTGCAATTTCTGGAATAGTTTTGGAGTCGCAAACCAGTTATCAAAATATAATGTATGACCGGCGCCTAAATATGGGGTAATGAGAGACATTACGACTTTAGCTCCAACTCCTATATCAGAATTATCAGTAAATTCTGTGGTTGATCCTGTATGTATGATTATATCTAACACATAATTTTATACCAAAACGACTGACTTTTGACGGTATATATTGTTTAAAAACCAGGCGTCCTTTAAATAATAATAGACTTTCGTCGATGCAAATTTTCCTATAAGGATAATATGCACTAGCAATTTTTTTTAAAATACGTTTAAAATGGGATTTATTTTATCCAAACTTCTAAAACTAAATTAAATATGTTCTTCATTGTTGTAACAATGTAACATGCGAAGTAATAATTGAAATCTATTTCGAGACATAGTTTCTGAATATATTGGTGAATATAATAATGGATCAGTTGACGAGTGATGGTCTATTGAATTTCTTGAATTTAATGGGAATAACAAACACAGACCCAAAAAACTTATATTTCATCCTTATTGGAATCAATCCACGATTTTAGGCGATTACTCAAAAATTTAGTAATTTAGAAGTTACATAATGATATTGACGGTTAGTCTCTGTAACTATTATGTTTACCATTTCGTCGTCCACAAAATATTTAAAAAAAACCCAATTCGCTTTCATTTTCATCACTGATATTTATTTTAATACCTGACGAAGTGTCATCAAATGGATGGATTATAGAACTAAAATCCCGCTCTTCCCAAATAAAAACGCCTGCACCTGTTAGTTCTTGAAAGATTGTTACATTATCCTCCCCATCTAAAGAAAATATGTCCTCCTCAAAAGGTAATTCACTAAAACTTTCATTATCAGAGTATTCACCTTCATCCGAAAAAGCTTTGAATTCCATTTTTATGGAATAATATTTTACACGACAAAAAAATATTATCAAGAAACAATTCACATCACAAAATCACGAAATAGTCTCAAGACAAAATCATGAAAAAGTTTCAGCACAAACTTAAAAATGATAATTTTTATAAATCACGGGAAAAAAATGAGAATTTTATATAAAAAATCGCGACAAGACGAGTATAAAACGATTCCTGTCAGAAGACAATTTATGAAGGATTGATGTTTTAGGAGATAAATGGTATTCCCCGGTATTGTGGTATTATCAGTCATATAAACAGATAAGGCAAATTTAAGTGACGATGCTCTCCCGTTCCCAAATATGTACATACTTCTCACAATATAATCAGTTACGTAGCAAAGATCATTCAGTAGGCAGCCCTGATGACCTCTGTCAAATTCATTTAAAAATGAAACGGAAATACCGAGTTTTTTAAAAATGTGAAGGCATTTTTGGATTCATCAATATGTGTTCTTAGCATAGTAAAGTTTAAGTGTTAAAAAATATGTGTTTTTCTGTGATGAAACGTAGTTGCGCACCGGCGCGTCGTTGGCGTACGGGGCACGAACACGTCTGACGCACCGGCGCGTCGTTGGCATTTAACAGGTTAAGGTCTATTTTAAAAAAATACATTGTCCGATATTGTAAATAACACAAAAAGGCAAACGCTTGTAATATTTGTAAGCACTTTATAATTTACACTTAAACCTTTTTTGTGCGTAAAATCGCACAAAAAAGAGCTATGACTTACATATAGAAAGTGAAGATGCGTTCCATGAATTTTAAAAACCGCATAACTTTGAAACAACTATATGAAATGTGAAAGTTTAACATTCAGTCTTCTCCCGATAGTCGGAGGTAAAACGACTCGGCGCTCGATACGCTTTGCGAAAATAATTCGTTTTTGTGATACGTTGAGTTCTTTCTGTGACTTGTCGGCACCCTCAACGCCTGGGACCCCCCCCCCTGCACTCTCCCCCGCGCAAGTTCATTCGTACGCTCTGACGAAACGCCGACTACACTTGTATATAAAATTCGCGAGTGACGCCGAAAAACATTGTTTTTACGACATCTGCACAAAAAATGGAACATCTTCACCGCGTCACTTGAGAGGAACTACAACAAGGATAATAACGCAAGTAAGATCATAATAATCCAAGCTTCCAAGGTAAGTGAATTAACAAATACTCGCACACATCCGCCTCCTACTATCACATAAACACGGGAACACTGGGAGCAAAATGCTTTTTCGGCTGCTCCCATAATACAATCTTGACTATAAAACTATTTGATATGGACCTGACTATTTGATATTACTTGATACCTGACTTTAACCTATTCGTTTCAGCTATGTCTATATATTTGTTTCCAGTTACTCCCAGTCTGACCGATTAAATACTATTTGATTGTGCCCGGTAGACACTAAACGTCAAAGTTCGAATACTGTGATGCGACATAACTACCCCTTGCTAATACAATTTGACTAATACTTTTGCGGCCTAACCACATTTGACTACTCCTAACTATTATACTTATACGATTTTATGTATTTTAACTATTGGCCACTTGTCTAGTACCTTTTTACAGAGCAGATACTTAAATACTCTTCTAACAGCAAGCTGATATCCAGTTTATATACTATTCATTGCTTTTTATACGAATCTTAACTTGCATGTCGCTCGTTGTCTCTTGCATGGTCTTCCCTACTTAGCAGTATGGAACTCGAGGAACCTCACCGGTTCGGATCCGAGAGGCTCTAGGAACGGAGCAGGAACAAGAAGAACACCAAGAAGACGGCCTCGAGGAGATGCATTTGATGATCTTTACTTTGCAACGAAAAACAACATTGTCTTCCGTTGACTTCTATATCGTTTTGTAATCGCCGAACTGAGAGGGGCAACCTGAAAAAATGGCGAAACCACTCAGTTTCGAATTCGCTCGGGTAAGTTGTACGGTGACGGGGAGACACCCTCAGTTGGTGTAGGAGCGAATCCGAGATGCACTTAAGCGTCTCGTATGTCTTCACCCTACCCCGGCAACGCCCTAGCGAGGAAAGGGGGGACTGGACTCCTTGTACTCCAGAAAGCCCTTTCCAGTAGAGTCAAAAAGGTCGTCTAGAGTAGTTTTCCACCATCTCCCTATGAAAACTACTCAGTCTTTACAAACCCCCCAAACTCCTTATCGAGACGTTCGCGAAAGTGTTCGTCAATACGTTCACTCAGGATACCCGTTGGGTGAGCGTTCAAAATAAAACTCGGTGGTAATGCTACCTTCAATATCGAGCGAATGAGGAGGTGAATGTATGATACAGACGAAATGGATGTAACCCCTTTCCTATGAATGGATATTGAAGAGGCCCATAGTTCTGTAGTGGACTGTTAGTGGCTGCGCTATGATGATGATGATATGAAATGTATCCAAAATCAATAAAACAATAAGACAATTAAAAAATAACTTTTTTGGTAGCATATAAAGGACGTCTTGCATCATTGGTAAAATTTTAAAAATGTCTGACAATGTTCGTTGCGATTTTCGATATGACTCAAAATCGCTCCCTTTTTTAGAAGAAATAGTATACCCTGTGTCAATGTCATCATTGTTTTTTGTAATTTTTCTCTTTCAACAATATAATTCATAATTGTCAAAGATGTCATTCAGTCAAGTCATTTTTTGACCTTATTTTGTCAGTTTTAATTTTTTTAAATAGTTAAAAAATACATTTTGACATAAATCTGGTAGGAATAATAAATGGTTATATAGAAAAGATTCGTACGCAGTTTGAAGTAAATTAATTATATAAAACTTGAGATATGATGTTAACCGTGTTGAAAAAAGTAGTTTCGAGAAAAACGCGTCAAAAGATTTTATTATGGTCAAGTTGCCGCGTCACTGAAATAGTTATAACTCCGTTAATATTTGGAATTTTGGAAATTCCTTTGGATAATGTATTTTTAAAGGTCGAAAAATTGGAAAAATGCAAAAAAATGAAATCATTTTTCACAAAAATCTAAATTAAAATAAAGGGTGTGGTCGTATATTCAGCGATAGCAGATGCAATATGATTTACACAATCCCAAATTATAATTTTTTTCCAAATTTCGGTTAATGTTGATGATTTTTTTCCTATTTAATCCAAAATATCTCGATACGTACTCTTTTTAAATAAAAAAAAATGCTTTAAAAAAACCGCATAACTTCGAAATTGCACAACAAAAATCGCACAAAAAGAGGTTTGAGTGTACTAGACTAAAAAGTTTATACTCAAAAAAAATATTTGCACATTTTAAAATGAACGAATGCCTAATTCGAAAGTTCGAAAATGAACGCCTATTTGATATAACATCATTTTTAAAAGATTATAAAATGTAATTTAAAGCTCATTATTTAGCTCATATATTCTACTTATCATTTATGAGAGAGTTAATAAGAAACGTTTTAATGAACTTTCATATGAAATAGACAATAAATTTGTACTTATTAATTGTAAATAGAGAAACAGGTAGGAGTTTTTTTAAAAATGTTTAGATGAATGATTGAGATTGTATACAAGTAAAAAGTGCAAAAAGAGTAAAAAAAATTCCCGTATACAAGTAAAAAGTGTTGAAAAAATTTCCTTCCGATCGGATTAAATAAATTATAAATAATATTACCTGCATATATCGGGAACAAATATATCCATCACACGAGTTTTTTCCAAAAATGGTGCATACAGCGTACCGTCTGTACCGTTAATCATATTGCATGAGTTTGTGATGCCATCATTCCAAAAAGTCAGTTCAGTTTGATTTTCCCACTCGTAGATTTGTCCAATGTCTTCAATGTTATCCAATCCAGCATCTATTTTAAATCTTCCTTCGTGTGTCATATTTTTCTACAAAAATAATGTACGGTCAATCATTGACGTATAACCGCCTCTTTATACGACCATTCGCACAACTTGCTGATATGTATGGATTTAAAACACAGAAAACTTCCAGAAGCAGTAAGGATATAACGTTCAAAACAGCGTCAGGATCATAACAAAAATTCCAATATAACTCACATATCAGTATATTTTCAAGTAATTTAATTCAAATGTGATTTTTATTAAGTAAATATTCCTATATATTTATAAGCAGACATTTGAATCGGTGTTATATGTATTATACATATGTTATAAATATACTTACATGATTAAATAACGAAAAGTAGGTTGTTCTCATGCCATCAGGTCTCAAAGTAACAGAAGGAAAAGCAGTTATTATAGTACAAAGTGACACAAGTCCTTGTCTACATATTTCAACACCTTCGAATAGAATTTTTCTCACTGTTGTGCGCAATATAATTCTATGACCTTCGCCAAAAATTAATTCCATTTGATTCAGAAAAATGTTAAGTAAAGAAGGACGAAACAACTCAACTAGTTGGATCATGGCCTGAAAATTTAAAATAATATGTATTGGTATATACACCATAAAATGAAAAAAAATAACCTATTTTCAGAGCTTACATTCATTGGAATGTTAACAATACTAATAAAATCGTCTTCAGTTAAATTCCCTGATTTTTCTACATTGTATTCGAACCACATATCTTGATAATAGGCAATCGTTCCATTATCGAGAACAATACTATGCTTCTTTCTGAATTGTCTGAAAAAATGCAAATCATTTCAATTTTTAGCTTAATAAAAATAGTAGTATAGTGAAATATTTCCTGAATTCTTATTATAAAGATTTGAGTTCAGATCGTGGAAAAAAGTGCGCACTATAATAATAGATTTAGATCAGAACTATTAATAATTAAGGTTAATCATCTTGAGCAACTGATTTGCAAAAATATTATAATATATTATAGTTTTGAAATATTTTATGTATTAATATCTTGGTTATAACCAAATTTTTTGTCTAAATATCTTGGTTAGATGTATATAGTTCTTAGCAAAACTATTTTACAATTAAATTATATGAAAAACCTTTGTAATCCTTTTATGTGTTATATAAGCTGATACTTAAACAGTACATATAAATAATTAAAGTTAAGCTCCTGAGAAAAAAACTGATTGCGAGGCAACATTTCTATTATTTGATATTATATTGTTATTTCAGATATATTATACTTAATAATATGTGTCAATAGTGCTATTGAAAATTTAGGCCAGAAATGTCAGAAGGTTATCTTGAATCTTTTGATTTTTAGATTGAAAAGTATAGATTTACGCCAATATCTTATAATTTCCTTGAAGACTTTATTGCAGGACCTGCATACAATGTTTAAAATTCTTTACTATCATTTTTTTAATTTGATTTATATACCATTAGCAATATCTTCATCGATCCAAAATTTTGGGTATTTGAAGTATTTTCCCCATTCATTTTGATACTTTCTTGGCTCTAGATTGCTTCTTCAAATATGTTTTTAGAGCAGAATTTAAAGAAAATTAGAGATTGAACACATTCATGTCTGACTTCTTTCTCTATCAGGATCTATTTATTTTTCTTCGATGTTACCTCCTCTTATTACCATTTGATATAGTTTGAATAAAATTTCGATGACTATAAAGAATGCTTCTTGCATAATCTTGATTACTTGGGAAAATCTTTTAATATTTATGGTAGTCAGTCAAAAAGTTTTATTAAAAGGACCATGATATCTTTATTCAAACGACAACTTTAATAAAGACTTATTGATCCAAATAATGGTAAAGTTTAAGGATATGTTTTGAAAAAAATATCAAATAATTAAGCTACACTATAGAAGAGTTTTTCATAACCAAAACAAATCATTACAAAATTTATGGAAAAAATACATCAGCAAACAATCCTCTTGAAAATGGGATTTGTCATGTATTGAATAAATGGAATGATTTTTCGATATTGTGATTTGTGAACACTTTAGATGCACGAAACATACCATTGTTTCTACTAATTTTAGTACATGGTGTGAAAAAATAACCGCAATTATAATGTAAGAATAAGTTTCAAGACATCATAGAAAAAATGTAGAGGAATTCCAATTAATATGCAATGCCGAAGAATAGAATTAGGAGGTAATGAAGATGTCAATATTTACTCATAAGGGGAATTAATCCTGTAAGGTCCTCCAAACAAGCGCTGCAAAACCCATTGAGATATTATGATATAATAATAAGATGCCATAGTCGATATCGAAAATAGGGATTTGTTGGTACAGTAAAAATGTTTTCCACGATTTGTATTTGAACCTAAACCTTTTTTTGAAAAATCCAAGAACAGTCTCGCTTGGTAAGAACGATGACAGCAATATATGATTTGCATAATTTCAATGCTCTCTTACTTGTATACATAGGGTCCAATTTCTCTGAGTATTGGCTTTTCTCCTTGTTCAACCGCTTCCTCGTTCTCCACGTTGAAGAAAAATACTTTAAAATCTGTGTAGAATGGTATTTCTTGAAACAAATCGAATTGATCAGTCCCATATTCTAATCTTATATTCTGAAAAATCAAAGCATATAATTATAGATTGGAATATAATACAATACAAATGAAAAGATTTAATTTCAAAAACTACATTGATTGAGGTACTCAATATTTTGTTTGGCGTAAGCGAAATTGTAATATTTCCAACAATAACTCAATAATTTCCAACAATAAATTTTAGAAAATTTCTTTTATACTTATTTCTGCAAATCTTACCAGCTCTCACAGTAAAAAATTGGTTGCCACAAATAGGGAATCCAATCCCGGGATCTCGGACAGCTTTAGGTACTTATGAATCCCGGAATTAGTAAACGTAATCCCGAAAAATTCGAGATTGAAATTTTTATCTAATAGAAATCGTACACCTCACCAGCACGTTGAAGACTACTAAATCGAGACATTCTCGCCGAAATCTGGATGCTTGGAAACAGTGGCGTAACTACTAATTGGCGAGCTTAGGCAACACGTAGGGGCAATGACTGTCTAATCTATGTACACATATATACAGTACATATATGTTTTTCAAATTGTTGTATTAAACTTTCCCTACCGGTGATGTATTTACTACACCTCGACTTTAATAATGGGAATATCGATATGAAATATAATAGATACAGGGTTCAGAATTTTTGTATTCCTTCGTAATATAATTACGAATAACATCGAAGTATTATAGTATATAAGTGTGCATCTGCAGTGATGGAAATAAATAATTTGTCAGGAAATCGGGAATTTTGCGAGTTTTAGTCCGTGTCTCAGCAGAAAGAAATTTTATCAGTCAGAATACCTTGAATTAGGTTTGCAAAATTCAATTAAGCTAGCGTTTTGTGTTTTTTATTCAAAATTCGATTACCGTTTATCACACTTAAATTATCTTTCTCCGATCAGATCTGACTTTCAAATTAAAGTTTCAGACAAAGTTAATCCATTCTAATAATAAATGTCTTATCATTCAATTCAATACTTGGCTTAAGAAAACTTATGACGATTACGACCCCTTTGTATTGGAAAAAGGACTAAATATGCGAGCAGTTTTTTTATAGACATAGAAAAAGTCTTTGATCAAAAATCAATCATACATATTTCGATTATATTCTATTATAACAGAATATAATTAGAACAAATAGATATTAAAACAGAAAGAAATCAGACAGGGACTTGTTTTTTCTCCCATTTTCTTCAACGTCTGTCTGAAACCAGATTCGAAGTGGCAATCCAGAGTTTAAAAAAAACTGTGAAATTAGTGGAACATTTAACAATTCCTCTGAATCACATAAATCACAAATGCAATAAAAACCAGATGTGATTATTATCAGCAAGCTTCTCGTGGATCTAATGAGCTTAAGATTGGAAGGAGAGATAATTGAGTTAAAAAACCATCACAAATACTTAAGCAATTGGATCAACAAAGAAATAGATCAATATGAGGAAATCAAACTAAATATCGAATTTGTTAAAAACAAATTCATAAAAACATGACAAAGATATGAGATTTTAGAAATTGCCGAAGTAAAATCATTTCATGCTTCACACCGAAATTTTGCACCCATTTCTACAGAGCTAATTTTTGTTCCAGTCGGTGTTTATACAATGTGTATCAGGAAATTTACACTCTGCTAAGTTTTCAATATTACGGACATTCATAGTAATTTTCGAAACCTAAATATTTGTACATACCAGCAGAACCGTAACGAAGAGGTGACAAAGCAGGCGCCCGCCACGGGCGCAACTGGACTTGGGGCGCAAAACGCAGAACCGACCCAATCGAGAGTTGCACATGGTTTTTATTTTACTTGGCCTCACTACTTTACATGAATTAACACTGATTGACTCTATCCGTTTTTATGATATATAAGTTGTCTAATTCCTCTTTAAACCCACCCGATCAATCTTCTTCGGACAACTTCGTTTAGAAATGAGAGTTTGTAATCGTTCTGTAGACATGTTCGGGTATGGCGTCCGAATACGAGGCGTCCATTCGTCATATCAGCGGTCCGAAAAGCGGACCGGTTGGATACGCAGACCTTGTGGCCACTCTGTCCTCTTTTAGGGCTTTTTGCAGCATTTTCGGGGATAAATTCGTACCCGGAATCCCGAATAGCGGGACCAATAAACGGCTCGGGTCAGTGGAGGGTTTCCATATTCCTTTGTCTCAGATATAAGGTGATTTGAGGTGATGAATTCAATTAAATTCGGGAGAGTCACGTAATTCGGTTCGGTTCAGTCTGGAATCCCTCAGAAGTGCCGTCTACGCCTCATAACCGCCGCCGATCCGAAGTGATCCCGAGAATTCGGCTAAGGGTTCTACATTTCAATATTACATGTATTATAAGAGAGTCGGAGCTATTACCGGGGGTCCACGGCATCGTGGTTAAAATAATAACCTTTAATTGAAAAACTAGGACGTTATTTGCACAAATGTCGTGTAATAGGGAAATCGTAATAGGAAGCCGCGTATATCGAGGTTAAAAAGTTAGAATTTGAAGACTTAAAATGCTGTTTAAAATTGTTCAAGGGGGGGTCTAAGGACTACTAAGTTTAAAAACCCCTGCTCCAACAGTTACTGCCTGGCAACACAATACTATAATATATTATGTTCTTCGTCAACCATTGGATTTCTTACATTTTTAGAAAAAAGTTACCGACTCCTGATGAAGTCTATCCATATACCCATGCAACCTACTTAGTGTTAAAAGAACTAGACACGAGAGTCAATATTCTCTTTAATTTTCAAAAGACTTCCGAAGAAAGCCATACAAGCAGATTCCCATATCAATTGTGCTAAGAGACAATTTAATCAACAATTTGATTGATTGTAGTTTTTTTAATCATTCTGAATAGAATTTAAACTCATCAAAACAAAACATATTTTTAATATATCATGTGTTTAAGATCAAACTAAAGATTATGATAATGCTAATCACCCATTGAAAATAATACAGATTATTACTTAATTAAATGTGCCTACTTCTCTATGCTTAAAATTCTTGTCCACATAAATTCTACTCGTCGTCATTTAAAATGGACAAAATCGAAGTGAATACCAATACGTAATTAGCAATGCTAAGAAGGACCAACCACACAATTGACCGTAAACTTAGGAAGCACAAAAATGATGTAAAAACACGTCAAGATCAAAAAGGAAATAAAAACACGAACATAATGTTTTATTTTAATTAATATCCATTAAAAATGAATACATTTTTAACTCATTCCGTACTGAAATTCAGAGACAGAGACGGAGTTTTCAGTACGGAATGGGTTAAAAAATATGAACAACATCATTTATAGGGCGCCTCAGTTACAAGTTAAGATTGAGAGATCGTAGAAGGGGATTCCAAGTATTCACGGGGGTGATGAAACGATGCTAACGTTCGGGTTGTTCAAAGAAGACTGAATAAGTTATCCAGAACTTAAAAACGATCAAAGGTATTTTTATTATTATATGGATCGACAATAGCCAAATGGAAAAGACCCAAAAAAGGCAATAAATGAAATTTTTTGCGACAAGTTTAAATAAAAAGAGAAAAAAATTGATAGTTTTTGCAATGCGCTACGTTCAAATCAGCAGATGAGGTCGGATTCCTCGGGAAAAATTATTTTTATGAAGCGTTTTATAACGATATTTTGTATTACGCGCGTATTTTTTAAGAAATAGACACACCAAATAAAAAATTTCATCTTAAAGTGCCATAACCGTAATCAGATGTAGGCGATCTCCATAGGAGACCATACCAAAGAAAGGATTTTTCACGTGGTGGCTTCTCATTTGTCTTCCACACGTGGTGGGTGACGATAAGATTGTTTGGATACAAATTATACTTTAGATAGGAGAGAAGAGTATCTATGAGTGAGAAACATCATTAACACATCTCTCAATAAGTTCGTAGCATTATTTTTTTTCATTTTAATTTTATTCTTCTTCATTTAAGGTGAATTTTTCGCAATTTAAAAAAATCCTACGAACTTATTGAGTGATGTTTTATATTAAATCATATTTTTTAATTGTTGTCGGAAATTCGACGGGCGTCCCTGCACGATTTTATTAACCACCTCAGTATTTACTTTTTAAATCCAGGAAATCCAGGAAAACCTGAGTCGAGACGATCGATAGGAAATATTGATATTTCCGATCTCCCAAATGTATTGCTATGGTGATTTTTTTGTTCCACAATTTGGATTCGAACGCGTGCCTTTATTGTAATTTAGTCCAAGATCTAAATCACCATACCAACACTTGGTCACGAAATCAAATTGTGTACGTATAAATAATTTTAAAAAATGTATAAAAACCTTAATAATTTCATTTTTAACTACAGCTGGAACAACTCCTAGTCCCAAAGTAAGTGCTAATATAATCAGACCGAGTCCTATGCAGAAAAACGTTATGAGACACGGATATCCCATTGTCGTAGTATTTTGAACAACTAACTGAGAGGAATAAAAATAAAATCTGAATTCAGCAAACAGATTAGATTGTTATTTTAATACAATTTTATCAACGCCGATTGATTCGATAAATTTTGACATATTTCAGATTGTATGAAAAAAACAGATCGATATATAAAAAAACATTCGATGAAAGAAGTTCTCAAGCTGTTTTATCAAATTTAAATATAGGATGTTTGCTCACAAAGCAGAAGATTTCCCAGCAACAAAACCATCTATTATGTAAGGGAATCCGAATGTAATCAAAATTTTGAGATTTATCTTTTTAAATTCAAATTGAATCGAGATACAGTTTAGATAAACGCGTATTTTTGCTACCATTACAAAGTAAAAACTGTACATTTCAAATACAAATTCATTTTTAGACTGACTTAAAAACAACGTTAAAACCAACAGTATATGAAGAAAATTTGCTTCATTGCACAATGTTTTTATTCAACCAAGGAATGAACGAATTCACAAAAATAACCACAAATACAGTTGGAGATTTTCAAAACTTAAAACGTGTTTTAGATGGCGAAAAAAATAGAAAATGGAAATCCTAGATCGAGAATGATTCATAAATTGAATTAAGATGTATTTAAATGTCATTAATAGAATGGGATTCTCTCCAAACAATTGATGAATTTTCAACTAAGCTTGGTTGTCAATAGTCAAGAGATCAAGAACATCTTCATCGAATAGGTAAATTAAATAAATTCGAATTTAAAATTCAAGCACTACAGTAGTAAAGCACAAACTATGTATCTCTCTTGTCCATTATTGCTATGAATTTCAAATTGAGCACTGCTAACAAAGAAAATAAGTCGAAGTCTGTGTATGATGGGATACCACCGTAGTAATTCTTGAAATTGCTTGAAGCTGGTCAAACAATGCCATAAGTAATGCGATAAATTATCATTGATTAGAGCGATCGGATAAGAGTTCATCTGATGGCGGATTTAGCACTTGAAAGGCCCTTGGCACAATTTAAGCTTGAGGACAACTTCGTTTTATAATGAGATCTCGTAATCGTTCTGTAGACATGTTCAGGTCGCGAGGCGCTCATTCGTCATGTCAGCGGTCCGAAAAGCGGACCGGTTGAACACAGAAACCTTGTTGCCACTCCGTTCTCATTTAGGGCTTTTTGCGACATTTTATACGATCTGTACGATCACGAAAGCTCCCTCAGAGGCTAACTTACATAGATGGCTCGTACCAAATGAGGTCACGAACGATATTTATCTATCTTACTACTTTATGCTGCTATCTTATAATAATAAAAAAAAAAAAAAATTTTAGTTTTAAGTTACAAAATCTGCGGGACCAATAAACGCCTCGGGTCAGTGGTGGGTTCGCATGTTCCTTTGTCTCGGTGTTAAATGATGGACCCATGTTTCATCCAGAATTAATGCAAAAACTCGGCCTTATTGCTATGAACAATCGCCAAATACTTGATCGAAACATCATTATGACGCTGTTGTTGTTACATTGTGAGCAAAGGCGGCACCCATCTTGCGCACAGCTTTCTCATGTCTAAATTTTCAATCAATATGCGATGTACAGCATTTTTTGAAAGGCCTACCATGTCTGCTAGCTCGCGTACTTACAGTCGACGGTCATCCAATACCATTTTGTGGATTTAATTCACCATTTTTGGGGGAGAGGGGGGGTCACTTCATTTGATCGACCACTGTGCTGTTTGTCTTAGCAGCTCGTACGGCCTCGTTTAGACCTAGTTTTTTTTTTTAACTATGGTGTATTTACTACACTAAGTCAAGTTGTAGTAAAGTTGTAATAATGAGAGAAAGGTTAAAAAAAAAGGTTACTTAGATACTTGCCACAGGCGTTTCATACCCTGGAAATCAGAGTTAAGCTCAACCAAATATATAAAAAAAAATATATAATATGACTTAAGAACATATGCTGGAATTTGGGTTGATAACAATATTATCTGATGCATTGATTTAACAAGACAAATAGGATGAACATAAAGTAAATATTACGATATTATCAGATAAATAAAATCAAACAAATTCTGCATAAACATTATAAAGGCCAAATTTTATATCAACACAAAAATCAACCACTCCGCCTTTGTAAAAATGTAAGAGAAAATGCTACTTCTAATAACTATAGTTGAAATAAGAACAATGAGGGAGTGGCACAAGGTTTGTGTGTCCAACTGGTCCGCCTTTCAGACCGCTGACACTTCGAATGAGCGCCTTGCGATCGGACGCCAAGCCCGGACATGTCCACCGAACGCGATCTGCATCTATTACCGGATCTCCGCACAGACACTCCAAAATCTGGGAAAGCCTGAACCTAAAAGCGAAATCCTAATGCGCCCGTGTCCTGTGAGGAACTGGGACGTCCAATAATCCGGAACGACCTAGTGACATTTCAGGCGGTTCTTAACCCAGGGGGAAAATCGATAGAAGTGGAATATTTTGGGGTGTCAGTGTTTGGCAATTTTATAGCTATTTATTGACTTATCCTAGATAATCTTCTAACTGGAAATCTTTAGTTTTTTTTTAAAGTGATGTGATATATGATTTTGCTCTTTGCCAGATCCATCGTTCCATAAAATTCGCAAAATAACTAAGAATCAACTGCTCCCCGTTGTTTTCACTTGAATTTTTTACTACTACAATTTCCGTCATGCATTTATACCTTTTCCGTCTGGCAAAAAATATGATTTTTGAATTTCCCTTTTTTATGATATGTATACGAATCGACAATGTCGTATAAAATGACAAAACAAAAAAAAAAACGAATTGAAGCTCTCCGAGTTTTGGATATGCAATTTGTGGTTTACATCCGATGACATTCTTATCTGGTCGAAGATCGATATTTAAGAATTCGACATTCAGCTACTTTTTGCATTCCCGCGTTCAAATTCCAAAGGTCTCCATGAATAAACAATGCCAAAAATTCCGCAATAATAAAATCTTTGGTCTAGGTGTGGTTTTAGTCCGACCTAATGGGGCATCGTGATATGATTCCATGTCAAGTTCGATGGTACGACCTTGTCCATCTAAAATAGGTGGAGCCCTGACCTCCATCACTATGAACAATGAATACTAAGAATTAAAAATGCTTGTATTCCAGCAGCCAAAGAGATTCTTCTTTGATAACATCAGCAAAAGTTAGGTGTAGCAAGGATTTATTTAATTGTGTAAAATCACTCTTACATAGTTCTGTAGACATGTTCGGGTATGGCGTCCGATTACGAGGCGTCCATTCGTCATATCAGTGGTGCGAAAAGCGGACCGGTTGGATACACAGACCTTGTGGCCACTCCGTTCTCTTTTAGGGGTTGATACATACTTTAGAAACTTGCCACGAGTGCTTCATACCCTTGTTACGACTCTGATGTTAACTAATTTCTCATCGTTATATTTTTCTATATACGAATCATATTCGTGTTTTCTAATAAACGAATATTAAATTGAAATTGATTTCAATCTTAAAATATAAATAATCACCTCAAAAGTTCAGCCATCAGCGTATCATTCATTCCCATAGAAACATTAACAACGGGCAACGGCATTTATTAACAATGTAAAATAGAATGTTTCTATTTTAATATCTTGTAAACCCACATTTTTTTGTTTCAGTTCATTTACAATTGTCCTATTACAGTTCAGCTCTAAATTTTCATTTGATACTGGATAAATAAACATGTTCAGATTTGTGGAAAATTATTCGGTTAACAACGGAGTATATTAATCTAAATGATCAGATCTGTATCATATTTTTTAAAAAGATCCTTAAAGGTGAATCAATATAATTTAATAAAGATGATGAATAGTTTCCCGAATTAGGGGAAAGGATCACGCCACTAATCACATTTGAACAGCAGTTATTTCCACAAACTGTGAATTCTGGGATGCAATTTGGTTGAATTGTCATGAAAATAAATTTGCATTTAAATTAAATGCATTTGATATTCACATTTTTCTTTCAAACAATAAAGCACAATAATCTTATGACTATACTGGAATTCAGCTACTGTAAACAACTAAATCCTTCAAATCAATCATTGCAAATGACAATTTCTATTATATTCGGTATCGGCATTTCAAATGATTACACACAGTTTTCAATCTATTTTTGTTAAAATCTTATCAAATATATATATTGTAACTACGTCGATATTTTATCTTTATTTTCATTATTAAAAATAGATGATGGATAAGCTGCTAATTAAAGATATAAACATTACAAATATATCATCTATTTCACCGATTTATTTATCATGACAATAAAATGTATTCGATAGTAAAGAGATACGTGTCTTCTAATATATAATATTGTCTTACATTATTTATTTTAATGTTAGTTTTAACATATTTTATTGGCTAATTATCTCCCCTTTGTGATATAGTATCTAGTTTGACTTTATTACATGTAAATTAATAAATTAAAAAGCAGTATATGCTAATTCTTACAATAGTTAAAATTATCATATACTGATTATTCATTTATAATGAGTTTTTTAACGAACTTAATTCACCGCGGTTGATTTATGGCAATTTTGTAAATATGACAGACCGATACATTACAATATTGTATATTATCTTCTAAAAACTAAAATAACGTTTGGTTTTATAAAAAAAAATAGGTAAATTTACTTCGTACAAAAATAATAAACGCAGTTGAAAAGTAAAAAGGAAATCATCATCATCATAGTGCAGCCACAAACAGTCCACTGCAGAACTATGGACCTCTTCAATATCCATTCGCAGGAAGGGGTTACATCCATCTCGTCTGTATCATATATTTACCTTCTCATTCATTTGATATTGAAGGTAGCATAACCTCCGAGTTTCATTTAGAACGCTCATCCAGCGGGTCTCCTGAATGAACGTATTGACGAACGCTTTCGCGACCGTCTCGATAGGGAGTGTGGGCGATTTGTAAAGACTGAGTAATTTTCTTCGGGACGATCTTTTTAATTCTACTGGAAAGGGCTTTCTGGAGTGCAAAGAGTCCAGTCCCTCTTTTCCTCGCTAGGGTGTTGCTGGACTAGGATGAAGATATACGTGACACTTGAGTGCATCTCAGATTTACTCCTACATCAACTGAGGTTGTCTCCTCGTCCACGTGCAACTTACCCAAGCGAATTAAAGACTGAGTGCTTTCCTATTTCAGGTCGACCCTCTTTGTTTGGCAATTGTTGTTAATGTTGCAAAGTGAAGTTCTTTTTATGATATTCTTCTTGTCTTTGTTCTGTTCCAAAAGATTCTTGGCTAGGAAATAATCATTAATTTTAGATAAGATTCACATGACTTAAATTGTATTTATTGCATCACTCATGATGGCTCTGCATTCGGTAAAATTTAGCCTTAAAAATATGTATTATTAAAGTGAACAAAAATTGTCAGCACGGATTTAAGATATATTCACATTGTTAGTTATGAGATTCAATTTGAAAGATGACATTTTGAGCCAAAAACCTGTTGCCAATGATAAAAGCGACATACACACATTAGCATAATATAAAAACAAGCAATCATTATCGTATAATTTATTTTTTAAAGTAAACTATACACATAAATTTTATAGTTTAAAAAACAAATAGTGGATCGTTTATAATTTTATGAAAATATAGAAAATACTGCAATAAATACACCCATGCAAAAACAAGTGCGTATTTCCCAAGTGTAATTTAACAATATTTCCATTCGATTTTTAAATAAATACACAATAAATAAGCATACATAACTGTACATTTTTAACTATATAAAAATATATAGAAAAATTTATTTTGAACGTATTTGTGCAAAAGTCCTGCTTATATACTTGATTAAAAATTATATTTTAGAAATTAAAAATTATTAGATTATATTTTACAACTATACTTACAAGTTTAAAAAAAAAAACAATATATTAACGGTAAAAACTACTCCATGAAAAATACCAATACACATAGAATTGAGACCATTTGCATCAAAACATAGCATTAGACGGACCCGTTGAATCGAAAACAGGTTGACCATATTGCGGACATGAAAAATAAGCACACCAATTAGGCTAGCAATGTCGGGGTTTTAGGCTAAAATAAAATAATTTGTTATCCGACTTATGACTACACGATTATGTATTTTTTTGTAATATTTCAACAAATAAAAACTGAGCAAAAATTAAGATCTTAAAATAGAGAATATGATGAATGATACTTGATCAAATCAAAATACTTAAGAACTAATACCCATATTATTTCCAAAAGAACAGCATTATAATTCTAAAAAATATGCATTATCTTGAGAAAATGTGTTCAAATTATATATATTTTATATGCGTATTTGGAATATTTAATAGTGGTTTTGTTCATTTTTATTAATTATCACAAATTAGCTAATGGTACAAAGGGTGCAATAAAATAAACTAAATATTATCATTTAATGCTAATGGAGTTTCTAGTATAATTAATATTGAAGATGAAGATTGTTTTTGATTAAATATATAGGATCGTGAAGACTCATTGTGACCCTCATCTCAATGAAGTTTCATATTCATTCATGCAATTTTTTAAACCAGTGTCATAAGTCTGGGTTTCGCTTACAAGAGTGCAAATTATTTTGCCCGTCTACTCTTTTATACACAAGAGTTTAAGATGAATCGGTATTTCCGTGTAATCTAATTGTTACATACTTTCGGAATTTTATCTATAGAAGGGATTGCCATTTAAAAATGAGTTATTAAAATTCAGATTACATCAAGATTAATCCCTACATCGTTAATATAAAATATAGTCATTATAATATTTAACAAAAAATAATTACTTTGGTTAAAAATAATCTCAAAATAATTGCATGTTTTGTATATTATTGTAATACGGGAATGTAACCGATGGTCGGTATAAGCAATAATCGCAACTATTAATTTTTCTTTAATTTTTGAGCAGTTTCTAGTTAAATGAGGTCTCTTGGTTTTTTGGTATAAATATAAACTGCAATTTTTTAAAATCAAATATCAACCTTTCTTCAGTTTTTACTGTATATATGAAGTTTATTTATTCTGAATGACCGATCACTGCAAACTCCAACTAATTACTTTCATATCTTTGGTTAAATATTTTTTATTTTAAATTAGTGCCATACCAAATTTGAAATGATCATGATTTTATGTGGCAACCAACAAATTAGCCTCAACAAGCCGCTTATGAAAATAAATTAGTAAAGCAAACTTAAACTAATTTGATTTCAATATAGAAATTGAGATCCATCTTCAACAAAGACTTAAAATTTTAATACAATTCTTCAAGATACATATTAAATTCATATTTATAACATTTATTTTTTGATAAAAACATCATTATTATCAAAGTTTTTCGTCCTTAACACATTGATCGCTCAGCAATTTTTTAGTGTATTTCCTAACTAAATGATAAATGAGCGACTGTTATTCGAATTTTAAAAATACACAATAAAATGATGAAAGAGAATTCAAGGAAAATCATTTAGATGAGATTGTATTTTTTATTTTAAAATAGATAGACAATTTTGATCACCACTGCATGTGATGCGACAACTCGAGCGGTGTCTCTCGGGCACCACTTGGATCGATGCGATAAATTGAGCGATGACGGTGTTTATTTAGGTTTGACCTAACGAATATCGCTTCACAAGTCTACTCCTGGCCTTTTGTGGATCATGTTATGAGGTGTCGAGTGACACAATGTATTATATGGCTACGAAGATGTAAGTTCGAGCTCAACTTTCTTGGCAATCAGAATATTTCTCTCAAAGTTACTGAGCCCAATAAGCATGGAACACAATGAAAAAATTACTTCTAGTGAAGCGATAACGAACGAAATTTCATCTCTCCATAGCCAGCTTGTCCATGGGAACGAAGACGGTAGTGATGAAGATAGCGACGATGTTAAAGGTGTAAGACGAAAAATCCGCACAAGAATACCGTTTGTATCTGGTGAAAGACAACCTAGCACAGCTTTAACTTCGCAGAGCAGTTCTGAAGGCATCCGACTAAATGGGAAGCTGTATGTTATTTTTATTGGACGAAAAGAGGGATTGCAATGTTTGTTCCCACAAAACCAGGACTGGTCAAAGGCGACAAACTGTGTGCCAAGCCAAGAATGCACCTTGCAGATTGTTTTATAAAATACCATAAGAAGCAAAAATATAGAATGTAATGTTTAACAAATATTCTTCAACGAACTATGAAAACATGTATTATGTTAAAATATGCAAGTTTAAAGTGTTTTATTTTTTCTAAAATTATTTTAAGTTAACTGTAAAGAGCACATTAAATAAGCGAGAACGGCTGACTGCTCTCGAGTTGCTGGTTCGCCCGAGCAAAAAGAGCCTCGAGTGCAAAGGGTTAATGTATTATCTGTATTTTATAATGTATTTTTTTTTTGTAAAATTTAATTAGAGGGTTTGAAGCATGATATAAATTATATTTTAAATTCAATACAAGGCCTAAGAAGATGCTCAAAAACATTGCAGTAGTTTACAGAGAACAAGGTCTTTCATGCTACAAATTTATTTATCCATCGAAGATGACTCTCACTCAGGGCATCTTCAGGATGTGACTCGTGTGAAGAAATGTGCCAAAAATTTGAACGCTTAATTTAAACAAAAAGATGAATGAAATAATCCCAAATAGCAGAAAGTATAAGCATCTCAGTAGAAACAGTGTAGGGAATGATTCATAAATAACTAGATATATCTGAGATTTATGGAAGATGGATACCAAAATGTTCGATATCTTTAAAAAAAAAACAACGAAATTAATGTCGTGTGCGGAATGTATATGTATTGAGAATGCCATTTTAAAGATATCATCATCATAGTGCAGCCACAAATAGTCCACTGCAGAACTATGGGCCTCTTCAATATCCATTCGCAGGAAGGGGTTACATCCATCACGTCTGTATCATACATTCACCTCCTAATTCGCTCGATATTGAAGGTAGCATCACCTCCGAGTTTCATTTAGAACGCTCATCCAGCGGGTCTTCTGAATGAACATATTGACAAACACTTTCGCGACCGTCTCGATAGGGAGTATGCACGGTTTGTAAAGACCGAGTAGTTTTCTTCTGAAGACAGTGGAAAACTACTCTTGACGACCTTTTTGATTCTACTGGAAAGGGCTTTCTGGAGTGCAAAGAGTCCAGTCCCTCCTTTCCTCGCTAGTGCGTTGCCGGGTTAGGTTAAAGACATGTGACGCTTGAGTGCATCTCATATTTTAAAGACGTAATAGACATAATTTTAGATAATTGTTTTGAATATGTATCCAATGCACTAAAAAGATGATCTTATCGTACAGGATGTAGCAAGGAAACAACTTTGTTATAAAAATGAATAATATAAACAAAATAGGAGATATCAGTTTAATTAAGCGAATGTCACTGGAAATTGTCATCTTTTTTCGGATCAGCCCCTAAAGAAACACCATCACATGCCACTCAACGATAACACCTTAAATATGGGGAAACTTTTCATATGTTTGCCCATAGTTTTTGGTGACTGTGTATTGGGAATATAATTTTAAAAAATAATTTCAACAAATTCTTATAAGACAAGTAATAGAAAAAAATGTGAAAAAGCATGGTACAATTCTTAAAAATATGCTTCCCATATGTGTGAGTGGAAAAACTAAGAGACATAGCAAAATTTGAAAAAACAATATACAAATGCATGTAAATTGATACTATTTGATAAATATACGACGATAGTAAATAGAATATTAAAATAATCAATAAAATTAATAAAATCTTTAAAAAAAATATATTTTATAATTATATGCTTCAAATTAAAATAAGAAAAAAAAATAGATATTTTTTGGAACATTTTTGCAAAAACAATTCGCCGGAGAAGTGGTTGAAGAAGAATATAAATAAAAATCACAATATTAGGGATACTGGATGAAAATTTCGTACTTCGACGTCGTCCTTTTCATTTGTGTTTCAACTGTCGATCTATTAACACACATTTTTCTTGCCTTTGATTGGTGGACGTCTAGAGGACAACTTTCAAAATATATTACATTTTTTGCAGCTCATTTCAAATGGGAAAAATTTGTGCCGGATAAGTATTTTTTTATTAAATAACATGTTATTCAAATTTCATCAAAAAAGTAATGTAACGACTGTGACAAAAAATGTGACATTTACGGGGATAAATTGACTATTCAGCAGTGTCAGGGGTGGTTCAAAAATTTTCAAAGTAGAAATTTTGACTTAAAAAATAAAAAGTGAGAGGGTAGTGAAAGTGGACAATTTGTGTTATGCATTGAAATTGAAGCAAATCCGACCAAATCTATTCAACAATAGAGGAAACATATTTTTTCAACGCGATAATGCGAGACGATAATAGAACTAAATTACTCGAGATAAATTAATTTAATATAAATGGAATGTGGGGGAACCCACCATAATTACCCAATCTTCCTCCATCTGATTACTATGTATTTGGATCAATGTCCATCAGAAATTTTAAGAATATGAATATCTATTTTTCATCCAAAACCAATTTTTTATAAATGAAAATGGCATATTAGCATTACTAAAAAGATGGAAAAAAATTGAAGCTATTAAGGGAAAATATATAATTAATAATTGATATGGTTATATGTATTTATATATATGTTTTTAAGACATTTTCGTCCAATAAAAGATATCTAATATCAATTACCCGTAATAAATAATTGAAGGAAAACGAAATGTGTTTGATTATTGTTATGAATTGATGTTTTGTAAAAAAATAAACATCGTACATATTAAATAGTTTAAAAATAATGACAAAGACTTATTTTCCTATATTAGAATCGGATTCCTTAATGAAACTATTTGGCATAATTAATGCACTAAATTTACATTTTATCCACAATATAGACTTATGGTGGGAAGCACAAACTTGAGATCTGGTACTTGTGTCCGTTTCTGGTCTCAAAAATATCTTCCAATGTAAAATTCATTATCATACCGGACAGATATGGCACAAAAAATCAATTATTATTAATAAATCACCTTCACGGTTTGACAAATTATAACCGTGCATTATATTTGGTTTTTAGAAATATTTTCAATGAAACCTTATAACGATGAGTAAAATGAAAATTTATAAAGTACTATAATCATATAATCAACAAAAAATAGCCTAATTAAAATGGTTTTTAACACATTCCGAGCCAGTACACAGCCCCCCTTCCCCATTCTTCAGTCATGATTGAATCCGAATATTTTGTATTTTAAAATACTTCCAAGGCTTAATTAATAAACGTTTATGCGAAAATAGTTTTATTGTTATCGTCGTGAATAATAAAAATATTAATATATTTTTCAACTCTTCAATTTGGATATATATATCA
This sequence comes from Stenopsyche tienmushanensis, assembly GCA_008973525.1. Classification (NCBI taxonomy): domain Eukaryota; kingdom Metazoa; phylum Arthropoda; class Insecta; order Trichoptera; family Stenopsychidae; genus Stenopsyche; species Stenopsyche tienmushanensis. The sequence continues at coordinate 933,544 of WACJ01000114.1, forward strand.
TCATCATCATCATAGTGCAGCCGTAAACAGTGCATTGCAGAACTATGGACCTCTTTAATATTCATTCACAGGAAGGGGTTACATCGTCTGTATCATACATTCACTTCTTCATTTGCTCGATATTGAAGGTAGCATAACCTCAGAGTCTTCCCGTCCACATGCAATTTACCCGAGCGAATTCGAGACTGAGTGATTTTCTATTTCAGGTTGACCCTCTCAATTTCGGCGATTTCAAAACGATATAAAAGGCAACGGAGGACAATTCTGTTATCGTTGCAAAATGAAATTCTTAATTTACATCTCCCCAAGGCAACGAATGAATAATTATTTTATTTAATAACAATATATTTGTCCCTCATTAACAGGTAACGTTCGACGTTTGGTGAGCGTTTATTTGGGTTGCAATTAATGCCAAACATCGGCGGACCGAGAACGAGCCGAAGAAAAATACTTAAGGAAGTGACAAGGGTTTGTAGTCACGACGATGGGAGATACGCGCATTATTTTATTTGTATCTGTCTGTTTTGAAAGGCTGTCAAAACGATTTTCGACGGTAATAGCATCCATGTGGCCGTCGCATTATTGCTTAGCTGATTTTTTTTGGTTAATGCCAACCCTCAGAATCTCATAGCTGGACATAGGCCTTCCTGATGGCACTGCAGCTCATGATGATTCGGATATATATATAAATGCATAAAGGTGTATGCGGTCAATAATACATTTCCAAAGTGGCCTATAAAATCATTCAAGTTGGCCGTCCCTATTTTAACACATTAGTTTGTCTCAAATATATCAATATCATTAATTCTTACTCGGATATAACTATTTTCATTCTCAATATAGCCAAGTTGTATTGAATTAGAATAAAATACAAAATTATTATAAAATGTATACATAAATTTAATTTAAACAAATTTAAGTTTCCAGTTTGTTAATATTTTATACATCTTGATCTATTGATAGAATATATATATATATCTAAGATTCCCAGTAATTTTTGTACTAAGTTTTGAAGTGCTAATAACCATACCGCTTTTAAAATACTTTGTATGCCAAAAACAGCCTTTATACAAAATTAATGACCACATTGATTAAACCTACAGCTTTAGACAATTGTATTTTTTTTTTAAATCTATGGGAAATCACTTCATTAAACTTTAATTGGACATTAAAAACTATTGACTTTTAAATATTCTTTTTAACAATATTCACATTCAAATATAAAAAAATATTTAATCTTTTTACATGGATAAAGTTTAAATTGAATCTCCTCCACTGTCAATTTTATCTTATATTAATAAATAAAATTTGGTATCCAATATGTCTGAAAGTATCATCGTTGCATCATTAATCAAGAGATTTCATTTCTTCATTAATCCTAAAAAATATAAACAATCATATAATATAACAATAAATCTATTTTCAGCCATGACACGTTTCAAGCTTTTACAGTTTATTAATTATTAATTACCTCTGCTTTTATCGATACTTCCACCTGAGCCGCTAAATTTGCATCACTACTTTCTTCCAAGTTATTTAATGGATTGACAGCATATGGAGGTGTCTGTTCAATCACACGTATGTAGTGACCCTGTTGGCGTCGATGGGTGTGCAGAGCCGTACCCTGTTGAAAAGTTTCAATCTAATAATCTATTTATGACAAATAGTTAAATGTGTACAAAAAAAACCGCATTTGAAGATTATGTCAATATTTTTCTGTTAATACATGGATAATATATGGATAAAATAATTCAGGTATTTACCGCATAAAAACTATTTGCATGGCGAAAAACTATATATATTAAAGCAAACAAGAAAATAAATTAATTAACCATGAAAAAAAAACGTATTGTGAATATTTCGTATAATGACGATGCAGCTTTAATAGTTCGATTAACATTTTGAGGTGATTATCCTCAATGATGTTCAAATGTATCCAGAACTATTCTTCTTAAGCTGACAGTCTTATATGTATTAGCATAATGAACGATTTAAATCTGCATTCGAAACTTATATTTTCAAGAGTCGAACTATCTATAAATCACAGTTTTTTTTTTTAATAAACTCAATTTAAATAAAGCACAAAAAGATCACTGCTTTAAAAAATATGAATTTTTAAACTAAAATTATACTTGTTCTATAAACTACAATGAATTTATGGCAATGCTTAATGAAAAATATACACGATGAATGCATGATAGGTAATTTGATCACTAAGTATAAGTATGACACTAAGTATAAGTATGATTCAAAATCGCACCAAAAAAATATAATAAAAAAACAGGAAAACAATAAGGCGATTAAAAAATAACATTTTTGGTAACATTTAAAGTATGTCTTGCATCATTGGTAAAATTTTAAGGATGTCTGACATCTGGCATCTCAAATGCCAGACATCCATTAGAGAAATACTAATTATTTTATTTACAAACTATCATCGCTGTATAATAATGTTCGTTGCGATTTTCGATATGACTCAAAATAGCTCACTTTTTCGGAAGAAATAGTATACCCTGTGTCAATGACATCATTGTTCTTTGTAATTTTTCTCTTTCCAACAATATAATTCATAATTGTCAAAGATGTCAATATAGACCTTAACTCAAAAAAAAACCATAAAATAGCAACTGTTTAAAAAAAATTCAGTCGTCATTTTTTAGCCTTATTTTGTCAGTTTTAATTTTTTTTTAAATAGTTAAAAAATACATTTTGATATAAATCTGGTAGGAATAATAGAGGGTTATATAGAAAAGATTCGTACCCAGTTTAAAGTAAAATAATTAATTAAAACTTGAGATATGATGTCAACCGTGTTGAAAAAAGTAGTTTCGAGAAAAACGCGTCAAAAGATTTTATTATGGTCAAGTTGCCGCGTCACTAAAATAGCTATAACTCCATAAGTAGTTGAAATTTTAGAAATTCCTTTGGAGAATGTATTTTTAAAAGTCTAAACATTGGAAAAATGCAAAAAAACTAAATCGCACAAAAAAAGTTCGCACAAAAAGAGATTAGAGAATATTTATCATTTGAAAGTAACAATGACATAACAATATACTTTAAATTCAGTTTTGGCTAACTCAATTTTTTTATTTTTATTGTGCAATATTTAGAAAAAACCAACCAAGAACATTCCATAAAAATAATCTATTGCGATAATCAAATATGGTGCAATAACAAGGCAATTGAGAAAACATTAACAATATTATAATTAAAAATATTTTATTAAAAATTATTGACACTGCTCCAATAAATTTTAATCGATCTAATAATAAATGTAATTAACACATTACGCACGGAAAGCATATTAACACCCAATCCTGCTGAATTCAGGCAAAAAAATTCGGCGCGGCTTTCACAAAAATGATTATAACTTGTTTTGTATTAAAGATAATTTTAATAAAATAAGAAGTGTTATAAATCATATAGTATAGTGCAGTGTTCCCCAACCTTTTTATAACTATATAACTAATATATAAAAGCAAGATACATTAAAATTCTACAAAAACAATGATCATTTTTCAACAAATATCGGATAATTTTGGCCGCAGTGTGATTCCATTTTATTATAAGAACATAGGTTGTTGAAAATGATATTAATAAATTTATAGCTTTACAGCTTAAAAATGAATATTCATCTTCCACTGATATCCAGAACTGAGGCAACGTTAATGTTTTGTGCCTGGATATCAGATTGGTATCCAAGGACAACCCTATTACCGGAGAACATACGACTAATGATGCCACTCCAGAACATTCAAGGGGGAATAACAAAATTGGTCAACGATAAGAATGATGCGAGTATCTCAATTATCAAAACAAACGTCGGCTCTCAAGACAACAAGAACGAAAGTCGTCTTATCTTTGTTGAATGAGCTTAATAGCTTATCCGACGATAGCATAAATTTTATGACGGTTCTTTAGTGTTTAGACGTGTATGTATGATGAGACGCAAGACACCCGTCTCTGTATCATGATTTCCGGTTCGATAGGATTAATTGTTTTCTTTTCTCTAAACAAGAGTTCATGAAATGACGTCCTCCATGATGGAATTGTTAATCAAAAGATTTCCTCTACAAGAATCCTCATTTTGGGGGTAATATCCCAAATCCCAAAGAACTCTCCTCTAAAGTTTTACTTCAATTGGCTTGAAACTGAGATTCTTGAAATGTTGTACTATTAAATAAATAATTTATTTTTGAAATTTCAAAACCTGTGTAACCGCATAAATCTATTGCAATTTTAAAATTTCGCATAAATGCAGATACATATTTTCAATACGCACAAATATCACATAACAGATAAAGAGCAAAAAGCGATGATAAAACGCTGCAATTATTTAAAAATGGCACAATGCTACATATTTAAAGGATATACAAAAATATGAGAAAACAACATACATTTATGAATCTATCACCACATATGTCGCAAACGTATGGTCTATCTCCAGTGTGCCGTCTGATATGGAGTGTGAGGTCATTCGATTGTGTAAATGCTCTATCACAAAATGTACATTTGTATGGTCGTACACCGGTGTGAACCCTCATATGTCTAGCCAATTTATTTGACCGGGAAAATCCTTTAAAAAAAGAAGACAATAAATGACACACTTAAGAAATATTGATGACAAATTTAAAAAATTATAGTGTCTAATTCAATTTTGAATTTATAAATAACTTAGTTACATTAAAATGAAATGTATTCAGTTTGAGATTGATGATATTAGCAAATAATAGCAGTAAAAGTTTAACAACAGAATATTGCTTGTGAAACAAAAATTAATTTCGATAATACAACATTAAGCAACCTTTTCCACAGATGGTGCACAAGCAAGGCTTTTCGCCTGTATGAGTGCGTCGGTGACATCGAAGGTCTGAAGACCGTGGAAAACCTGAAAATGAAAATAGGTTATCGCACCACAAAAAATGTGTACAATCATATTAAAAATAGGAAAGAGCTTTTATACCTTTTTCGCATATATCACATTTAAATGGTTTTTCACCGGTGTGTCTACGCATATGTACTATAAGATTGGAGGTATTTGAAAATGAATGATCACAATACATACAATGATATTTGGAATCTAAGCCTTTCTTAAGTTCGTGCACGAAGGAATGAGATCTAATAAAACCAAAATAAGAATATTAAATATTATCCCGATAAAATATATTCGTATTCTATTAAAACGCATTAGCTTACATTAAATTCTCTTTTTCTTTAAATTTTCTTTGACAAATTTCACATTCAAATATTCTCTCTCTGTGTGCATGTATTTTAATATGCTTATCCAAATGATCTTTCCTAAAACAATGATATATATCATTATTCACATATGATCTTTGTGGCTTATATTTAACGATGATTTATAACTAATAATTACTTACCTATAAAAAGATTTATCACAATGTTCACATGGAAAAGTCTTTTCTTTTTTCTGGCATAAAGGATCAATAAAATTTACAGAGACAGATTCACCTTTATGCCTCGTCATAATATGTTCGGTAAACTCCTTATCACTGGAAAACTTAATATCACAAGTACTACATCTGTAAGTTTTGGAAGTGTTCTCGCATCTCATTAGACTATGTTTGTCGAGCATTTCTTTATTTGGAAATACCTAAAACAAACAGTAATATATGAAATAATCAAATTAAATAACCATAAACAATGTTTTTACAATATGACAAATATATTGTCCCGTTAGGAATGCCGTTTTTTTTTTTTTCATACTTACTTTTTGATCATCAGTTGTGTCTTTGACTATCCCTTTGACAATACATATTATATATTTTGTTAATCGCGTTTCAAGAAGATGGATTTTGTGCCGAACAAACAATTTACGCAAAATTGCAGACTGTACGAATATCTTCAAAAAACTAATGCAACAATTGCAACTAAAAATATTTGTGATACACTCGGAGAATGCCAGAGATGGTATAAACAATTTAAAAGTGAAAATTTTAGTTTAGAAAATAAGGTTCGAAGTTAGAGAAAGGTTAAAGTGGATGAAGATATCCTTTTTGTTGAAATTGAATCAAATCCATCATAGACTATACGAGAATTAACAGACAACCTTGGATACTTCCGTAAAAGTATTCAAATACACTTGAAAAAAATAGGAAAGATCATAAAACAGGGGATGTAGATACCACACGACATTACTGATGAGATCAAGGCAGTTGCGCGTGAGTACGTCATGATTTAACCAGCATAAAATATTTACCTCTTTCCTAAAATTTTAGGACATTGCTCTCTCCGATTATCATTTATTTATATCAATGCAGCATCATTTATCGGGGGGAAAAAATCATAAATATAGAAGATGTGAAATGAGGAATCGATAAATATTTAATATTAAAACTTGTTGAATTTTATTCTTCTGGAATTATAAAAATATTGAATAGATGGGAAAAGGTTGTCTACTGAAGGAGAATGCATTGTATGCTCCTTCCGATATCGGACGTAGCCGATCTCCGAAGGAGATCTTACGAGGATTTAACCCCTAAAGGAGTACTATCCCAGAGCCTTCCTGTTTGTTTTTGTCCAATTATCATTTCCTTGTATGCAGGAGCAAATGAATCGATTTTTTGTATATTGTTTATGTAAATAAATGATGTGATCTTATAGGCTATCAACAATGTTTATTTACAATTGACTCTGCCTTGAATTGAAGATTGTCTTACACTGATAGGAGCTGACGACTTCATCGATTTTAAATTTGCTCATTCCTCAAAAAGTTAATGTGGTGGTTGATCATTATATATAAATGATAATTTAATTGCAAATTCAATTACTCATTCATGAGCATCCCTGCACGACTTTATTAATCATTAAAGCTGGATCGAGACGATCAATCAGAAATATTAACCTGTATGGGAGTACTATCGGAAATATCCGTTTTGACCTTCACTATTCAGAAAGAGCACTCTTGTGCATTAAAGCTCCGAGGCGGACAGAGACAAAGAGAACTTAGCACAGTTCGGGAGACTGAGACGGATAGCTTCTTCATATGTATTGCATGATTGTATAGATCGTTAAGCCCAAATTTATCCACTTATAATGATTTCGATTTCAAGTGTGTTATTTGTTTACGCAAAGAAACGACCGAATATTGTGTGTTATCGAGAGTGTTTGTTTATTTAACTGCTTGCCGTTCTTCGCTGCGTGTTGAATGAGTCTTTGTCCAATTATCATTTCCTTCTAAAGGAGGAGCACTTGAATCGATTTTTTGTGCATTGTTTATGTAAAGAAATAAAGTGGTCGTGTATGCACTATCAAGTGTTCATTTACAATTGACTCTGCCTCGAATTGAAGATTGTCTTACGCTGATTAGGAGATGACAGAAAGTAATCGGTGTAAAGCGATTATGACAACAACGACTTCATCGATTTTAAATTTGCTCACTAACGAAAAGGTTAATATTTTTGATCTCTCTTGAAAAAATTCTACAATCGGATTTAAGCCACTATATCCACACTTCGTTAAAAAGTGTAACAACAACAATTATAATTTACATTTAAAAAAAACACAATTCATAGATCATTACCTTCAAACAAATTTCGCATTTATCTGGATAATTATAATTATGTATTGACATATGTCTTATGAGGTGATTTGATCGTGTAAATGTTCGCTCACACACTGAACATACATGAAGCTTATGTTTCCGAATTTTTTTGATTCCTCTTTTAATAGTTTTTTTAAGAATGTACACCTTTTTCTAAAAAAAAAAAAACAAATCTGATCATTACATTAAAAAACATTAGGAAATTAAGCATTATTTTTATCAGTCCAACATATCAATACCTCTTGCGATATTGACTCATCAAATCCGTTGGAGTCTCCGTCCATGGCATCTGAATTAATTCCATTGTTATCTACTTCACTTGTATACGAATCTGTTTTTTCAGTTTTGATGTTTTCTAGATCAATTATCGTAAAAGTAACTGTCTGATCGGAATGTTGTTCTGATGCATGCTCTTGAAAATTTGTCACTTCCGTGAATTTCATGTCACAAATGTCACACGCATACATTTTTGTTGGTCCATCATACTAATAAAAAAACATATCAATGTAAAAATACAAATAATTGAATGAGTAATTTAAGAAAAACATTTTAAAAAAATTACCGCAGGATTGAAAGTCTGGGTGTTATCAACTTTCAATTCGCTTATATACTGTTCAAATTTTTCTGCAATTATATCTTCTAATCTAACAAAATTTGCTGACACGGAATCGCCTTTGTGACGTTTTGTCGTATGATCATTGAAGGATATTTCATCAGGAAATTTCATATCGCAGGTACCGCAACGGTATGGCTTTATTGTATTTTCACATTGTATTCTATTATGCCTGGATAGCATTTCTTTATTGGGAAACACCTGCAAATATATGTTAATAATCTTCTATCGTACATTATAAATAATCAAAAATAATTCAAAAGCAACTTACTTTATTGCATATTTCACATTTGTCTGGATAATTATAATTATGGGTTGACATATGCCTAATGAGATGATTTGATCTTGAAAACATACGGTCGCATATTGAACATTTGTGAAATTTATGTTTACGAATTTTTTTGATCCCTCTTTTTATTTTTGATTTTATCGTAATCATTTTAGTCTAAAAGAAAATATCATGATTTATTTTAATCCATATTACAATTAAAATACGATTCTCAGTTGCTATTCATACTAAGATGATTTTTTTGAAATGTTTTAACACTGAAAATTGATCGTTCATCGTTCATAAAACAGAAACGTAAATCCACCTCGACTTTGCAACAGTACCAGGCTTTCAATGAAAAAGATGATGAACAATATCATCGAAGCTACAATTTTAAATGGAATATTTAAAGATGTACTATTTATTCCGACAGACATGCCATTCAAATTCAAACATTTACGGTTTCCAATGACAGTCGCTATAAGTGTGTGGAGTAAATTTATATGCATGCATGGTTCTCACGTGGACAGCTATATATGGTGTGTATGCTCACACATTGGATGGAAAACAAAATATATCGTGTATCCAAACAGAATAAACAGAATTAAACCACAAACATTTTCTTTCTTTGAATGGCAACGCATGCTGGATACTCTCAATATATACAAAACCTTTTTATCAGCTGGATCTTTAACAGGCACGTGGATCTCGGGAACGATAAGCATAGGCGGAGTTCTATTGTCATCAGTTTTTGCTTCGCCCATGTACTGATCAAATTTTCCTGCTTTAATATCTTCTATAATGAGCTTTATAATATAATCATCAGAAAGAGTTTGTGGATCTGTACCAGAAAGCTGAAACGGTTTCAAAATTTCAATATGGAAGAAATATGTATACGATAGAAACAATAAAGAAAAAATTATTAAAAGCCAAACCTTTTCATGATTTCCTAATAAAGCTGTTTTTGATTTTAAGTCCACAGTAGCAAAAGGCTCAAAGGAAATATGATTCTGAAGATGTTTTTTGAGGCAGTTAACATATTTGAATGTCTTATCACATAATTTGCATGTTAACGTCCTACGAACTAAACCAAATACATATTAAGAAAAATAAGTCATTTCAACTAACAATATATATATATTTAATTTTCTTAGTAATAGATTTTCCCGTTAGGAATGTTCATATTTATCGATTTATCATTTAACCTCTTCTATATTTACGATTTTTTTCCCCCTGATAAATGATGCTGCATTGATATAAATAAATGATAATCGGAAAGAGCAAGGCCAGGAGCATAAGGTGGATGTGGTATCGTTAGCCAATCGAGTTCCATTAATTTGTTTTCGGTCATCTTTGATTTCTAAGGTCGCTCATTATCATGTTGCTAAAGAATTTGGCAACGGTTGACGACACCTAGCCTCTTCGTCCTCAATGTCACTTTTAAATTATCTAATTGTGAACAATAAATCTCCCTCGTTATGTTTTGATCATATGAATGGACTTCATGGTAGATTATCCCTTTGGAGTCCCACTATACATTTAACCTTTTCGTTAGTGAGCAAATTTAAAATCGATGAAGTCGTTGATGTCATAATCGCTTTACACCGATTACTTTCTGTCAGCTCCTAATCAGCGTAAGACAATCTTCAATTCGAGGCAGAGTCAATTGTAAATGAACACTTGATAGTGCATACAAGACCACGTCATTTCTTTACATAAACAATGCACAAAAAATCGATTCAAGTGCTCCTCCTTTAGAAGGAAATGATAATTGGACAAAGACTCATTCAACATGCAGCGAAGAACAGCAAGCAGTTAAATAAACAAACACTCTCGATAACACACAATATTCGGTCGTTTCTTTGCGTAAACAAATAACACACTTGAAATCGAAATCATTATAAGTCGATAAATTTGGGCTTAACGATCTATACAATCCTGCGATGCATTGGAGAAAGCTCTCCGTCTCAGTCTCCTGAACTGCGCTAAGTTCTCTCTGTCTCTGTTCGCCTCGGAGCTTCAATGCTCTTTCTGAATAGTGAAGGTCATATCGAAGACCCTTCGATAATACTCCTTAAAAGGTTAAAAGAGATTTTTTACTGTTAGATCCGGTCGAGGGATTGGTTTCTTTACCTGCCCCTTTGAAAGCCATTGTCTTTTGCGTTTTTGATTTGAGTACAACACCCACTTTTCATCATCAGTTACAAAATAGTGTAAAAACACACAAAAATACAAATCCCCTGTTTTGTCATTCTTATTTTTTTCCTATTTATAGACACAACTGATGGTCAAAAAGTAAGTATGAAAAAAAACGACATTCCTAACGCAACAACCTAATATTACTACTATTTAGTAACTCGATTTGAAATCTTATTTTTTTTTAAACTATAAATCCAATAAAATTTCCAATTATACACTTTCAATTCTACAGATCTAAGGTATATTAACCCTTTGGCTGCTAAATAATGATATATGAACCAACCTGTTCTATACATATACAATTGAATTAACCCCAATGAAGGTGGTACGAGGCATGTCCAGAAAATGAGTATTCAATTTTTTATAAATCGAAAAGGAGATACAAACTTCTTAGCATTCCATGGATTCACCAGGTGGATGCCGTGCCATTTTTATTGTGTGGTCTTTAGGTATGTTTGTTTCCCATGGTATAGTAAGTTCCGCAAGTACTATACATTTGATTTTTCTTGAGAAGAGGAATATGTCCGGTCTGGATGACGAAACACCCACATCCTCTGGGATTTTATAGTGTTTCTCATGTATATCTTATTTATGCTTGGTTTTGGGTTTCAACGCTGAACCTTCATTTATAAAATTCACGTATATATTTATAATTAAATTACAAACGTACATGAAACACTATTTTTCGCTTTGTCAGCTTTAAATTTATAACACTTGTATACATTAGTACGATTCATCATACCATCCCCATAAACAGTTTTGATTTCATTAAAAATCTGAAATGGCGCATTTACTTTTGCGAGAAGAAACTGGATTATGTTTCTCATTTCAGAGCTTGCGGGATTCAGAATAGAGACACTAATTTCGACACGTCACCACAACAGTTTACAATCAACTGAGACAAATAACCGTGCATTCGCCTTCCAAAACCTTAGCCTTGAATGCAGTATTACCGCTCTGTCGAAAACAAAAACCACAGTGCATCAAAGCATCAGTACTCTTACTTTATGGATATGCCTCGTAATAAAATAATATATTACTATATTTTTTTCCCAAATAATTATTCAGTAGTATTTCTCATCTGTATATTAAAAAACATCATAGCAACCAAAGGGTTAAAGAGTTCTACAAAAATACTTCATTTTGCAAAAAATTTGATTAAATCTTCTTTCGTTAACTTACTATCTGTCCGGTATCTTTGTTGTTTATGATTATCTAATTTCTTTGAAAAATCTTCATCATCAGTATCCTTTAATTTCTTATTCGCAATGACTTTTAAATCTATAAAAATATTTAATAAATATAACCAACCAATACACATAAAATTATATATATATGAATAGACATATTATCCTTAAAAAATACACAACAGTAAATATCTACATTAATCAGCTATGTTTGAATGCTTTATCGTAAATGGATTTGAAATTACATTGATGTTTTACTAGAAATAAATGAATTATTCACTTCTTTCTAAACACCCTCTTATAACGAAGGATGTAAATCTCTGTTTTTTATAGATTTTACTAAACATCCACAATTCGTAGACGAATTTTCAAATTGCTATTTACCTTTCAATGGTTTAAAATCATCTGAATCATCCGATTGGTCATCTGCTGTATTATTGGGTGATTCGTTATAACTATTCTTCATTTGATATTCAAAATTTTCATTTTGATCCTCAGTCTTAACAACGATATTGTTATCGCCATGGGTAAAATCTTTTTCCTAGATAGGTGGACATTGATAAGATGTAAACATTCTATAAATATGATTTTTCAGAAAAGAATAATAAAATCATCTTACCTCCTCCTCCTTGATAGAATCTTCTACAATTAAAAGAGGGCGACATTTCCTTTGTGCGATATAATCTCTCAATTTAGCGTCCACTTTTTCAGCTTGTAATTTAAAAGAAAACGCATTTGTCAAAGTATTCAAGCAATTGTAGCAAATATGTATAGGAAGACCATCATCTTCTAAGACCTGAAATAAAAATCTTGCTTTCAAACGTTGTAATATATTTATATTAAAAGAATCAAATTCTTAGGTATTAATGGTAATAGCGGTGAAACAAAGACCAAATTTTTTATCCGCGAGCATTAACTTGATTTATTTATGGGCATATGGGTAGTACCAGTGGCGGATTTGGACACAAGGGTTGGGATTGGGTCCGTCAAAAAAATTTGATCAAGAGGGGGTCCGCGAAAGAAATTTTGCCCAAGAAGGGACCGCAGACTAAATAAGTCTAAGAACCGCTGGTTTAAACAATAATGTATTTCAATAACATGTTTTTATTTAAAAATTACATTTTTCCATTGTGTGGATCTTTGAAAGCAGTCTCCAATATGGAGTCCTGGTTTACGACTACACTTCTTTCGGTAACTTCCTTTTTGCCATTTTGGAGAATTATTTTGGAATATCTTAACAAGTGAGAATGCCTAATTACAGTTAAACGTAATTTGTAAAGTTTTATTTGAAATTTTGCAAAGTATCTCTGAAGCTTGTCGATTTCTTCATTCTCAAAAGGCGACTGACTCGCCACGGTGTTTTGCAAGGCAAGTGTGGAACGACCACATTTTTTTATATTATATTTCGTTATCTCTGATTTTCGTGACAATGTTTTGGTTCGTGATAAGGTCACTTAGACAAAAGTGCAGCAAATTGCTAGAAAAATAGACAACCTTCATTTGAATGGTTATTTGAGTTGCTGACAGCTTTTCGAGAAAAAATGGAAATTGAAATGCCGGCTAAAATCTGGTATATGCTTTGGATTCAATTATAACAACAAAAACAATCCTACATGAGTGTGTAAATTTCCATGCTGGTGCGGAACCGCATATGAAGTAGTTAATTGGTAATGGACTTTGTCAGTTGAATAACGACGAAGACAATCTAATAGATTGTTTTCAAAGCACTGCAATTTAAATTATTAGTTTGTGGATATTATCGCATTGCAAATAAATAGCTTTTATCTCGTTGAAATGAATATTTTTACCATTTATTATATATAAAAACTGTTTACTATTTCGAATTCAATTAGATTATTATACACATATCTAGAAATTATAGTATTTTTACACGTCATTTAAGGAATGAAAAAAATTGATTTAAATTAACTTTAGCATGAATGTGATGAAATAAAATATTACATATAAAAATGTATTTTGGTTGTTGGAATGGTTTATAACTATACACTATATAATAATTGTGAGGATTTAGGATTGTTTATATCTAAATAGTATTCAGAAAATCAAGTTTAAATTCATGTTTAATGACAGATAAAGTAGTTATGTCGATATATTTAAGAAAATATAGATTTTATACAAACCGTTTATGAGTTTATACTCCACTAAACACTCTTTGATTATTATTTTTATTTATAAATTGTATTTTAATTAAAAACATATTTCGTAGCGAGGCGCCAGGCTCAAGCGATAAGAAAATATAAGTGTCTCCGCTTATATGTTGACAATAACATTACAAAATTCCCCATGTCATTACCTTCAATTGTGTACAGGATGTGACCATCTTAGTAATGCAGACATCATTCAAATTATTTTCACTCAAAAACATGGAGCGCATCTGTTCTCCTTCTCGGAGACACGTCCTACACACTCGGTCCAAATTGATCTCCAAACCATTGTTGCCGTCCGTTTCTGCCATATTCCAAATGGTCAATATTGATGATAAACATTTAACAAGTTACCATACGCGGAACTCCCATCGTGCTTGCTTTTTAAATCCGAAAACATGGCCTAAACACCAAGTTGAACGGAACGCAAAGCGTCACATCAAACACCTCTGAATTTAAAATAATTCTATGCATAAATAAATCAAATCTTTTTAAATATAAACTAATAATTTAAGAAACTAAAATTATATTTGAAATATAATAAAATGCTTTCACTTAAGAATCCGATATCGAAACGATCCAAAACGATTATATTTAATGAAGATAGAAATTAAATAAACGCTTTTATTATTATGATTTAAACATCAAGTCTTATATTTTTAACAAAACTTCTTTAATGTCTTTATGAATGAAATATATTTTTTAAATTTTGGCAAAATAAACATTTTTTTTAAAAAATTGAAACAATTTATTTTTATATTTCAAATCATTTTACAAATTTCTATATAATTTTACTATTTCATGTATATCATTTTTAATTCATTTTATTACATATATAAAATATAATGGTTTGAAATGTTTTTTAAGCCTATTTCAAATATATGAAAAATAAACGCACACTAGATTTATTTAATAAGTTCTTAGTGGAAAAAATATTGTTGTTTCGATTATATTCACAATATTCATAATTATAAAATATATAAAAGGCGAGTAAATAAAAAAATATAAGTCGAATGAGCATGGTCAACTTTTTTAACGTGAAGACATGATTCTTATGATAACTGACCAGCAGTTGTCATTAGTGCGGCTGATCGTAGACGAGGTGAACATCACAGTTGAAAAATCTGTGTGTGTATCATGAATCTAAATTCAACTATATTTAACAACTGGATTAAGCCTCTTATCTTGAACCTTGCACTGTATAAAGATTAAGTAGGTTAAGTTTATAAAAAGCAGTTATCTAGTGGTGGATGTGACAATTTGTTTCAATTAACAGTCTGTGTATCAATTTCAAAATGGTGAATCTTCAGATTAATACTGATATGCTTCCCATGAAGGGCCATTTTTTCTTGTTTAATGCCGGTGAGTTAAATGATTAAATAACAAATGTTATTATTTAATCCTAATCATAAATTTAATGCGTTTTGTCAAACAACAAATACACACAAGGAATAATAATTTTTAAATAAGATAAGCGGATATTTTTGGCTTAAGTTAATATTCCTCGAGGTCAGTGTGTCAAAGACTTAAATAATATTTGATGTACAAATTGCGTTATCGTGTTTTAAATGTTATAACCCATATGGGCGCATGAATTTGCGAGTCTAATAATGTTTCAGCAGCCAAAGTCCAGCCGCACATAACACATCGCTCAATAATATCGTAGGATTTTTTTTTTTTAAAGACATTGCGACAAAACAATGCCAAATAAAGAAGAAAAAAGTTTTTTTAAAAAAAGTGAAAAAAATCCTACGAACTTATTGAATAATATTCGCGACAATTTCATTTTCTAATGCATTTCTTTAATCAATTTTAGTTTCTAATATATCCAATACATTTTTAGTTTCAATTTTTGTGTCCAAACACGGTGACGGAGACATCCGTATCGTACCCATTATGACACCTTGTAATTTAAATAATTAAATCTTCATTAAAATTAAATATTTGAACAATATATATTAGTTAGTATTCTTTTGTTTTTTTTTAACGCATTAAAATTAAGTACTTTATTATATTAAATATTTGAAGTTTGCTTTATTGTATTACTTTAAATTGAATTTAATTCGATTGCTTGTGTTTCGATCATCGTTCTTCATCGACATATACTTATCAAATGCGCTCCCGTTCATTTATGTAATTTTTTCTTGTCGTATGGTTTGCCAGGTTTATTTTTTACATTATACATCTTATTTGATTATTGGAAACAATATGAAGAGCTTCACTATGCAACGTTAACAGCATTGTCTTCTGAATGTATGATACAGACGAGATGGACGTAACTCTTTCCTGTGAATGGATATTGAAGACGCCCATAGTTCTGCAGTGGACTGTTTGTGGCTGCACTATGGTGATGATGATAAGCTGAATAAGCTGTACGCCAAACCCCACATTATCTCGACGGCATTGTCCGAGTATATAATCGAGCTGGGTTTGATATTTTATAAAATTGCCGCTATCAATGTCTTTACATTGTGATTGGTCGCGACTTCCAAGATAGTCTACTGAAGATCCACTGCGGCAGAAGCACTCGACCAGCGTTATATCTACACTTGATGAATAGACTCTCGTCAAACCTTTGACAACGATTTTTTGCCTCGGTCTTTGGCAATTCATGTAATCGACGCCATTTTTATTCCCTGACAACGCCATTTTGTAGGGGAATAGAGGGACCGCTGTAAAAATCGGAGATTTATATAGAGAAAAAGCCGGTATTGAAGTGTTCGTTAATGGAGGTTCGACTGTATTTGAATATGCCTCTCCTTAACAGGAACATGGTATGGTGGACTATTCCCTGAACTCTTATTTTATCTAATCTATCAAAGATTTGGATTCAAATCCAGATTGTAGAAAAGATATTTATCATTCAATAATTTGGGTATCAAAAAAAAAAAAAAAATCAATTCAATGAATAATATCAAATCTGATAGTCTATTCTAGCTGTACAATTTGTGAGAGGTAATGAAAAACCACCACATAAAATGATTGATTCTCAAAAAAGTCTATGGCAAAGCCGTAACAAGGGTATGAAGCGCCTGTGGCTAGTATTTAACTTCCCCCCCCCCCCCCCCGGAAATCCAATTTATTGTTGCTTTATAGTTGCTTCCGTGATCGTACAGATCATAGGGAAAAGCCGCAAAAAGCCCTAAAAGAGGACGGAGTGGCCACAATGTTTATATGTCCAATCGGTCCGCTTTTCGGACTGTTGATGTGACAAATGAGTGCCTTGCAATCGGACGCCATACCTGAACATGTCTACAGAGCGTTTGCGAACTCTTATTATAAAACGAAGAAGACTGATAAAAATCCTGTTCAACTCTCGACCGGGTTTGTATTCTGCGTTTTGCGCCCCAAGCCCAGTTGCGCCCGTGGCGGGCGCCTGCTTTGCCACGCCCTTGTTACGGCCCTGGTCTATGGATCATATAAATTGGATATAGTACATTAAAAATTGGCATAAATCTATTGTATCTCATTATTTTTAAGGGACGTTTCTACCTTGTTGGTTCAAAAAAAATCCTTTTTATTATTTGTGTATCGGAAATAACCAATGTTTAAGAATACAATCAGTAAATTTCAAGTATATATAAATGAAATTCGCATAGTTATAGGCCGACAAGGAGAAGCTGTGCTTCGGGAAGTTGAAGAGAGAAGAAACTTTAAATGCGTTTTTCTCAAAACTACTTCTTCCAAGCTCATGGAAGTGCTTCCACACGCTCTAGATGAGCATTCTTCATGAAATTTGTCCGGCACGTGTATAATAAACGTCTTCATTGTGTAAACTATAATTATCCAAAAATATTCAAAAGTGTTCATTTAATGAACAAAAAACTACAAAAAATATTGGTAAAAACATAGTTTTCTTCGATAGATTCAACACACTAAATATCAACATTCTATATTCAATACTTTTTGCATTAAAAAAATGTTAATTTTTTATGCATATTTTATGAAATATCAGCCATCCATCCATCTATTAAACGTGAGGTTCAAATAAATCTGAATTATTGTGAACATGCTTCGATTGATTTGATTTAAATACACAGTTCTTGGGTAAATTATGTTGATTAGTTACAAAAACAGTTATCCTATTACAAACTTACACTTTTAACACTTTGTGGCCGGTGACGCACATGTTGCATCATCGGCGGCTGCGTGATGCTATATATACATCACGATCACGCCGACCGTTCGTGACCGGTCATGCAGCATATAAATTAGTAATCAATGAATATGGTGAATTAATTTTTATACCCGCAACTGCTGATGCTATTATCTATTTGAAGTAATACGTTCAATGGTCTGATTCTTTGATATAGTCAGTGGAAATTTTGAATGTTTGTAAACGATGATGCCTTTACCAATGATTTTTCATGGATAACATGTATTTAAAAAATGTGGTTACCAGTCACATCTGCAGATTTAAATCCATAACGATTGAGCTACTAGTCTGACCTTGTGAATGGTCTTCGGCTTTAAATGTGAATGGATTTTTATGTCTAATTCTGAAATTGGAATTGATGAAGCATTTGATTAGTATATGCATTTAAAAAATCACCATAAAAACTAAAATATATACTATAAAAATTACATAATGAATTGAACATTGCACTCTTGGTTCTCTACAGTCATATGTTAATTTTTTAAGAACTTATAAACAATCATTAGATATTGTGCAATTTGTAATTATATTTTTTGTTCTAGGCACTGCTCCATTGGTTCCTTATCTTCCCGTGTATGCCAAGCAGCTTGGATTTTCGTCGTACATAGTGGGAATAATATATACATTTTTGCCAATATTTGGACTTCTGGCCAAACCAATTTTTGGCGCTATTGCTGATCGGTTGGTTACATATGATTGTTTTTTAAATAATTTATGATAGTTTTGCAATGCCCAAATGTATTATTCTTTTCATTAATGCAGTTTATTAAATATGAACATATAAGCTTGTACTAAATTGCATAATTATAAACATGTGCTAACATGCATCTACACTTTCATGCCAAAATCTCATGGTTTTAACATTAATTTTTTTTCACGTTTGGTTGTTATAAAATATTATAAATGCCATTAAAAAACATCTTTTAAGTTTTACTCAACTAAAATTTTAATAAACAAGTATATAGTAAAAAAAGGAATGAGACAATGAAACGTTAAAAAAAAGTTCTTATTTGTAATGATATTTACATTTTATATTGTTTTTATATCTGTTTATTTTGGCTAAGCGTTAGCGAATTTATTTTGATACTTATTATTGACATATATGTATTATTTATTATGTAGTGTGTATATATGTATTATTAAAATATTTAATGTGTGTGTTGTCTCAGTGTATTCAGTGCATATCCTCAGTGGTTTTCTGATGACCTGAATTGAGGTCATTTCGCTTGCATAATTGGCGTTATTTATTCATTGTCCCCTATGTAGCGTTCATATAATACAATGCAAACGATACGTTAATTAAGTATTAGCCGCTGTTGATAACGATATTATTTTCTCTAACTTTATTCTTTACTGAGGATGACTATCCTGAAATATTTCCTGGAAGATACAAGTTTATGATTATTTCAGAAGAGAATTGTAGCTGATTACCAATTCATTTTGTAGCACTGCAGCTCTTAGAATTGTTGCTTGGTATAAGAGATTATCGTGTATTTTCTTGCATCTATTGTATTTGAAAGTCTGCAGCTCATTATCTATAAACATTGAGAGTTATAAACATTTCTCATATATGATATTTAAACTCTGCTTTACTATGGGATCTGTAAAAGCAATTCGGGAGACTTACATTTTTTTAAAAAGTTATCTTCATTAATGTAGAAAATTTCTATTAAATAAACTGTACTTTGCTAATATTTACAATTTGCTTATTCATATTTTGCATTGCGTTAAATAAAATCTGTAGCTGAATATCCGAATTAAAAATATTTTATATTTACTATAAATAAAATGAGGACTTTCATCTAATTGTTGACGTGATCAGTTGATGACAATCATTCCAATTAGGACTTTGTAAAATTACGAATGTTACCAATAAGTTGCATCAACAATTGTCAGCGAATTTTTTTATGATTCATTGGCTTTCTATTTTCTTAGATTTCATATTCCTTGTATAAAATATAAGCGTTTACAATTGATGTTTCAAAACCCCAAAAAAATAATTTCTTCCAGCAATTCAGTCTTTCAGACGATAAGACAGTATTTTTAGAGTATTCATTTGATTCTTACATTTAAAAAAATACCGAAATCTTATTTGAAGTTCATAAAAACTACCTGAAAAAAAAAAACAGCCACACTTAGTGGCCATAGGAGTTCAGCAGGTTCAGCACAAACATTTTGGAGCTCTAAACATTAATACCATTTATCAGATTATGTTAGTTTTTTCTAAATATATATTCTTTCTGCAAATATAGACATCTTTTAAGTTCAAATGATTTAAAAGATGCACATTAATGGTTAAGGGCTATTAATAATAGTATTTTTTCAATTGGATCATGCTTTAATAATATAATGTATCATTATAGTCATTTTATGGATACTCATTTGGTTCATCAAATATTAATAATATTCTTATCTTATGTGTCAAAATGATATCTGACAATGATATCTTATCGTATAGTATTTTTATGGGCTTCTACTCTTTTGTAAAATGTGTGCAAACTGAATACCAAATAAATTCAATAATGCTCTGATTACATAGGATTTTTTCAATCATAATGATTGACAATGTCTTCAATAAGCTATGCTAGATCTTGTATGTTATTTATAGATGTCATAGAGTTTTTGAGAGGCATGTTTAGATGTTTGTTAACACATCTCGAGAGGGATGGGTCGTTTTATCCACAAGGTCGTGGTATTCAGCGGGATGGGTAGTTCTACCAATTTCACAGAATTTATTGTGGATTTTTTTGTATGGTTATTGTACATCAATGTTTTTTACAAAGGTCCAAACATTATTCTAATGCTGTATAAAGTATTTGTTTTGTTGGTTTAACCCTTCTTTAATGTAGTACAATACGACAAACAATATCGGCAGTGTTCCGTGCGCAAAAATTGATTGACGAGCTACATGTGTAGATTTTGCTGCGTTCCCCTTCACAGAGGTGAATGTCTCGATAAATATCATACCTTGTCCATGTGTTAGGACCTTATTATTCACTTTGTGTGTTTTTATTCAACACATGCGTATTCGCGTGTGTGTTTTTTTGTAAATAAAAATATCTCATTTATTTATGCATATCTATAAAAAATCGAGTGTTTAGATTTAAATAAATGCGCATTAGGGGCCTGGTGTAAAGATTTAATTAAGGAGGGTTTTTGCTGTGAATTTATTATCAACAGTGTTTCTAATTAATTATTCAGTATTGATTTATGTGAGTGTTGAGCGAGATTAAAATAACTGTGCGTTGGCTGAGGTTACAAGGCATAGACGACTCCTTTTTCTCGAAATTTTCTTGTAATTTTTCCCCACATTACAACATAATTACTAAATATTTTTAATATAAAAGGTTTTCAAAGTGAATGTTTTGTTCTATGAAGTTGTTATTAGATTTGCAGATTTTAATGATTAAAAGATTAAAAACGAATTCACTAATTGAATTGATGTAAAAATTATCTATATATCTATATATTTACCCTAACAGCAGCGTGCAATTTTTATTCTAAATTGCGTACTTTTTCTTCTCTGCATTGCTCTAGATTTGATTTTGTCTATATTTGTGTTTAAGTAATATGTTTTTATGTTGTTAAATAATGTGACGAAATCTTAATACGTCTAGTCATATTGGTAACATCTGTTTAACTATTTGTTTCAGTTTAAAAACCCTCGAATATTAGAGCTCAATGGGAATATGGTAGATTAAACAATTGTGTTTATAGCCAGATGTTTATTTTTCAGCTCATTAAATGGTAGAGATTTGGATTGTAGATATTCCTCTTTGAAGGTCGCTGTATTATATTTTCTTCTGCTGATAGACTTTTGACTGTTTAATCAGCTTTCATACCTTGGTATTTTCACATCTATGAACGATTGTTGCTTACAATATCTTTATTAAAAAAATAAAGAAATAAGTGAAACTATTTTTCTGTCTGTTTGATGTTGTTCGTGTAACATAATTCCAAAGTATCCCACATATTAATCATCATGCATGTCTCCTACAAATTGGAAACAATGACTAGTACTTTAAACCCTGTACAAAGAGAACTCACAAAGCACTTTCAATAATATTTTCTAAATTTAAAACAAACATTTTAGCTAAATAAATTATTCATTATCTGGATGTGGTATGTATATATATATTGAGCAAAATACACTTATGAACACATTATTTTTATTGTTATTTTGTATTATAAGCTGCAGTTTTTAAAGCGTATGTTGCTATAATTCTCTGCAGTTTGGTTGAAAATATGAGATTAAATTAACAGGCATGTTTACATATCAATTACATCACAGACATATTCTATTTGAGTATGTGAACAGCTATCACTGTGATTGGTTTACTATGTATGCAAACCACTATTTTAATGATATTTTTATGTATTATTATTAAACCTTTATATAAAAAAATAATATTACAATGTAAAATTGCAATATACAAATTATAATTTTCAATGGATTTTACATATATTTATAATTTAAGTATTGACTTATTGGAATATTGTTGAACTGTGCTATTTAAAAAAATGTATTTTCACACTCGAAATCAAGCGTACTTTAGTTAATTTAAGATTAAATATTGGAACACAACAAAATTATCTATGAATACTTTTACTTATTTAAATGTTTGTTAATAGACGTCAAACGAGTATTCGATGGGATTAATCTTTATTAACAGTAACACGATCAGATACCTGTTTAATATCTAAACATATGTTAACATGCTTAAATCTTGAAAACTCTATTTTATCTATTTAATTACAGATTCCGGAAACATAAATTTATATTTATACTCTTTCAAGCTTTGACGATAGCAGCATTTTCGGGTCTATATTTTATACCCGAAATACAAAATGATACTACTAATGTCAAATTAACCTGTGGCGATGGGGAGACTTTTTTTGAGGCTTGCTATAAAAATTCAACCATCCCTGATAAATGCTCTACTTCAACAAATTCAAACAAAACTATTATGTGTGATGTAATTATATTATTTAACTTTACGTAACGGGACATTTTCAATACTTAAATATCAGAAAGTGATTTTTAATCTTTATTTTCAGATGAAATGTTCAATTCCCACGCGAGATATGTGGCAAACTATTTGTGAACATTGGAAAATACCAAATTACTGTTATGATCGCATTATATTGGATCCATTTGAATTTAAGAGTTATATTCCCAGAAATGGAATAAGTATGAATGATACTTGTATAATTTTCCCTGTTAATAAGACTTTAATGGCGGATGGTAAATATATAAAAGATGAGTTTCATATTATCTATTTAAATATGTACTAATTTTTGAGTGCTTTTTTTTAGATTTAGAATTCATTCCAAAATGTCCGCACATACCAAACATTCAATCTCATTGTAATTTATTTTGTGCTGATAAACATTTGAATGACTTTTTATCATTGTCTAATTCACCTTTAGTTGACATGATATGTGCTGAAAAAAGCACAAATTTGAATATTTGCGGTGGGCATAGTATAGTTGACATTAAAAATTTCATATCGACTGCCAATGACGATACTGCACCTTTCACATGCAATGTAAGAAATATTTAATTTTAACTATTTATATATTTGTAAATAATAACTATCAACGAATAAACAAATATTTTTTTACAGACTAAATGTTTCATTAAATCTATTCAAGATTGGGGTGATATATGTGATAGTTGGAATGCTGATAAAACTGCACAGTGTCGTCCAAAAGATTCTAATTTGCCGACATTTTTAGAATTCACTGGAACAGTTCCTTTAAGCAAAACCATTGAAGAGGAACAGTGTTTGTTTTTTAAACTTCAAAATATCAAAACACGCCAAGGTAAACCACATCAATTGACTGTGTGACTTTTCGAATCTTGTTGTAAGCCTGCGAACATGTGTTGGCACATCTACTAGCACTCTACAAAACACAAATATATATATTTATAGCTATCATTGCTGTTTGTTCATATGTAATAATTGATATCAATTACATCAGGGGTTATTAAAATGGTGTAGTTCGTAGACCCCATCCCAACCCTAGGCAAGTTGATAAAAACTGCCTGAGAAAAAACCAGTACTACTACGTGTAGTGGCCATAGGAGTTGGTGGGAAAAAATCTTCAGCCAAAACGTGCGACCATAGGATTTGTAAGGGCATATTTGAGGATCAATACTTATCAAAAAGGTCGTCTAGAGTAGTTTTCCACCATTTCCCTATGAAAACTACTCAGTCTTTACAAACCTCCCACATTCCATATCGAGACGTTCGCAAAAGCGTTCGTCAATACGTTCACTCAGGATACGCGTTGGGTGAGCGTTCAAAATAAAACTCGGTGGTAATGCTACCTTCAATATCGAGCGAATGAGGTGGTGAATGTATGACACAGGCGAGATGGATGGATATTGAAGAGGCTCATAGTTCTGCAGTGGACTGTTAGTGGCAGCATTATGATGATGATGATGACTTATCGCATACAATGAAAACATTATCATTTTAGTTAAGAGATAATAATTTACTTTTATGAAATGTTTCAGGCACTTCTCATTATCCAATGTGCCCTAGGATTGATAAAAGTAGTCCTCATTTTAAATCAGATTGTAGTATTAAATGCTCAGATTCACAAGTAAGATTTTATATATTTCAAACAATATATTGTATTAATAAATATAAGATTATTTTGAATTAAAAATTATTTTTCTATGTGTATATTGATTATATATTATAATTTTTAGATACATGAACTTTTAAAGTCTTCGGATACTAAAGATGAAAATGAAAGTTTCATACACGAAAACTTATGGACTTTTTTCTTATTTATGGCTTTGAATTGGATTGGAATGGCCGTGGTTGTTAGTATAGGTGATGCTATTTGCTTCGAAAAACTTGGTAAATTTTCATTCTGTATTTGTGTTAAAAAATGTGCATTGTTTAAAATATTACTTACTTTTCATATGGTATAAGCTTAGTATAGAATAATAAAATAGTGTTAATTTAAAGCTAAAATCTGTTAACAAGATATTTGTATTTGTTCGTTTGTTAGGTTTAAGACTTATTTTCTTGCATTTATTTTAGGAGATAATGCGAACGATTATGGTCGCCAAAGACTCTGGGGATCAGCAGGGTGGGGAATTTTATCTCTTCTGACTGGTATACTCATTGACGTAATGAGTAAAGATGAAGAATATAAAGATTATACAATAGCATTCGTTCTCATGCTTATATTTTTATTATTAGATATACTAGTTTCTACCAGATTACAGGTATGTTTTAATTTTCTTTTTTTACGTTAATATATATATATTAGATTGTCTCGTTAGGAATGTCGTTTTTTTTCATACTTAGTTTTTGACCATCAGTTGTGTCCTAGCCTCTCCTTTGACAACACGTATTGTATATTTCGTTTAGAAAATAAGATCCGAAGTGAGAGAAAGGTTAAATTGGATGACGATATCCTGCGTGCTGAAATTAAATCAAATTCAACATAGACTATACGAGAATAAACAGACAAGCTCGGATACTTCCGGAAAAGTATCCAAATACATTT
Organism: Stenopsyche tienmushanensis; assembly: GCA_008973525.1. Lineage (NCBI taxonomy): Eukaryota > Metazoa > Arthropoda > Insecta > Trichoptera > Stenopsychidae > Stenopsyche > Stenopsyche tienmushanensis. Next base: position 959,229 of record WACJ01000114.1, read on the forward strand.
GAAAAAAATAGGAAAGACCATAAAACAGGGGGTGTGGATATTAAATGACATTACTGATGAGATCATGGTGGTGCATGCGAATACATATCATAATTTTATCAGTATAAAATATTTACCTCTTTCCTAAAGTTCAGGCACTTAGGATACTGCATACCCAATATTCAAATATTATTCGCACAAATCTTAGAGATTATGTATGTATATGTTTTTTATATGTATATTTTTTTATTTATTACAGTATAAGCAGAAAAACATGTCTATCAATCTATTTAAAAATGTTGGTATCCTTTTTTCATCGTGGCAGACTTGTCATTTTTTTATTTGGACAATATTAGTTGGTTTGTGCACTGGTTTACTGTGGCAATTTTTATTCTGGCATTTAGAAGACTTAGCTAAAGCAGGCGATTGCGATCAATCTTCTTCGATAAAAACTCTGCAAGGCCTTGTCAGTGGTATTCAGTGTTTTGGCGGAGAAATTCCATTTTTCTTTTTATCAGGTACATGAATATTTATTATACATTGTAGGGTCAATTTGGCCAAATTATACAAGGATTTATACATTGTTAAGAGGAACTTTTTTGCAAAGTATCATTTCCTGTTCTAAAGATGCTAACAAAATTTATTTTGCAGTTTTATATTGTTTATTTGAAATATTTTTTTTCTTTTAATGATAGATTTTATTATGAATTCATAATTTTCAGGAATGATATTAAAAAAAATTGGACACGTTAATTCAATGACACTCGTCTTATGTGGATTTGGAATAAGATTTATTTTATATTCCATATTGGTTAATCCATGGTGGGTGCTTCCTATTGAATTTTTCCAAGGAATAACATTTGGAATGCTGTATACAACAATGGCATCTTATGCAAGCTTAATAGCACCAAGTGGAATTGAAGCCACTGTTATGGTAAGTTTATTTTAAATAGAAAGGTCATAAAAATATATTTCATTTCTATTATACAGCATTATCAAAGTTTTATTGAAAATTTTATATGTATAAAATAGATTTATTATTGTTTTTCAGGGTTTAGTAGGTGCTGTATTTGAAGGTGTTGGTACATCTTTGGGAAGTTTTATTGGTGGACTTCTTTATGGTAAATTAGGTGGAGCTTTAACGTTTAGAATTTTTGGATGTGCTGCCTTAGTAGCATGTTTACTAAACGCTGTTCTAGTGATGTGCAAAGCTGTGAAATCTACAAAAAATGAAGGTACTACTGAAATAGATGAACCCACTACCCCAGATTCATAATAATCTTGTATTCTAATGTTTATATCTTTCCTAAATCTTTATTAAAGGGGGAAACTACATTAGAAGGCCGATTTTTTAGCGTTTTTAGCCGAAACTGGACTCATAACATCTGAACAAAAAGGCATTTTGTTGTGAAATTTTCTAATAATTTATGAAATAAAAAAAAAAAATTATTCGAACCGTCTAATGTGGTTTTCCCCCTTAAGTTATAAGTATTTTTAAATAGGAATTTATGATTTATTGACTTTTATGCTGTTTAATTGTACATGAAAATTAAAAAGACAATACTTTTAACTTTTTTTCTCCAAATATATAGAAGTAATCTTCACTCTATGATTAATTTACTTCATCATGTATGCTATTAAATACCACCTTTATTTGTAAACTACATGTATTCTATTATATAAAAATGTGTTTATTAAGCATTTCAAATGTCGCTTTTATTAAGCTTTGAAAGCTTCTGTTTTCTTGTGAATATACCATTTTTCTATCACTGTGAAAACTGACTTATTTTTAATCAACCAGCATGATAAATTGTTCACTGAGGTCTTAATTTTTATTGTTGGTGTGTTTTTTAAGCCAAATCCTACAACTTATACCCTCAGGATCACTAAATGTAAGTTTCGGATTTATTATCGTAATATATACCAGTTTATGGTTTAGTGACTATTTTTTTATGCCTACATATTTCTATACTGTTTGGCTTATATTCAACATTTACATGCATTGTAACTGATTCTACTAAGATTTTTGTGTTCATTATTTTAACAATTGTGAATATAAAATTAAACTGCTATTATTGTAATATTGTTCCTATTTATGGAGCTTTTATTTTTTGCAAAAAAATAATTAACAAACTGGTGGTTTGAATATGTCATACATGTTTCTTTATGATATGTATCTTTGACATTAACATGTCATTTGATAGACCGGTAGGTAGTCTCGTGGTTAAGCAGTTGGATTTGTAGCTCGATCATCTTGGGTATGTATCGCAAAAATAATTAGTTTGGGGTCTTCCGAGTGCATAATTGCGGTTAAACTTAATTGTAAAGCTTTATTTGAAATTCTGTGACGTATCTCCAGAGCTTGTCGATTTCTTTACTCTCAATAAGCGACTGACTCGCCACGGCGTTTTGTATGGCGAGTGTGGAAAGACTGATTTTTTATATTGAGTTTCATTATCATTGATTTATCGGAGCAATTTTTTGGTTTGTGACAAGGTCGCTTAGACACTAAAAAGCTCTTAGAGAAATTATGATCTGATACATGAATGAATAGAGTTAAGATTCGCACGGTTCCTTATTGTGGTGGCTGAGAGCAAACATAAGGCCGATCTGCAGAAACTTTTTTGTCAAAACATTGACCTCAATTCCTGGCGATCGTTTGTTCGATACGTTTGGGTTTTGTGCTCTACTCTTTGTACCGATCGAAATGGAGTAGTTTGACAATGTTACTCCTCGAATAAAGCAAAGTTTTCTTTTTAGCAAATATGCAAAAATTCACAATACGTTCATTTTTCTAAAGTATATAAAAAAGGGTGTTAACATAATATGTTCTAAAAACAATATTTTTATGTATAATGTATTTTAATCTATTTACATATGCATAATTTTTTATTTTTTGTGCTTTGCATGGTGCAAAAATGTCATTATTTTAATATTGATTTTTAAATATTAAAAATGTTTATATATTTTTGACTTTAACTCTAATTTTTCTTACTAATTTAGGTTCCAAATTAATTATTTGTATACTAATTTCTTTGTATATTTTTTTAATTATTGGTCATAATGATAAATATATACAGTATGAACCTCGATTATCCGGACTAATTGGGGATGAAAGTAGTTCGGATAATCGAAAATAATCATAATTGATAGGGAAAGTATGAATAATTTTTATTTGTCTAGATTCTAGATTATCGATTTTGGCTTTAAGCTAGTTTTTCTTTTAGAAGTCGCCAAATCGCAAATATTCTTACCAATAGAAAATTGTGATATTGCTTCTGCAAAATTTTGTTTCATGATTTTTTCAAAGTTGATACATCTATAGAATTCCAACTATACTGCTGTGATGTAGCAACAATCTTTTAAATTTATTTTCTCGTGGAAGCTGATAACTATTTCTTCATTATTTTCATCTGCTAACAATAATCGTCGAAGCATCTGATTTCTATGTAAACATTTGAATGTTTCTATTACACCCTGATCTATCGGTTGTATTACCGATTTTGATGGAAGAAATTTTACCCTAAACATTTCATCGATCTGGTTTAAAATTTCTATAAATATAATAATAAGGTTTTCCACTTTTTTCTGTGGAGTTTTGATATTTTTTCATATCATCGTTTAAAAACATCCCCATTCATCCAGGCTTTTTTCTAATGATCATATTCAACCAGAAGACTTTTGATATTTTAAATCATCTGGGATTCTTTGATTTTCCAATGACAAACAGTGGCAGTCTGTGTCTGCCAGTTGCATTTGCACATACTATATTTTCACGTCTTGATGCTAAAAATTTGTTGGGTATTTTTTTAAAATTTAAGACGGTCTCATCAGCATTGTATATAAATTCTTCGTCGAATCGAAATAGCTTCAATGTGTGAATGAATGTGTTTACTGAGGGTATGTCTGCAGAAAGCTTTTCCCCATGAATTTTAAGTTCCCTGATACCATGTCGTCCTTTGAATTTTTCAAGCTAGCCCAAACTTGCTCTGAAGGTGGCATCTTCATTTAATTTTGTATTGAAAAATATTGCTTTTTCACACAAGAATGGACCAGATATTGTCTGTCCAGTTGATCATCTTTGTATGCACCACATAAAAATACACTCTTCAACTTCTGCATTTCCTGATTTTTTCACAACTTTTCGCTCTGAGCTTCCATCGCCCACACATATGTTGTGTTGTGCCAATTCGTCCATCTACCTTTAGGCCAGTGCTTCCTAACCTTTTCAGTATGGTTACCCCTATGGCCTATCAGGGAAACTGATTTTACCCCTCTTTAAAATTTGTGCTCAGCCACATGGCGCTGATTTGCCATTTTATTATCTACATACCAAAAAATATCAGCATGATTACCCCCGCAGAACACCTGTTTTACCCCTGCAGGGGTAATTCCCTCTAGGTTAGGAACCACTGCTTTAGGCGATAAAGATCATACTTACATAAATGATGGTTTCTTGCTTATTTTTTTAATTGAGCAAGCTATCTCTTTGTATTGAAAATATACTAGTAAATTATATTGCGCATTGCTTTTAATTGAATTGAATCAATTCATATAAATATTTAAATAATAAAACCAATTTTACAAATTATGTCAATTTGTAAAATTGATTTTATTACTAAGATATTAATAAAGAATTGAATGAAATATTAATGTTTGTTAACTTTGGAAAATTATGTATGGATAGAACACAAATTATATATTTTTTTATTGTTAAACATTTATAGCCTTATGCTTTCTTATGTTATTTCTAATATTATTAATTATTCTTTTTATAATCTATAATTTCATCATTGCTTATATTTGGTATATTTCTTATAGGTTAACACCATATTATAGCAATAGTATTTTAGCACTCAGGTATCCGCTCCCATTGCATTGCATTGGTGGTTAACACCCGGCCTGCGTGAATACGGATCGGCGCATCTCTCCATCTGTTAGCACTTTACACAATACGAATACATTTTTTCTTTAGGTTTACAATTCAATATAGTATTACCTCTGATCCTGAATATTTTATCGGGTCGTAAAAGTTCTAGTAATTACCCATAAACTGCACCACACTCTTTTTATTATTTATGAGTGTAACAACATAATCCTCATTGTCTACTCGACGTATTTCATTCAAACACAGCTTGGGCATCGTATAAAATAATTTCTAATGACTTTGACAATATTCTATTTGTGAAATTAATAAAATAATATCCATTTATGTTGCTTCTTCAGACATAAACTCGAATTAATTGTCGTTTTTTAACTTGTTATCACTCGCCCATACTCAGCGGAGCCTTGAGTGTTAAAATATTTTTTAAAACTTTTTATTTATTGATATTTTAAGGCAATTTTTTGTGTTTTTACCATTTTATTTTTTAGTTATTTCTAATATGATTTTTTCCTTTTATTTTGACAGATTACTCTTCAATAATCCAATTCAGAGGACAGAATGAAGATGTAAATATTTGGGATGAGCCTGTAATAAACTGAAATTCTAGTAGTTGATTTGGTTTGAAGTGATTTTTGATCTTGCTTAATGTTTATAAAATATTGTAAGCACTATAAACGAAACATAACTCAATATTTGTTATTCACATTTATTGATTGTATTAGAAAATCGGTTTTATTTTGGAATGCTGCTAATTTAATTTTATTGTATTTTAATCCTTTCCACCATGTTGTCAAATGGGTCTTGAATTCCATTTTGTATGTCGACATTATGTCGCCAAAATTTTTAATGCGTGAATATACCATATATTCTGTTCTATTGATTATATTATATATATACTATAGTTACTATTTTAATGTAGAAACACAGATCTCTGCATTTATATGTATGTATTTTACCTAAAAATATATTACATGTGATAATGGACGACAATCATTTTCCAAATAAGATCATTTTTATTGGTAATGATTCAAATCCAGTTGACATCAAAATGCAACTACAATAAGGATAAACTTATTTCAATAAATAAAGCTTCAAAACTTTCATCTGTTATGTTTTTAGATAAACATGTTTTATATTCATAAACTGAGATTAAAACTTTAAAAAATGCAAATTCAATTTTTTTACAATTGTATTATTTCTAAAATACTAAATAAGTGTCTTATGTATGTTGTTTAAATTTTCCGTTGAACAAAAAACTTTTTATTTTAAATTTCGAGTATGAAACCTTAAAAAAAGCGGAAAATTAATTATGAGCTATTTCTACCTGTGCAAAAATAAATAATGCGAGTGGAAAATGTTAATCACTAATTAGTGCTATAATGTTTTTTTCTTTAAATAATAAGACATTTCTTTCTATATTTTACCCATTTGTAAGCTTCCTTTATCAGTTCTCAGCTTTTTCAAAGTTCCTGGACTTTCAAAGGAGGGATTTCCTGGATCTCGAGATTCTTATTTAATTATGTACTTTCTGAATTATCATTTTCGGAGTAACTTTCCATTCCATTGTTCTTGGAATTCTTTTGATGGAATTCTGGAATCTCATACAATTTCGAGGGTTTCGAGGGCATAAAAATGTGTTTTCATTATTCAAATGTAAAATATATTAGGCACATTCAAAATCACAAAGTCTCGAGTCCTGGAACATTTTCGTTGAAAGTCAAAAGCTACAAGAGACGTCTTGACACAGAATCCCTAATCAGTAATATGTTAATATTTATGCATTCCAAAATATTGATTTGTGGTATATCTATGATATATCTGTGGAAATTTTTACTCATATCATAACATGAAATATGCCGAGGCATGGTAAGATACAAATTGTAATTTTAGGAGGATGTGTTATTTTCGTTAAAATTGAAAACCGAATTTAAATTGTGTTTATTTTAGAAGTAGCAAAAATTGTGCCTTACATATGCAAGTTGTCATCATAGATTTGTGTATTTGTATATTTTAAATTCATCTATTATTTGGTGTTTGTATAAGAGTAAACTGTATTTTTAATTGTTTTTTATTTTACTCGTTTTATTGACGACTTAGAAATACTATAAGTATTATATTTATGAAGACAATAATTGTACTATGTCATGAAAATGGATCGAAATATATCTATACATATAGTCTATGCTGTAATAAAACAATTTTATTTTATACTATTACTCATTTCTCTTAAGTTTCTTAAAAGTAGTTATATATATATATATATATATTTATTATTTGATGAACATTTTTTATAAATATCACAAAGGGAAAAGTTTTAAAGATTCACAATTAGTAATATGGCTTGCACTAATTTATTTATTTGCTTTTTGAGCTTTCGAAATGGAATGGGTTAATAAACATACCAAAAAGTAATTGGTTGTCATATTATATTGCCATTCTTTATTTAGTCATAATGATAAACATCAAGAATCACAATTTAATCTTGCCAAAAAGTATAAGCCTTTGTGCAATATTTTAATTTTATTTGTTGTGTACAAATGATGAAATAGTATAATGCCTATTAGACTGCTGACTGACAAAAAGATGTATTTAAAAAAAAAAATGTTTTATAAAAACCAATTAATTACATTTATTATATGACAATAGTTATGAATCAATCAATTTTTTTTTGAGTGCTTAACTGTATTACTTCTTTTTATAAAACAGATTTCTCTTAATATTACATATTTTGTAACAATTTTCAAATTTTGATCTGAATTTTTTTTAATATGAATGTAGATTTTCTTTCCATTTTAAATCAAAATTGAAGTTATTTCTGTGCCAAAGTATGAGAGACGTTGCACATAATTTGACGAGGTCCTAGTCCTGTAGTAAAATACGTATGGCTGCTTTATGATGATGTTTCATTGAAATTCCAAAGACAAATCTGAGAAGAAACTAAAATACACCACACGTCAAATGACCAATGTTAATTTTATTCCTCAACATTTCTTTTATAAACCATTTTTAAAATGTTTTATTGTCAATAATACAATAAAATCAATACTGTGATCTATTGGGAAAAAATTGTGTATTTACGATTGAGTATTATTTTTTATTATACTTTTATTGTCAGTGGAGATTACGATAAATTTTTATGGTATGTTTGTAAAATGGAATATCATTATATTTTTACAACGCCTATGTATATAGTAGATATTAAAAATAGATACATGAGAATTTAATGTAGGTTTGTTTGTAATATGCATGTTATATATTTTTATAAGTCACTTTTAAGACGTTGTTTTCTTTGACAAAAAAAACACTCTCGTGGACACGTCTGCAATTGCAGTCATTTTTGTACTTGCACCAATAATGACCCTACACACTACACTTTTTTTTAAATATATAAATCATGATCGTGTGTTTTAAATAGTAATTTTTGAATATCAGTATTCTTCGCATTTATAATTATGCAAAATTTAAATATTTTTTGCGTAAATCTAACATAAAAGCCACCGGTAAATCAACACAGTTTTACCAGTAACGTAATAATTTATTTTTGAAAGTTCCTCAAGAAGATTTGGATTAGTGTAAAATCTGTCGGTGAATACATGGTAACCACATGGAAACAATTAAATGGTCTTTTAATTAGTAGAAAAGCAATAGTATTCCTTCTAGAACATTTGCTTCATTTTACAGTTTAAAAAAAATACTAAAATCATCACAGAATATTTTTATAAGTACCTGTAAAGTAATGTGCGTCAGTAAAAAAATTATGACCAATGTGTAGACACTGGACCACAAAGGGTTAAACTTTATTCTTCTTCATTTGGTGTTGTTTTTCGCAATTTCGACTGATTGGTTATATATCAGTGAAAAATATTGTAACACTTTTTAGCATAAAATTGATTTGCAAACAGTCAAGCATATCGTTATGCTTATAATAATTTTTTAATAAGTTTTATTTGGTGTTTGATCATTAAATATTTATGAATAACCAATGATTTAAATATTGTTCCTTAATTTGTTATGAAATCAACTATTGTTTTACGATTGTAATCACATTTCATCTTTCATTCGTAATTAAATAGAGTAATTTTTGTATGCGTTTAAAAAAAAAAACAAAAAATATACTGTAAATTTGAAATATTGTAATTTAGAAAAAATAAATATCATTTTTACTGAAAATCGGGATTTTTTTCTTTTTTAAAGTGTGTTGTTTGAATTAGTCTAAATAAATTTATTTCAAATAGTATTGACTTGTAATATTAAGATTGCAAAATTGTAGACACGTTATCTGATTCAATAAATTGTTTCATTGTGTAATGTTGGTCTAGATTCTGAACTAACTTAAGACATGGGCGGGCAACCTTTTATAGTCCTTGGGTGAAATTATCATTCTGAGTCAGGCGCCGGATCAAAAAAAGTGACATTTTACAATATGCTACCCAAATTTACGGATCTATGTAAACAGGGTTTGAGAGGGAAAAAGATGAGATCAAGAGGCCCGAAGGTTGCTCAACTTATACCTTGAAAGGAGCGATAAATCGAAACTATTTTAAACTAAATACAAAAGTTTTTTCAGGCTAATAAATAATTTAATAAAAAGATGTCTCTCTGTAGACGCTGTGCTAATTTTACAGCGCCATCTTCTGTAGCGCTGCGGATACATTACGTTTGGAATAACGACAGCGATCTCGCAGGAGGAGGGAATCATGAGGCGTCGTCGGTTAGCCTTGACTGCGGGAGGGCGTCCTTCCCGCAGCCAGATCTCTCTCGCGCATTTAAAAAAGAAGACGGGAGTTTTTCTGTTCGACGCCCATCTACCTCCATCCCATCCGCTCGGGTACATAACGCTCCGAAAGCAAAATGGATGGCGGGGTGATTTTTTTGGGAAGCATTGAATTTTTGGTATGATATTAATTATTGATTGCAGATATCGAGATGTTCATTTGAGTGTCTGTGATATATTTTTTAGTCAACTTTGAAAATAAAGACTTACATAGGTTGCTAAATTAAAATGGTGGCTTCTTCCCTTGTTGGACTATTTTGTGTTCAGATGAAAAGCCATGCATATTTTGCACTTGAGCTAATACACTTTAGCATTTAATAATACTAATACGCTAATAGCTCTACTTCTGATGAAGGGTTTTAATGGGTTGAAAATTTTTCATGAGTAGTTCAACCTTTTTGAAGTTGCAAAGCTGCTTTGCTGAAAATATTTGATGAGTGACACAAAAAATACAAATGACGATAGTTTTTCATCAACTATTTCATGCTGTCATTTATATCTTAAAAAACAATCACTTTCGGACATTTTAAGATAATGTCATCTATTATTAACATTTGTAATTGATTATTTTGTTAATCTTCATATCTTTGAAGTAACATTTTGATAGTTTTCTTTTGTAAGTTTAAGATATTCTGGCGTAAATACTACAAAATAAAAAAAATATAGGATTTACTATTCAATTTAAAGTTATCCCTAGGTTTCTAACAGGCTGTTATAAATTCTGTAATTTTAATTTATATAATATTGTAAAAATCCCATTATCTTTGTGAAAACTGTTCCAAATTAGAAGAATCATTTGCAAAAATATGGTTATCATATTTTTTTTAAATTTTAATTGGCTATAAATTTTTATTGTTTTAGTACTACGTCAAAAGAAAGAATTGTATATTTCGAGAATGATGAAGAATGAAGCAGTTCTATATGTAGATAATACTAAATTATCAGCATAATTAGTCCTTTGTCTCTGGCAATCTATTATTTTTTTTAACAATTGTAAAATACAGTACGTAGCATAGATTACTTAACTAAGACGTAGGGGAAGATTTAAACATAGCAATATGATGATTTTTATGATACTATTTATGTTAAAAGACGCGTGATTAATTGATTTTTGTCTCCACGAAGATCACATAAATTTAAATGAACATACAACATTGCCATCAAATTGAAGATAAAACAATCAAGAAAGCGTGGAATATAAGGTTTATGAAAGAGTTAATTCTCCCCAGCAATATAATATTTACAATAACTATTTCTAATGTAAATAAATTTTCCTACTTGCAGTATTATTCCTCAGCTAACACATCATGAAGCGAAACCTACACTACTATTAAGGATTCATTTCATATTTTGATCAGACAAGCTATAGACACTATAATAAACAAGATAAAAATGTCACATTGGTGGTTTGATATGTCTTATCAAATACCATAAATTGAGGTCGAAAAAAAACCAGCCAATTTATGCAAGATTCTTCTTTTTTGAAATTTATCACCTCAATAGAATTAGCGTGTCATAAACTCTGTCTGGATGTTATCTCAAATTTAAATTTCATATTGAATTTTATAATCTAATAAATAGTGTTATACAACTTGTCGCAGATCTTCAATAAAACGTATAAAAAAGAAATTGCTTGAAATAATCTTACATTGTAGCTGAAATATATTTTTGAGATCTTACATACTAATTACATTCCTTGTAATCCTATTTATACGTACTTGTTTCAACTTATTATGGCGTCCACAAGCAATGGCAGAAGTTATGAGAAATGGAGCTTGTGTTCCTCTGGAGCAGAAAATGGAAAAAGATATGCTTTGTCTAGCTTGTCGCCATCATATAATGGTAATTAGAAGCTGTAGTGAGTCAATCGCTTGGTCCGTCTAGTGCTCCTGATATCCAATCGTTTTAAAGGTTTAGGAAGAACTGAGACAAAATTGATCAAAGTGATTATAAAACATTAATGTATGATACCACATCTTCAAAAAATATAGAAAATGTTGCTGCAGATAGGATTTCTTTTGCTCAAAAAAAACTTCAAGTGTATCAACCTCGAGATGACTATAAGTAGTTACTGAATCTTTCCATCATTTACTTGGGAGGAATTCCTGAAAATGGAGCTTCATTTAGGAGGCCTGCTGCATCAGTTTAAACTGATGAAAAAGAAATGATAGCAGTTAAAAGTATTTGTCTTTTCACAGTCGTAATATATATTAAAATGCCGGTTTCAAGTCGACTTACAATTATTAAAATACCAAGTATCATTTGAAAATATAAATCAAACAATGGTCAAAGTTGCTATGAAAAAAATACTGGGCCATTTGTGGTACTTATCGGAAGAGTTGGTATCTTTTGCATTTTTTGATGACGAACTTTTAGTTAAAGATAAGCAAAATATGGTAGGTGCATTAAGAATCAAAGGTAAAGAAGATTGCCCGAAAAGAAAAAAAAGCATTGATGTCTAACACATCACCAAAAAAAGCATAGAAGACTTTGTGACTATGAACTCTTTATGATTTTTCCAGATACTGGGTATCTCATCACAGTTTTTGAATAAACATGTTGAAACTTGGAAGGATGACTTTGATCTTAAGACTGCAAAGAAAATGGTCCATTCTATGCGAGTAGTGAATAATATTAAATGGAAAATCAAATGAAATGTTGACAAGTCAAATTCGAAAAAAAGTGTTTTGACCCAAATAAGGACCACCCTAATATATATATATATATTTATGACATACTGAAAATAGTTTAACATTTGATTTTGTTAAATAGTTCTTATTGAAATTCTATGGTTTATTGTAATATTTAATTTATTATGCTTGTTTCCTTAATGTAAGATGTTATTGCAGAGTCATCTAGTAACGCACATACAGTAATTTTTCTCTTTTCTTTCCTTAAAATTCTGTAAAAATACTTTAAAATTAAAAGGATTTTTCGTTATATTTTTAATTAATTTCAAATTTTATAAAACATGTTATATTGAAAATTTTAATTAAAATATAATGAAAAGTTTGGGATATGTTAAATGCTTTTCCATTAAAATACATAGATGTCTCCAACAAAATAAATCTTGCATATTGACAGCCAATTGTAATTAGAGAGATTCAAATTCAGAACGATTGGGTAAATATCCGGGGTGCCAAATTTTTTACCATTTTTAAATTAAGGAAATATCCATTTATTACTTGATGCAAAAAGCTTAATTTTTAAATGCCAAATTATGCACACTATAAAGAAAAGGTTTCAGGTGACTGACAAAAATCATAAGATAATGGAGCGTTTTTGATCACCTTAATAGTTGTACAAGTACAGTATACTCTTGACTATCCAAATGGGTTCCTGAGGTGCAAGCTTTTTTAAAAAATAAGGGATTGCCACAAAAACAGGATTATTATTAGATAATGTTCCTTTTCCGAAAACAAATGATGAACTTATGGTTGCAAAATTTTTGCTGTTATATGAATAACATCAATGAATTGTCTTTATCGTCAAAATCTTCTGAAAAATATCGCCGAGGAAGATGATAAGTTGATCAATTCCTGGAAAAATATAAGAATATTGGATGCTGTGTATAAAATAACACAAAAGTAAAGCCAGTAACACTTCCTGACATGGAAGCAAATTTAATGCATTTTGAAGAGAATGAATCAAATGATATCCAATAGACCTGTGGTAATCCGATAAACGTTTTGCAAGGCGTTGTCAAACTATAGAGTACTGTCCCCGACCCCTTGTAGTCCGGATTTTTTTGGAAGTACTTGTAAATATTATAGAATTAACGCCACAAACACAATGGCCAATCGTATTCCTGTTGGTCATCAAACGTAATTCAAGACGACTTTTGAAGCGTTTTAACTATATCATGCTAGCTCCTTGTAAAACAACTTTGCTTTCGTGATCAATTTGGGCCCAGAAATAGGAGTATGCTTATTTCTTTCTCGAAGAAACCACATGTACAAAGCTTCCAACACTTCTGAAAGTTTGGCCAACTTACAAAAATATTCGTTACGATTTAAGGGGTAAAAACCCTTTACAACGTTAAAAAAAGAGGAGGAGAAGTTTAAAATTATAGGAGATGTTCCTAAAAATATTTTAAGCAAAATTATCGTTATATTGCACTCATATATCCCCAACTGTAGGTATGCGAAATTAAAGTTGCTCGAAGTCAGCTCGAAGTTGCTCGAAGTCAAGTTTAGCTCGATAGTTTATCGTGTGTGGTTGAATTTTCGAAGCAAAAATGTCAAAATATGCTAGAGATAAAACAATATATTATACCAATTTATAAAGATTTCTCCAGGGATGAATAACTTCAAAGATGCTTGGGTGGCCATACCCAAAATGCTAATGAATGTTTTAACTCGACGGTTTGACGACTGGCTCCAAAGCATCTGCATTCTGGTGTAAAAATCATTGAAATATTAACATACATTGCTGCTGGGATATTTATTAACGACTACAGCTTCATTTTGAAGATGATGAATACATTAAATATATTTATTAGCACTTATTGTAAAGTTTGCTGAAAATACCGATGAAGCGCGGGTAGCGAGGTAAAATCGTTAGAGTCTGAGACAAAAGCAGCTCGAATAGCCCGAAAACAACAGTTAGTCGAAGATAATCAACTTTTTGAGAAAGCTGAAGATCTATTTTATGCATCTGGAATCATTGGTTGATCGGTAAGTAACTAAAATTGATAGTTTTATCACATTAAAACTTTAAACGAGATTATCTCGAAACTGTATTTTCAAAATGTTCGCCAGTTGTAGCTTAAAAGTTGTTCATCGATTTGACTGAAATTTTGGGATGTTTCTCACTATAATATTATTTAGTCGATTTCGCGTAAATATTTTTTTTTTTTTGGGTAAAAATTATCAAGAAAATAGTAAAAAATATGAAATTTTAACTAAAAAGTCTACTAAATTTTGCCGAGCCGTTTGATATCACGAGAAAAGACGCCTTATAACTCCGCCACTTTGTTTTATGTTTTTAAAAAAATAAAATAATTTAGCACTTTAAGATTACAATATTAAAAATTATCACCTTTAAAAAATCATGAAAAACGACTCATTTTCGAGCGTCCGCGTTCTTGGTGGGAATGGAACATGAAATCATAATGGATTTTGAATCAATCAAATCAAATATAATGATCTTGGCAAAAACGTATCATATTCAATAAGAAAATTTTAGACACAAGCTCAAATAAAACGTCTAAATTTGATTAACATAAAACTTATTTTATCATGGCAATGTACGTCCCCATGCTGTAAAAACATCCAAGAATAAGCTTCAAGAATTAAATAGGAAATTCTTATAACATCACATGTTTTCAGCTGATATGATTTAATTTAAAGAAAATAAACATGAACATTTAGCCTCTTTTCGTTTGATACTATCGCATATTTTGAAACATGACCGTGGTTTTCATCACATGTAAATTATTACGACGGTGAATTTTGATAGCGGCGCTTTATAAATATGTATTTAGGGTGAAGGCAGTTAAAAACAGATTTAAGAACCAATTTTGCATTCATTCAAATTAGGCGCTTTAAATTCCTAAATATCCAAAACACTAGAATTGCATTACAAGCGGGCTGTACATTTCACAACGCCTTTAATTAATCCTTTGTTGAAATTGTTGAAATATTTTATACAAGGTGTCAATGATTCAAATAGGATTGTTTAACTCCTATATTTTAAATCAAGTTTTTACTATTAATTCTTAGATTAGAGAGCCGATTTAGAATCGTCAATCCACTTTTTGAGTCGATTATTCTATAATAGATTACTATCATATTGTCTCAGAAGCAAATCATAATCTTCAAGTCTGTTCCGTGTTCATGGGAGCTCATTAGATACACATTAAATGCATGTCGGTCTTCACAGCTTTCTATATAAGTGCAGTCTAATGCAGTCAAATTTATCTGAAGTATCAAAATGTTTTCTGATAGAATCTGATAGAATTTGATCTAATTCATCTAATCATCACTAAATTTTATAGGGGAAGCAATTTTTAGTAATGAAAATTTTCCCACATTTCTCATTTACACTGTTTTGGGAGCATCTTCAATGACCTTATCGACGACGCTTTTAATGAAGTGTTAAGTAGCTAATTTCAGAACAAATTTTAATGCTGCTAACAAGGGTCAATAGTAGGCGACGTACTACCGCGCTTCCTTATCGCTGTGAATTTATTCAAATGTTCCCCTTGCATATCTATTCGGCCACCCCAACCCCCGAGTGTATTTACATTTAAAGCAATTAATATTGATTTATGAATAATTCAGAAACATAGCTGGCTGTGCTGGGGATGAACAGATTATTCCTAACTACACATGTAGATCGCCACGCGTTACGGCTATTAAATTAAGATAGAACATTGTAGATAAAACAATAACAGCACGGCCCTCAACTACATTGCAGATATCATTGATAGTCACTAAATATTAATTTAGTTTTGAAATAAAATCTTCGCTTAATAAATATTTAAAGCTTCGATTTATTTTCTTCATAAGAAGTTTTCTAAAATATTTTTTTTGCGAATACATTATTTTTGAGTGAACGTTTTCCGTAGTGTTTCACACATGATTGATATGCAAATATTACGTAGTACTATATGAAGATTCGGAATTTCAGTTAGTCAAAGATTGACCATGATTGAAAAAGGTTTTGTGCAACTTTTTGCAATTATTCGAAATTGTCAGGTGGAGTGCTGTAGTCTACAAATTGAGTTTGGAGCAAATTGGAGGTTCTCATTCTCATTTATTCATAATTCATAATGATACATTCCCATTTCTAAATCGCATAATTAATTTTGGTGGAAATTTTACCTCATAAGACAACCGAAAAAAATCTGGGCAGTAGTTGAATGGCGATGAATCTCCAAAACATTCGCTTTCAATGTATAAAAATGGTTCATGGCTACTGTATAACGGATAAGTAAAACTATTATTTAAAAAAACTCAATTACAAAATCATAATGGTCTAGCCAGAGCTTCTTATTGACTGAAGGGTTAACTAAGTAGAAAACTGTTGCAGTTGAAAGAGACACTTTCACTGCAATCATTATATTCACTTAACAATTTTCATCATATTTAGAGCTTCAAATCGGCTTTAAACAAATCTAACATCGATTTAAGAAGAATTTTTGGTTCATAAAAACGTTTTTTTTCTTATTGAAATCATCACTTTATTTAGACACGATAGTAATTCTTCAGAATGAATGCTTTTCAATCAATAATGACAGTTTCGTTTTACAAAATCGAGGAAGAAGAATCGAAGAGACGCTTTGCATTTGGGTCGCCCACTCATAGGAAAAATTATTACACTAACCCCATTTACCGATACGTTTTTTTTTTCAGATTTTGGTAGATTGATTTCACATTTATCAAGGGCTCTCGACATTTCGCCGATAGTGCTCCTCCTGTCTGCGGATGTGTGCTCTGGATTTATGTTGCTAATATGCAGAGGAGGCTGTGACGCTGCCCTATTAATTGGCTCGTATCTCTGACTCCATAAATCATCTCTTTGCTCGAGTACATTTATGTGATGCATAATATTGTAGGGGTTATAATCGTAGTACATGCGAAGCATATCGTGCTAAAATAAATAAAATTTGATAAATCGTGAAGTCAGAAATATCCCTAGCTGAGTTTTGTATATATTTTAAGCCCTATCTGATTTTTACATTTATGGATTATTTTTTGACTTTGATTTGACACGTGGAAGCGTCTGAAATACCAATTTGGATAAAAATACTTAGATTTGGATATAGCTGATGTATAGCATACCAAAGCTGAATCATCAATGTTTTATTATAGGAAGAAATCATTCTACATCCAGAATTCCACATTAAGAATATATCCCGGAGATTATCGCCAATGCCGATAATATTCAGAGTATCAAATAATAGATTTTGTATTAATGGTTTTATAAAAACGTCGTGTAATAGAAATTCGTGTTATACAAGGTATACGTCCGACGAAAGCATGTTAATTATTTTTTTAAACATCCATCTCGTCTGTATCATATATTCACCTCCTCATTCGCTCGATATTGAAGGAAGCATAACCTCCGAGTTTCATTTAGAACGCTCATCCAGTCTCCTAAATGAACATATCGACGGGTGCTTTTGCGACCTTTTCAATAGAGAGTGTGGGTGGTTTGTAAAGACTGAGCAGTTTTTCTCGAGAGTCAGTGAAAAACTATTTTAGACGATCTTTTTGATTTTATTGGAAAGGGCTTTCCGGAATTCAAAGATTCCAGTCCCTCCTTTCCTCACTAGGGCGTTGCCGAGCTAAGATGAAGACATATGGTGCATCTTGGATTCGCTCCTACACCAACTGAGGGTGTCTCCCTGTTCATGTGCAACTTACCCGAGTGAATTCGAGACTGAGTGCTTTCCTATTTCAGGTGGATCTTCTCAGTTCGGGATTTTCAAAAAGGACTCGTCGCTTGGTATGATTTTTGTACTTAACCTTTTCGTTAGTGAGCAAATTTAAAATCGATGAAGTCGTTGATGTCATAATCGCTTTACACCGATTACTTTCTATCAGCTCCTAATCAGCGTAAGACAATCTTCAATTCGAGGCATAGTCAATTGTAAATGAACACTTGATAGTGTATACACGACCACTTTATTTCTTTACATAAACAATGCACAAAAAATCGATTCAAGTGCTCCTCCTTTAGAAGGAAATGATAATTGGACAAAGACTCATTCAACACGCAGCGAAGAACAGCAAGCAATTAAATAAACAAACACTCTCGATAACACACAATATTCGGTCGTTTCTTTGCGTAAACAAATAACACACTTGAAATCGAAATCATTATAAGTGGATAAATTTGGGCTTAACGATCTATACAATCATGCGATGCATATGAAGAAGCTATCCGTCTCAGTCTCCCGAACTGCGCTAAGTTCTCTTTGTCTCTGTCCGCCTCGGAGCTTCAATGCACAAGAGTGCTCTTTCTGAATAGTGAAGGTCAAAACGGATATTTCCGTAAGTACTCACGAAAAGGATAATCCTGTAGACACACTCTCGATATCTTATGGGATCGTTACGCTTTATTTCGTTTTCGTTACATATGTTTTAAAATGTTATATTGTGTGAATTACGATTCCTATTTTAGTCGGTGGGCCTTTTTTATAAAAGTAAAACATCGCTCCAGATGCCTGAGGCCCTGGCACAACAGCCCTGGGGATGGCTTAAATATTTTTCATAGAGATTGAATGAAATATACGTGGTTGAAAGGGTGTCGTTGTGTATGAGGACGTCTTGTTGGCGGTCTATTGATTAACGACTTAACCCACCTTATCGGTGAGGGCTCCGGCTCTGGCAGGATACAACAAATAGTTATTCAGGCCACTTGTCAATGCCTGGTACGTTTTCATGGGCCGCATTGTTGAAGTGACAATGTATCGGCTGTAATGTAATTTCCTTCAGGACAATATATGCGAACCATAAACATGCCCACGGCACTGACCGGAACCTGGACTGCCGGTAACGAAGGAGTATTTCGACGCTTCCTCGACAACGGGGGACGTATAATACCTCTTCACTGCACATTTTAAAAACGTTTTGTATATCATCCATCTATGAACAAAATTAAACGGAGGTTATATTGATTCGTTGATTTTTTAAGCTGTCAATTCAATCATATTTTCGATTTGGTTTAGAAGTAACCGTATAAGAGATAAGCCTGAAATATCATATTGGCGCCTTCATTTTTTCGCAGAAGTCCATCTTTAGTAATCGATCTATTTTTATTGAATCTACCAATCTAGTTTGCACTCTATCTTGCCCTTTTATTTCCGACTTTGTTGGTTTGATGTTCTACTATCAAGATTATTTGTCTTTGTCTGACATGAACGCGTTCCGTTTTATCATATTGAACATCAGGCGAATTTCAAACGAATAGACATATAAGGTATGCAGTACTTTAATCGTTTTTATTTATGTTTGCTAATTAATTTATAAAAAAATCTGCATTATTTTCATTACCTGTAATTTTCAGTGTCTGCAATTAGAGTGCCTGTTTTTCTTCGATTTTTTGAGTGTATGTATAACAGTTCTTTCAACTCCTTTAAACTTTTACATGTAATTCGTTCTTTCCCAACTCAATTATATCTAGGTATTTGCTACATTTTCCGAAAGTTGAATTACATCTTCTTATCGAACTTATTGAGCAAATTATAACAATAAAATTGATTCTGCTACGTTTCCTTTTTTTTTAAATAAAATTCATGCTGTTTTAGGAGTATGTACCATATGGTTCTCAATATCTGATCTTTTTCTGTTCCTGTAATTGCTTGGGTAAAAATATTTTTTAAATAATGCATGTCGAAGAATGCTTATGGTGTCATAATGTAGATACACTTTTAGATTTTGTTTAAAATAAGAGTTTCATCGACATTGAAAATTTGCTCTTATAGATAAATTTCTTTTTAAATCTTTTTAAATTTAAGATGAAAATCGATTACATTATCTCATATTTTCTGACAGATAACTGATCGTTTTTTAAAAAAAAAATTTCGTCAAAACGAATGGTAATCTGCTACATCGATTCATGACATTGCATGAAAAATTAGAATTTTATAATGGGGAGTTTAATTGCTTTTCGCAAATTAATAAACTAGAATAACACTTTTTAGATATGAGAGAATATATGTATAGATGCGCAGAGAAAGGTAGTTCTGTCTAACTGAATAAATATTCTTAATATTCACTGTTTCAGAACCAATATATCAAGTTTATCATGTATTGAGACGATCGATATTAATATTTTCGATTTCTTAAATTTGTTGGAAAATGATGAATTTTTCCACAATTTGAACCTGAATCTGACATTGTTGATGGCGAAAGATTGTCGTTAAAATATAATATTATGGTAGAAAGTTCTTTATAAAACACAAGTTTCAAATTTGGCGGCCATCAATAGAACATTATTAGATTTTGTATCGTCATGTGATACAATACATTAATTTGAAAGGTCTCAGTCTAACTAATATCAAAGCTAAGCTAGATTCTATTCTGAGGAAGTCTGCTCTTTCATTTACAACAGTAAAATATTGGGTGGCAGTGTTTAAACGAAGCCGTACGAGCTGCCAATACGAACAGCGCAGTCGTTGACCAAATGAGGTAACCACCCTAGAAACGTTGAAGAAAATCTATAAAATGGTATCGGATGATCATCATGTGTAAGTGCGCAAGCACATCGCATATTGATTGAAAATTTGAACATGACAAAGCTGTTCGTAAGATGGGAACTGCGATTGCTCACAACGGTACAAAACAGCGTCGTGAGGATGTTTCAATCGAGTATTTGGCGATGTTTCACAGCAATAAATCCGAATTTTTGCATCGATTTATAACCATGGATGAAATATGAAGGAAAAGACTTGGATTGTTTTCTTTTTTCAAACTTGAAGCTCAGTGATAAAATATTTGCTAACAACAAAGAGGCAGAGTCGGCGGTTGATGGCTATTTTATGGAATTCCACGATTCTCACTATAAACAGGATATTGAAGCTTTTGGACATCGATGAGATGTGTATCAAACGTATATGAAAGGAAACTATATTGAGTAAGATAAGATATTTTTCCCCACTTTTTGTGTTTTCTTTGTTAAATCGGGTACTTTTGAAAGCACTCCCGTTATGGTACAATATCAATGTTTGGTTTTTTTAATCGTTTATCGTATTTTGAATATTATTATATAATGATAATTTTCAATACTCATCTTATTTTGAAAATATGCAAATTTAAAGTAAAATAGTTGTATTTATGTAGATGTGTATGCTTTAACGTGGAGTGCGTGATTCGTTCCAAACCGATGGGTCTACATTTTTCAGAAGTCTGTGAAAAGTGAAAAAAACAGCTATTACGCAAATAAAGGCGGGAGGGTGGAAAAAATGCGGGATGAAAATTTCACAACCCCAAATTTTCTATTATCGGCGGCAATGAATTTTTTTTCTTTGAATGTGGAAGGAGAAGGAGGAGAGCTCCTCGTCCGACAATAATGGTCGCGCCAACATGGAACACCCGCAACACAATAATAATAATTGGCCCACAAAAGAACCAAAAAATTATATTGTTTTCGTTTCCTCTTTGCCGAAAGAGAAAACGGGGGGAAACATTAATAATTCATTTGGTGCGCCTTGTAAAAATCATAGTTGCCAGATTGTGATCATAATGTGATGTTAATTTCGAATCACATTTGTACCGCCACACCGGGGACCGTATATTTAATTTTTTGTGATTATATATGTACGCCAATCACTCATAAGGATCGACGATCACACCTTACTTTTAATATTGATTTTCGAAGAATATGTCCAGACGGTCTGAGCTATCGATATATCAATGTCTTAAAAGAAACATTATTACCATGCGACATCATTCACAAAGACCTCCTCAACCTAATTCTATTAAACGAAAAACTTCATGAACTGGCAGGACATCAAGCAATATTAGAAGATACAATTAAGTCAGACGACATATTCTGGAAAATATTTAATCATGAAGTATATCATTTATTAGACGATAACAGCTATGAAATAATCTGTCTTAAATGCAACACAAAATTCATTAGTAAAGAAAAAACATTAAAAGCAGATGATGAATTCATTTGTGATATTTTTTTTAAATCTCGAATGATTTTCTTGGAAAAGGTTTTTTCATATGTGGATTTCCTATTTGATCTTCTCACATAGGGAAAATATTGAACTGTGATGCAACCAGAGTAATTATTTTGATATTGTTAATAATAAAAATAGATCAATTATATTGCATAAAAGCGATCAAACATACACTCATGCCTCGTATAACACAGTTTTATACAATACGATTTTGTACAACACGTTTGTTTAAATTGTGACATGTTTTTTACAACATGCTTTATATATTTTTTTAAATATTAGGATACATAGATCAAGATGAAATTTTAATACTTCCACGGACCATTAATAGAAGATGAATAACAAAGAACAATAAACATTTGTCGTGATATTAGTGGAGAAGGTTTTGATGACATGGATATTCATGACATCCAAGAAATATTGGAGGGTCGTACGTTGAACGAAGACGAATTAGTCGAAATATTAAATGAATCTACCACAATTCACTCATAAAGCAGTTACAGTAAAGTATCCATATGTTTCACATTAAAAATATTTAATAAAGGCATATAATTGGCTATCAAATTAGATTTTTTTAAATTAGAAAACAATCCTATAATGTAAAGAGGTTTAATCCCAAAAGGAGTACTATCGCAGGGCCTGGGACTCCCCCCTCCACTATTCAGAAAGAGCACTCTTGTATATTGAGCTCGGAGACAGACAGAGACAGAGAGAGAACGTAGCGCAGTTCGGGGAGACAAAGACGGAGAACTTCCCCGCATACATCGCACGATTGTATACATCGTTAGCCTAAATTTATGATTTCGATTTCAAGTTTTTTATTTGTTTACGCAAAGAAATGACCGAATATTTTGTGCTATCGACAGTGTTTATTTATTTAATTGCTTACTGTTGTCGCTGCTTTTGGAATGAGTCTTTGTCCGATTATCATTTCCTTCTAAAGCAGGAGCAAATTAATCGATTTCATGTGTATTGTTTATGTAAAAAAAATGACGAGGTCTTGTATGCTATCAACAGTGCTTATTTACAACTCTGCCTCAAATTGAAGATTATTTTACGCTGATCAGTTTGAATATTTAGATCTCGCAGAAATTATTATTTTAAGCCTAAAAAGCAATTGGCTAATATTTTTATTTGGGGACTTTTATATAAAAATGGAGTTAAAACATTGTAAAATAATTAAAACATGGCTATAAATAAAGATGATAAATGAAATGCAATATGATAATATTTTAATTCATGATTATTTTATAATTTCTAAAATAAATTGGTTATTAAATGGAAGAATAATGAAGGTGTTGAGCTAATCAATTTTTACGATAGAGGAAAACTTGTTAATATTTAACAAACGTATATCTTGTTGTGGGGTTGTTTTGCCGAGTCGGTCTCGTGCTGCATAGTCTGAAAAATACCATGAATTTTAATATCCTCAAGAAATCTGATATTGGACCTATTGAATGGGAAAATAGAAGGGTTCCCTGTTTCGAAATGAGGCCCTAATTGAAATTTATGTATGAAAACTGGAATAAAAAGCTCCACATAAAGCATGCGAAGTACGCTACAAGTCATCACAATAGCCGTGCATTAATGCGTGGCATGCAGGTAATAAAGGGGTGCCCATGAATATGTATTAATAGGGGGAGGGGTGAATTGGTTTGTTTTTAGGAAACACACCATAATGTCTTACAAATCTTTATTGACACGTGCTAATAAATTACATTTACCTACGGTTAATTTAACACTCGCTCCACTGCTAACGCACCAATTTGGGGTGTGTTTTTAACCGACACGGTGAATCAGTCAAAAGTTAACAAGGCCAAATATGCATTATTCATGGGGTGGATGGGAGACGTGTTCCATGGAAGAATTTACATTAAGATTCACAAAAATAAAATTAGCTTTTAAATAGTCTACAAATAATTAACATACATCTAATGACATCATACGGATTAAACCAATTCATTGATTTGTATTAACACAAAATAATGAATATAAATGTCTGTCGCTTTCTTTAAAATCATTTTCTGCCAAATCGTATATAATAACATAATTGATTATCCAGATTAACGGAGGAGAAAACGATTGCTACAAATTGCAAAATAAATAATATACAATTTGGAAGCAAAATATATTATTTAATATGTATCTATTATTTGAAACCAGTAAGCACTTAATTGAATCTCTGTATTCTTTACAATAACAAAATACACATTTACAACAGCAAATTCATTTATATTATATTAAGTAAATTACATCACTTTTTTGCTTGTTTACATTAGACAGATTGTAAACATCAACTTCAGTGGCAAATCCTTAGAACACTGAATGACGAATGTGTATGCGAAAGTCGTTTGATTGCCAGAAATAAGAATAACGGTTCATAAAAAAGGGGTTCGCTAAAAAAGGGCTGTTTCAGGTAGGCTGTTATTTGTATGCAGGAAATGCACAAAAATGATTTTTATGGAAACATTTGCATATACAGTTTTTTTGTGCATATTTTGGGCCTTCTGAACTGATGAATCGTTATATTTATTTTAAGATGAGGTTGGATTTGACCGCTTCGATGTTTATAAAGCTTAAAAATTGCTCCATACTTATATCGGTAAATAACGACGACATCGATTAGGTAACAGCAGTGATGTCATCCGGAACATGTGCCTTATTAGCAATGCAAGTAGGGTTCTTGTGTTACCTGGACTAAGGGATGCAAATAGGTATGGTATCGCGTGCTTTACATACCGATGTTCCGGGTTCCCAACTACCATTCCGATATAAATCACTTAAGGTATGAGAGTTAACTAAATCAGCATCAAGATGATGCAAAAATAATGCTGCAAATGTACAAAATCTCATTGTATATGAAATGTATTTAAAATATACCACCAAGAGCAATTTATAGAGTCTCATTTATAAGCTTCTTAATTAATGTATCAGTCAAATTATATAGCTAATAATATAGCTAGTTAAAGTAAATAATTTTAGAATGCAATATATTTGATCTTTTTTGTTATTGTTGTCTTCTGTAGCTTGAATTCTGGCTGCAAAAATCTTTTATCATATCAGAAAATAGTAACTATGAACTTTTCAGTAGATCTTTGGTCTCAAGATTTTTATGATAGATCAAAATTTTATCACTAAACGCTCCAAATCAGAACAAAATGACTCAGCTTGAATTTATTCGATAACATCAAATATCTTTAGGAGAAGGAATCAAAATTATTGAAAGCATTTTTGCAATAAATTTGGACATACATAGTTATTAATGAATAACATCCATAGATGCTTTTAATTAGTTGTTTGTATTTTCTGTCTCGGGGCATCTTCAGTCGTTTTTCTACCAAAACCATTTCTTCAGAAATCGTTTCCAAAAATCTCTCAGTGTGAGGGACCATTTTCAATCAACTTTCTTTTTATTCTAATCATTGAAAGGATATAATCATTGTGAACTGATATTATACTTAAAAAAAAATATTGGAAAAAGGTTTCAAATAAGCAGTTTTTGAATCGTCATATTTTAACTATGATGAGACTGCAAAAAATTAGTTCAAACTTATGAATATCTCAAGGGAAAATAATTGTATTATAGAAAGAATATATAATCTCGTAAATGTAAGCATTTTCATGTTAATAAATATGAATACCTTCCATTATAATAATAAAATATTGGTTTTATACCGTATTGATTGAAATTATTCGAGTTACGGCAGTTTTCTAAGATAGACTCGAATTTCAACATGAAAGCTTTACGTTTTCTCAATGACGCCATAAGACAATTTTAGAATATCGAATACGATTTTATAAATAGCGTCCGATTCACAATTGTTCTCGAAGATTAAAAATACTTCGCAAGCTAAATGGCTTACGTAAGATAGCGAAGGAAAAAATTGAAAGCAATAGCAGGATGGCCACAAGTTGGCCTGATAACAAAGGCAGTTATTCATTTGGACACAAAATGAGAATTTCACATGCAGGTTCCAACAAAAGTATGTGGATGATAAATATGATATATAAGTGAATTCGGTGTTTGCCCGAGCACAAATGGAGGGCATAGGTAATTCAAAAGTGTAAAAAACTTTCCTAATGTTGGTAGATAGGTGACTCCTGGGGGAAGTGGAAATTTTGTCAGTCCGACATGAATTAAAGGGTCGGTTTTATAAATTAAGGGCTGCCGGAGAAATGCATTTCACGACGAGTAAAATAATATTTTTAAATACTCGTACTCTGATCTGCAACTTATAGCACTCTAGCTCAAATCTGCTGGATAAATTTCTAGATCTGCACTTCTTAAATTAAAGTCAATGAAACCCTGGAGGTTCGCCAAGCTATACCTCTTCAAAATTTTGGTTAATTATCAGATCTGATTACCTTGTATTTGCAAAAGAAAAGTACCCCAAAATTTGATTCCATTCTGTATAACATATTTATGTGAACAGGTTTTTTAAGTACTGTTATATATGAAATCCAACTTAAAAGCTATTCGACTACTACTATGTCTAGTATGATGAATCTTACCGGTTCTGAATCAAGAAGCTTTAGGAACAGAACAAGGATAAAAAAAACATCAAGCAGACGACATTGAGGAGAGAAAAATGAAGAATTTCACTTTGCAACGATAACAGCATTGTCTTTCGTTGCCATCTATATCGTTTTGAAATCGCCTCACCGAAAGGGTCAACCTGAAATAGGAAAGCACTCTGTCTCGAGTTCGCTCAGGTAAGTTTCACGTGGACAGGGAGACACCCTCAATTGATGTAGAAGCGAATCCGAGATACACTCCAGAAAGCCCTTTCCAGTAGAATCAAAAAGGTCATCTAGAGTAGTTTTCCACCATTTCCCAAATAAAACTACTCAGTCTTTACAAACATCTCACATTTCTTATTGAGACGATCGCGAAAGCTTTCGTCAATACGTTCATTCAGGATACCCGCTGGGTGAGCGTTCTAAATGAAACTCGGTGGTAATGCTACCTTCAATATCGAGAAAATGAGAAGGTGAATAAATGATACAGACGAAGTAACCCCTTCCTGTGAATGGATATTGAAAAGGCCCATAGTTCCGCAGTGGACTGTTTGTGGCTGCACTATGATGATGATGATATATGAAATCAAAGTGTAGAATCAAACTCAAAAACTGTCTAACATAGAGCCCAATAATACTGTTCTGTTTTTAAGAAAATAACTGCACTCATTCCATTAAATAAAAACTAATTACCGAAAACATTACAAGAAGATCGATTTTGACCAATATTTGACCAAGAAATGTTTGTATAAAAGTTGAATGTACGAGTCGACTATTCGAAGTTTGGTGGCCAAATTTGAGTCAACTGGTTTGATAAATAATTATCCAACGCCCATATATCACTGAAACGCAATACCTGTTATAAACAACGTTGATGTGCCTAAGTGTGTACGGAAAAACTCGAGGCGGTCTATTTCCCATCGTTCATAAGAGACTTCAATTTGACCAATTTTGCTTTGACCATTGGGGCTTATACACTATATTAAAAACACTCGATCGCTTTGCTACAAATATCATACTTGGTTTATAGCAAATCTTTGTCTTTGTATTAAGCGCTTTTTTCTTGTAACAAAAACTTCCATATAGGGCTAGTTGATGACCCTGGCTACGAGGGGGTTAGTGGCGAGGGTTGGCAATGGTATTAACGGCGGTGGTTGTCCATTACCGCGGCCTCGCTGACAGCCGATGTTTAGTCGCAGTAAATATTCCCAGCTTCGGAAGGAGACAGGAACTCGCGGCTGAGTTATTGCGACCTTTGCGGGCGCTCACCTGCATCACCCACCACCCCACACCCACCTGCGATAATTTTAAATTATTGAAGTATAACCACAAACATATACTGACGCAAATTTCCCCGTCGATAATTTTAATACTCGTCTAATCTCTTTAGTTTTATTAAATCGCTTAACAGTTGACTTTCAGTCAAGTATGTTGTGTACTCACTCGACTGCAATGTATTTATGCTCAGCTTTCATACTAAGAATGACAACCAGGCTTAAGAGGAGATATATTTTGTGCCTTGAATAAAAAAACGTTTGACTATTTCGCAACATTTCATTCATTTGGAAGAACATTAATGGATTCTCTTTTGGTTCATAAAAAATGATGGTTGCAGAGGCGGACTTATCAGTTTACATATCATATATTAAAAGGTCTGTCTATGAAACCATTGTAAAATTTCATAAAATTGAAAATATTATAAATCCAAACTTATAATTTAAAAAAATGCATCGACACATCAATATTAAATGATTTCGAATTACGAAATATAATATTAGCATTTACATAAAATAAATAATAGATATTGTATCAATGTAATGATTTCACAGTGTAAGTCTGAATGATGCCTTCAAGGATTGCACGGACGAATTTGTAAGATTGTTGATCATAATTAATAGATTTGTTTAAAAAAATGCTTTCACCATTCACCATTGGCATCAATCAATTACTTTTTCATTGGAGGCAAATCGCTTTTCCTGGATCATTCTTTTTAGTTCTACAAACAGGTAGTAATCGCTAGAAGCCAGATCCGGAGAATACGGTGGACGAGGAAGCAATTCAAAGTGCAATTCGTGCAATTTTGTCATTGTTGCGATAGTATTGTGACACAGTGCATTGTCTTGACGAAAGAACACTTTTTTCCTTCTTCATTTAGGGTCATTTTTTATGCAATTCCTTCCGTCAAATGCACCAATAATGCAATATATAATAATATTTATTAATGGTTCTTCCTTTCTCAAAATAATCGATGAATACCACATGCACATCCCAAAATACGGAAGAAAAACCCCTTTTATTGAATGATGTGTTAAATTCAACTGAGAAAATGTTCAATAGCTATGGCTTACGTCCGATAACGGATACGTGAAGACAAATTCTCCTCAAATGGTATATCCTATTAAATTTGTATTGGTCCATCGTTTATATGTTTTGTAGCAGATATGCAATCAAACGCTCATTTTTTCCACAAAATTTGAGATGTCTTCAATAACGAATGGTATATAAGTCTACGTATTTCGAAATGAACAAAGAGCGACTCTGATCCCGTCGTATGATTCGCCCTTAGATGGCGAGTTGTAAATCCTCCCCTGAGCAAGCAGGCGGAAAGAGAAAGCTTTCGGCGGTATTATCTTGGATGTAAATGGAAGAGGAGGAGCAGATAGATCTGGCGAGGGGAGACCAGCTCGACGATCATGCACGCCCCATTAAAACATCCCCGCTTCAACTATCAACTACAATACACTTGTTATGTACGGTGCATGAAAACCTTTACATCATTACTGTAATCAAATGCAACCCCTATTGGAATGCATGCAAAATTCACAAATAAAAATGTATTCCATTCGTGCAATTTATTTATAACATTGTGATTTGATTACCGAAAAATCACATTATACAAAAATTTTAAAACCTAAACGAAAATCTCGATTATTAATATTAAAAAAACATGGATTTCTGAGAACAATTTTAAATTTAGAGACATAGATTGTTTCGATATAAACGCTTGTCTTGATTGGTTTTTCATCTGAGAATCGTTAATATTATGCTGTACGCTTATGTCATTGAATATTGAGCAACTGATGCATTTGAAAGCTTTGAAATATAAGCAATATAGACAATATGGAGAGGTCAAAGAGTTCTATTGTCGCAACCATCGAAATCGCGCTGGTTTAGGGTGGGTGAATGAAATGGGGGTATGAACTTCCACCAACCCACCCCCAAGTCGTCGCTTCCTGTGCACGGAGCGACTTCCGCCTGCAGGGATGCCGACGTCAGTTCATCATTCGCGACTGTATTAACTGTCTTAATTATAATACATATTTACTCGAAACTCCCTCGTTACTTGGACCCTCCAAAATTTGAATTTCACAAGATTCATACCTAATTTTCACAAGCGGATAAATAATTTTCATTGTATTCAAATATTGAATCGCCCATTTAAAAAAATATAAAATATTCTATCGGTTTTGGATTTAGAAGCATCTATGTAAAAATAAATAATTTACCAGCTTTCTCTTGAGTAAGATCTTAATTTGTCATTTGAGTATCTCTTTGATCTGGCTTTTGTTCGTTTCTATTATATCCTAAGTATTCCAAATTATATCCATCACTTTTGTCTTGAACCTGGGACAAATACTGACATTCGGCTCTTGATATGCGCAATTTCCTATTATGATTCACTATTTCGTGACATATAGGCAGAGAATATGGCCTAGTGTTTCAATTGAAGGATTCAACCACGATTTATACATGCCGCGTAAAAATGAAGCCGTGTATTTTAAAGGATGAACTTTGATTTTTTTTATAAATCCCTTGAATTACGCGGTGGCTCAAAAGCTTTTTGAGGTCTAATACTTCTCAAAAATCTTTTGGTTTAATATAAATAAGAAAAAAAGAAGAATGCATTTCATTGAATGATCAATTTTAGCATTAAATTTAAAGTAAATGTATTTTATTCATAGATCCTCTCCTATACATAAATAATAACATTATCAAATAATCCTTCTCTTAAAATCTCTTATCGTAATCGCATACAATCAATATAAAGAATTGGCGTCTCAAGAAGAAAAAATCTTGCGTTAAAGAAAGAATAACTTGCTTTAACTGTCATTGAGATAATAGAGATCAAGATCATTAGTCTAAAAAGAGATGGATCACAAGAAAAAATCTTACAGTAAGAATCAATGAACCAGGCTTGGATATTAAGCTAAATATACAATAAAAAAATTAAATTAAAAGGTTCATGAATGAATTATTTGCAATCAGTGTAACGCAAAATCATATGCGAATCAAATACTTTAATAGCTGGAGTTGATTATCGATTAATATGTTTAATTTGTTTGAAACACTTTTCAAATCGACGAATATCAGCTGTTTGTAAAATAAAGCATTATTAAAACATCGTTTAGGATCGCAGCTGGCCAAACGTGAGGGTTAAAAACGCTTAATTTACACATTCGTGTTTCGCACTGTTTCACAAATATGATCGCTCGCCCAACCCGACATATTTTGGTCCCCAACATATTCACTCCTGGCTATTGTTTGCTTTTGATAAAATGAATTTTATTTTCCCAGAGGTATCTGGTTGTGTTTGCTATGACGTTTTGCTTATCGACTTTCAACCCCCAGGCATTCCCCGTTTAAAATAATACAATGAACCTTTTATTTGCATTCTTGTCTAATATTCGGTAATTTTATTTGCAGAAAAATGTGTTTTTCATTTGAAAAATTACATTAATTGAAATTAGGGGAATGATAAAATATTATATTTTTTAAAGGGTAATAGGTAAAATTCATGTAAAAAGCATCCATTAAAATAATATTGCATCGATTTCCATACATTTTGAACAGAGTAGCAACTAGTTTATGAACTAGGCACTATATTTTTCCCTTTATTTAATTTTTTTTGTTGGAAATAAAATATCGTCGTTCAAAATTGATATAAAATTTTAAATATTTTTTTTAAAATGAATATTTTTAAATTTTGATAAAAAAAATGACAGAATCATAAATCAATTGATTGACGATCTCTGTGATTTTTTTAATGGCAAAATTGATTTCGAAAATCAAGAAATATAATCTAAAGGAATTGTAAAAACTTTGTGCTATTGTAAAATTATCAATGGAAGCTTGGAACATTATCGACTTTAGTATAAAACCATTTGATGATAATCGATAAGATGAACAGTATGGATACTAGGGAATCCAATCCCGGGATCCCGGTTCCCGGGATCCCGGGATCCCGGACAGTTTTAGGTACTTAAGAATCCCGGGATTAGTAAACGTAATCTCGAAAATCCCGGGATTGAAATTTTTATCTAACAGAAATCGTACACCTCACCAACACGATGAAGGCTACTAAATCGAGACATTCCCGACGAAATCTGGACGCTTGGAAACAGTGGCGTAATTACTAATTGGCGAACTTAGGCGACGCATAGGAGCAGTGACTGTCTAATCTATGTATACATATATACAGTACATGTATATTTTTCAAATTGTTATAGTAACCTTTCCCTACCGGTGATGTATTTTCTACACCTCGACGAATAATGGGAATATCGATATGAAATATAATAGATACGAGGTTCAGATTTTTTTGTATTCCTCCGTAATATAATTACAAATCACATCAAAGTATTATAGTATATAAGTATTCATCTGCAGCGACGGAAATAAATCATTTGTCGGGAATTTTGCGATTTTTAGTCCGTGTCTCAGCAGACAAGAATTTTATCAGTCACATTGATGGTGTTATACGAAAATGAGGGCTCACGCGATCATAAACTCGAACTAGCATTTAAATATCTGATGACGATACCTCCAACGAGTGTGGAAGCTGAGCGTGCATTTTCATCAGCAAGTTGTCTGACTTCCAAAATCAGATCCAGATTAAATGACGAAACACTAATGTTTAATGTTAATGTTACTTCGGGCATATTTTCAAAATAAGATTTGAATTTTTTAGTGTTTTATTTATCTATTTTTGAATTGTATTTTTATCTTTTCTTAAATAAATAAAATTCTTTGGCCTTCAAGTGATTTTTTATATTGAACAAATGGACTGATTAGTAATTTTTTTTTATCAAATTCATCAAGGTAATTTCTTAAAATATTGAAAATCCCAATCCCGGGATCCCGGGACTGGTCCCGGGATTGTCTAATGGAATCCCGAAATCCCGGGATCGAAATTTTGGCTCGGGATTGGATTCCCTAATGGATACCACATGAAATTACGCAATATCAACACTGGAATTATGTATATTTCATCATCAGATTCTAGCCAAAGATAATGTGTGGATAAATAATACTTATTGATTGTCTGGAAATCAACTTTAACAATTTTGTATCTGAAGATAGTCCTGCAATTATCTTGGTTTCAAATAAATGGAGTATTATTATTTTATGGAGTTAAAACACGTATTTGTATTCTAATTCCAGTGATTCAGAAAGAGTATTCTTACATGTTGAGCTTGGAGAAAAACCGAGGTCGGAGATTGTGAATGTGAGACAGAGACAGAGAGAGTATTATGCGTACATTGCACGATTGTATAGACCGTTAACCCAAATTTATATTGTTTATGTTTACTTGAAGAAATTACCGAATGTTGTGTGAAAGGGTCCCAATCGAATATACGAATATATTTGCCCTTATTTCAAAATTTGTAAATTTTAATATTTATAAAATTAATCGGATATTATTAGTTAGAAATTAGAAAGTTTATTCGTAATAAATCCCAGGAAAATATCACTTATTTAAATTCTTGGATGCATTTTTGTTTTCAAACTAGTCATCGGGGACTCGGGGAGAAAATGTTGTGTCAATTTCTTCTACTTATTTTAGTGTCAATAACTATTATTGTTATGTATTTTAATTTATCAACGAAGAAAACACTTCCAAGCGGTTCAATTTTCGCCTTCTGATAGTTCGTGCGGCACCCACTTATCCAGCATTTTTATCTTCCCTATTTCAACATTATTTTTGAAAAGGTTACTTTATTCACTTGTAAATTAAATTCGCCAAATTTGAAAAATAAGTAAAGGAATGTGTAAGCATTTCATAGCCAACTCAAATAATTGTTACTAATAATTATAATTATATTCATCATCATCATAATTTTGCAGCCACAGACAGTCCAATGCAGAACTATGGGCCTCTTCAATATCCATTCACAGGAAGGGATTACACCCATCTTGTCTGTATC
The DNA here is from genome assembly GCA_008973525.1 of Stenopsyche tienmushanensis. Taxonomy (NCBI): domain Eukaryota; kingdom Metazoa; phylum Arthropoda; class Insecta; order Trichoptera; family Stenopsychidae; genus Stenopsyche; species Stenopsyche tienmushanensis. The sequence goes on from WACJ01000114.1 coordinate 993,230, forward strand.
ATACATTCATCTCCTTATTTGCTCAATATTGAAGGTAGCATTATCATCGAGTTTCATTTAGAACGCTCACCCAGCGGGTAACCTGAATGAATGTATTGATGAACGCTTTCGAGATCATCTCAATAAGAAATGTGGGATGTTTGTAAAGACTGAATAGTTTTCTTCGAGATACAGTGAAAAACTACTCTAGACGACCTTTTTGATTCTACTGGAAAGGGCTTTCTGAAATGCATAGAGTCCAGTCCCTCCATTCCTCGCTAGGATGTTGCCGGATAATTATATTGATAGTTACAAAATTTGAAAAAAATATTAAGACCTACTGCATCGCCATTGATAAGTACTAACATCCCTAAAATACATTAAAAGCCATTCGTTCACGAAACTGAAAATTTAAAAATATCAATATATCTTCCTCATGGAATGAATCCCTAAAGTTTTACTATAATATGACGATTTATAAATATATCGCTTTTCTAGTTAATATATATGGTGGCATACAACAAATGGGACCTCTTTCTTTTCATTAATAATGAACTATGCACGCTTCAGTGTTTATTAAGAGGGCGAATCACTAAGCTTAATTGTTTTCAGATGCTATCGAGAGCTACACGACATTTTTTCAATTCATCTGTTCTTTTAAACGATTCAGATAGCAATCGCCAATTTGTTGGTTGTTAGCCCGTTTTGAGTAAGGTCGTTAAAGCTTGCTTGGGGTCGAGCGATCTGAGTCACTGCAAGTCCAGGTGTTGTGTACAATCAGTGTCTGTTCTCATTACTTGGCCTGTTAGCATATCGCCCTCAATTAGAAACATTCACTTAAAGCCACCTATGCTCCCCTATCATAAATTTATATCGGTCATTTAACATTATGATGATTAATTGACTGACAGCCGCACTGTTGCGGCCACAAAAAAGCAAACGCACTCTCTAATTGCGCGATCAAGATTGCGCCCACCTGAGGGTTGAGAGCACTTCGTCTGATTTTGTAGTGAGAACTGCTTCGATAGCTTGTAGCTTCAATATTAAATCTGAAAAAGTTTTTATCTTATCATCCCCCTAGAGAACGACGCGTTTTTCTAAAACATTTGGTCACAAAGCGCCTTCAAGTACTTCGACATGGGTGATTTTTCATTTATCGTGTTAAATCGTTTGAAATGTCGCATAGGAACATTCCGCATAATTAAAGTCATCGTCCAGGATTTGATGAATGGGCTTTCATCTGCTCATTCGATTTGTAAAGATGAGTGTCATAGAGAGACTGAGAAGAACTGTAGCGACAAGCTTTATTGAAGAGGTTAATCTGTAACAAATATAATGGGTAAGGGATGAATAAATAAAACTCTCTTTTTAAGCTATCTTAAAGTATTGAGAATATTAATGAGCTATAAAATATTGTGACATCAAGACAACAAACAATATTTAATGTAATTCAAATTAAAAGCCTGTTAGTGTGTCTTTGGAAATATATCGTAGATTATAATGATTTTTAATTTAGTGCCAAATATGTTTTTTGTTGTTGTCTGTAATATATAATTAGGGGTTGTTATAATTGATTTAAAAAATGAAAAAACATGATGAATACTATCTAATTCAATACTCTTATATTGCGAAAAGAACATTTTGAATATTCTTTCCATTTAAAATGCATTTCTTGTTATGTAATTTTTTACTGCACGAATATCATATATGGTTGTAACAAACAAATATATACAATAGACATGCAACTTTGTGTTATTATAATAATATTTAAATGGCTATCAAGGATTTTTTCGATTAGACAATTTCGAGTTGATGATCATAATTGAAGCACAAAAATGACAGTCGACCAATCATTACAAAAGATGATTGTATGATAAAACCCTTGAATTCCTAATCAATATCAGCTACGAATGTAACAGATATGAGTGCACGATAAACATTTAGACTCTCTTTAAGCTTTGTATTGATTGATTTGATAGAAACGACAATTTGGCATGATGAAATACTGAGCTATATATTTTTCGGATCCATACCGAAGTAAGAGAACTCCATAGAATATTTCATCAGATATAGTGGGGTTTTTTATAGGGGGATTTCAAGGTATTGATTAATTATGGTTGAATAATAGTAAAAAAAGGATCCAAGGAAGAGATACGAATTATGGTTATCTTGTTAATTGAGATATTGATCAATTGTGTCCCCCTTTAATGCTATTTTAAGAAAAAAAAGCATCTCTTAAAAAAAAAATCGCGGATCTTCTCTTGAACAATTTGACTTAATTTGAGACTAAATTTTTTAAACAAACAAACATTTCTTGGCCAAATATTGGTTAAAATAGATCTTCTTACATTTTTTTCTATAAATAATTCCACGAAAGTATCTTGTTCCTCCTGTAAACCCCTAGGGGTCCGTGTATCCTAGTTTAGGAACCACTGGTGTAGAGGAATCTCATATATAATTATAATAAAGTTGGATTATTTACAGCTAATTAATGTTATCACCAGAGCTATCGAATTCATGATGATGCATTGTATGATCATGTAAAACGCTTGATATGTTACATATATGACAATTCTATACTCGATAATTCAATTCCAAATACAATAAAGCTACGAGCACATTTGAATAGACATTGGTTTTACATGTAATGTAGATGTGTCTAATGTACTTAGTTAATTCAATTCAGCTACGTTTATATCGTTAATGAATCCACCCACAGTACTCCATACAAAATATAAACAGAATTCTAGCTTACGTATTGTGTGAGTATTTAATTAAAATGTCTTGAAATAAAAACGGTCAACCATAACATCCATTTTAATTCTATGAAATTAAGACCATTCTGCAATTAATAGTCCTTTCCATTTGTAAGTCGATTTTATGTCGCCAAATGGTTTTCAATTTTCATTCGTTCATTATTATTTTATTATTCGCAAAATTCATTACATATCAACACTATACATAATCTTAAAAAAATATGAGTGAAAAGGGTTCATCTGTGTAATAATGTGCTTTTTCAATCGCTATAATTTGTTGCATTTTAAAGAAGCTAATTTTGCATCAAAGTATATTCATATAAATTGATAAAGCGTGTATAAACAGAGGCTGCATTTATGTAGGCGGAAGATATCAGGAAGGAAGAATGTTGTCCAAGGGTGTGGAAAGTTGCCAACTCCATCGCGGATATCCTAAATTAACCTATTGTCACCATATGTCGTTGTGGGCCATTCCAGATTCTCAAAATCCAACCCGGCGTAAAAATAGGAACGTCAATCGCTCCAAGAGAGAGCTTTGACCGTGGAAAAATTAATTTAAAACAATAGGTCGGTTTTGGAGTAGTGTTTATTGTGTGCAATGCCGATAGGGTTTATATGTCACCCTAAATATTTGAGATGTAGCTAAGCAACCCTTTAAAAAAGAAAGGTCTCGGGAGTATTTTTACATCTGGTTACGTGAAAGATATTTCATTATCGCGATGAAATATATTTTTTTGCTTTGTTTAGATTTATCAAAAAAAAAAAAACCACACTAAATAATGCTTATAAATTGATCAATCAATTTAAATGTGGGATGTTCTATATTGGAATTTAACCCATTGACGCACAGTTACCGTCAAATACCGTCATGCGTCAGCAGATAATACCTCATCAAAACGAAAACAAACTTAAATGGCTCAAATACTCTCAAACTTTCATAAATAAGATACATGAATTTTAATGAATAATTTGAATTTTGCGATATACCGACTTAGAGTACATACATATTATAAACATCAACTATTAAAGTAGTACAAGTTTAAGTTAAAAAATCGCATTTCACGTCCACTATATTATATTCAATTCAAATATGTGTAAAACGATTTTGAGATTTAAAAATTATCATACAATATATTCTTATGTAAGGTCAGGTAGAATTGAGACATTGTTGTTTCGAATTTTCAAAATATGTTTTCTCCATCGAAAGACATTTCTTTAGATGATTATTTTCATCTCTGTCGAGGGCGATTGTGATTACGCCAATACATGAAAGTGAAGAAAGCCAAGTATGGCATCAAATTGAATGAATTGTGTCCCCCAAATGGATACATCCATAATCTAGAGATTTATATAGGATGGTTATTTGATAACGAAACCAGAAGAACCAAAATCGATGACGGTGTATTGATGAAATGCATTTCTCTACAAATCATGGTGTACTAAATTATTAGTAAAAGGACGCACACAACAGGGCGTATACTCTTTTTGTGTAATTTTGTAAATGTGCACTTTTTTGGGAATTGCGATTAAATATTTGTGTAATTTTCGGAAACTTTTAAAGCTCGAAATCACCCCACATACACAAGTTGAATATATAATACAATTGAACAGAATCCTCCACAACAATAAAAAGGTTGAGAACAAGTGCTTCTCCCTCCTATTACTTTGAGAATTGATATGAGGCAGATAACGCTACTAACAACAATCAATGTCATTGATTCAAAACAATATGAAGGAATAATAATTGCGCATTTTAAGCGATGGTTTAACTCCAATTTTACGTTCATAAATTGCGAAAATCATTGTTCCAGACGTGTGCGTCAAACGGTTAATAGGAGACATCCTGGTTATTATTTTGCTTTTTGTCAGGTATTAGCAATTTAAATTATTATAGTATTTTATGATGCTATATTTTAATTTATTTTAGGTATGACTCCATATTATGGCATTGAGTCTATCGATAACCATATCGTTTATTTTATAATCATGTGCTTTTGGAATATGCTTTCATTTTCCTTAAAGATTACCTTTTGAATTCTTCAAATTTAGCCATTTTTTATTAAATATCTTGATCAAATGCATCAAATGGTAATGATGCGTTTTGACGGATTGTAATCCTGACAACAGCATTAAATCGATGCTATAAAATGCATATGAATACATTGAATTGCTAGAAACGCTGATGATGGATTTTTTTAAGTTTTGTTTTCTACTGGCCCTAATTGGAAGCAACTAAATTACTTTTAGAGCGATTGTTATGATCATTTGAGTCATAAATGAATAAAAATGAGACGTCATTATCAAGTTTGTTTCTTATTAACTAATAGCTACAAATCAGACCAATTTTTGTTCTCCCCCTAATTTGAATTCGGAGCGGACTGTACGAATGCATTTACAGTAATCAGGCTGCACGAAAGGGGCGAGTGGAATTCAGATTAAGTGATCGCTGTCTCGGCCAATTCGCCTTTGAGAAATAGGAAAACATTATTATCAAAGCAAATAATTCTCAAGACCCTCCTTGAAGATCTTTTCTTGTAAATTAACTAGATTATTTACTCAAAAATCATTTTTTTTGTATGAATCAGACAGAATTTAAATTTGATATCTATCGACGAGTATTCGATTTTTTAGCTATTTTCATAGAACATCTGCATCATTTTTAGATTCATATTTATGTGCCCTGTCTTCCAAGAACATTGGCAACTAGGAGCCACATCTTGATTTTATCGACTGCTGCCCGCTAAAATACTCCATTGCCGGAGGTTCTTCAATCATGATATCTTCTACCGATCCTGATTTCGATGACCAATACCGATCAATACCTTGTATTATCAGGCGCAGGAGATCATATTTATGATTTCTTATGACATAGTCAAATTATTCGACCATTTTGATGGATTGTTAACAAAATTGCTTTGATCTGATCGATTAAAACTGTATGAATATCAAAACTACTGCGTAATTGCTAAAATGTGTAATAATTTTATTGAATTGCAATTAATTAAAAAAAATAATAATCGTATGGATATATTTATATTTATCTTACAATAGTTTCTAATGGAAGTCGACAATCACCTGGCTGAAAGCCTGTCAGTACTTCTTTGTCCTTTCAATTCCTTTTCCCCTTCACAAATATACGTTTTGCTGTAGCATTCAGAGTTTTGAAGAGTATTCCTGATTATGTTGCTTTCTATCCGAGCTTTGCTTCTAACAATGAAAACATGTTGTATTATAAATTCTATTTTTTTATCACACATTTAAACTGAAGTATTTGCAAATTTATAACTTATGCAAATTCAACAAATAACCCACTAAATAATCATCGAAATTTAAAAACTAAATTTTGGATATGAATAACAGACAGATAATAATATAATTTTTTTGAAACAACTTTATTCGATATAATATTTAAAATCACATTTTTACTCACTGAATTAATAGCTTTGTCGTGCAGGAAAATGTTAAGTTTTTTATTATGATTTTTACTGGACACTGTTGCATTTCAAATGGATATCGTCAATTGATTGAAATATGAGTAACTTCTGGGTTTCAGAAATATACCAATTTTCAACACTAGTCATCATATGCCACACGAAACACACATTTTTTTCTGAAAAACGAGCAGAATATGAAATATAGATGTTTGACGGTTGAGTAGTAATTCTAATCTTCAATTAAAAAATCAGAGATCAATCTCCTGAATTTTCTTCGTGGATCTTGATCCTCTTTACTTTGCAGTCACATACAGTTCTATTTCGATTTAATGTAATTATCATCTAAAAAATTTTGCAAAGTATTAGCTTCAGTTTTCTTTGGTTTATCACGAAATACTAAACCTTTTATCTATTATATTTCATATCGATATTCGCATTTTTAGGGTTGTTTTGTGTGTATGTGTTGTTATTGTATCTAAAATTAACATGCACAAGGAACTAGAACCATTATTTTTATAGCATATCTCAAGTTTAATGATCATTGGTCCTTTACTTGCTTTTCAATATGACTGAATACAAACAAAAACTTTTTAAGGATTTTTAAGAGAAGCATTGGTCTCTATTCATCTTCGTTTGCATATAAGATCTTTCACCTGATGATCTATGACATCTGAGATACCGATTGAGATCTTATTAATTACTAAATTAATTGATTGTCGCTTTCGCACAATGATAATGACGATGAATTTAACAATAAGAACATTTTGTAATTATATTTTAAATAACTCGTTTACTCATATTAAATATGTTTTTGTATAGTGGATTGTTTTATGGGTCCAGATTGTGGAAAAAAATCAGTGCACTAACAAATTTGAGATATTGGAAATAATGATATTATTGATAGATTGTATCAAACCAGACCCTGATTTCTTAGATTTGATAAATTAAATACTGAGACGATGAATAAATTCAGGTTTATAACTGCCAGATCTGCAACAATAATTAAAATACTGTTTAATAAAATTGATAAATTCGCTACTTATTCGTAGATCTTCCCCTTTAAAAAAATCCAATGGTGATCGTTTATCCTCGATAGTGGATAAGCATTAAGAAGAAAAATAAATATATTAAGGATGCGGATTATAATAAATATTAGATACAAAAATGACATGAATGTTCTTTAGCCCTGGTCCTTATTTTGGGAACGTATCTACGGGATTATCGATTTGATGACATTTTAATTGGTGGAATAAGCACGTGCGGCGAATCGGTTCTTAATGGTCCCGCAAGTCAATATTTAAGGGTTCAAATATTTACTTGAACATTAATTCCCGCCACGGGTAATGGGGATAAATAAATATAAGGAGCGTGTCGTCATCTATTGACGTATTGATTATCTCCCCGCGGCCACGCCTCCGCGGTGGGCCGCCAATGGGGCGCCGTGGCAATTAGCCACTGGGGGGTTGCAGGGAAGGGGTGAACTCCACGGGACCCCCTAGGATCTGCGAGAGCACGTTGAGCTGACGACACCACAAATTTGGTTATCGTTGATACTTCTTGCCAACGCCATCATCTGATATGCTGAAATCTAAATGCAACCATCTTACATCCAGCATTTCAGTGCAGATTTCTCTCGACATCGAATTATTTTTTTCCGGGTCACCACATGCGGAATAAAACTGTATTCCAATACCGAATCTTATACATATATATATTTATTTATTTAATATTTTATGTATGGAACCTCATGCCAATTAGTAAATACTGTTTTGTCAACGTGCCAAAGTGCTATAATACAAAGGGTTAACGTGGAGCTCCTATACAAAGACAATAATAATCATATTTACTGAATATGGCACACTTAGATATATATGACTTTTGTGTATCAACCGATTAGTAAATGAGTGATTCGAATAAATAACATTCTTATAGAATAATTTATTCCCTTATTGTGAAATACTGATAATAAAAATGTTTAGTAATCAAGCAATATCATACTAAAAGACATTCCATTTTCTATTCAACAATTCAGATCTGTCAGGGTAAATATTTATTTTGTTTGATTTTCGTCTGTAAGTCTAATCAATTACACTTGTCTGGGTCTTAATAATTTTTAATATCACATTGATGGTGATCTTATTAGCAATTGATGAGAAATTACTTCATGTTTTGCTTTAAATTCAAAACAATATAGGTTGAAATACAAACCATTATGTTGGCAGTTGAAATTAATGATAGATCCAACCAAATATCTTTCTATTTTTAAATGGTATTTAAATAGAGTCTTCGTTCATTAATCTCATGCCTGTTTCTGTTATTAATAATAGTATTTTGAATATTAAATCTCTTTTTTTTATATTAACATTTCTAATACTATATCATTCTATGATTTAAAAACTACGTTTTGCTACCATCTGATAAAACTATTAATTAGCATACATCGATCCCATACTCAATGTTCAATATTTGTTGGCTTTTAAATTAAGCTTTTTTCAGTAAACTGCAAACTGCAAAATCTCTGTAATAACTATATTTTTTTAGCTGTCCAAAATATCTATGATAAATCTGTCATATAAAAAGGAAATCATGCCAAAAATTAATTGTTAGCCGTTTTTGACCACATGCTTGATTATGAGTTTATGTATGAGCAATTCAAGAAAAATTAACCTCATGAATTTTCCTTAACGTTTAAACTTCCTTAGTTTTCCTTCGAATCCATCCATCTTGGATAAAGGTTTACATTAATTTAAAGTACATCGTTTTTAATGCTTAAACAGTATATTAATACCACAAAAAATATTTAAAACTTCTTTTTGAAAGATGAGATTGGAATTATGTTGTGTCGGTCGGGATGTGTGTCGGATCATTAAGGATGCTTCTGATTTTCCACATATTCACTATTTCCATATAGATAGAACAGGGCGTATGAGTAAATGAAAAAACCATCATAATTTTAGAGTCACTTTCTAAATTATGAAGAAAAAAATCAGGCAAACCGTGGATCAATTTTCAAAAAATATTTTTCCTGTTAATATGCAGATTGAGAACCGACTTGTTCAACCTGTTGCTTGCGGATAAAATGTTGCCCCCGAGAACATTTAATATTCCCGAGAAGGAATTTAAAAAAATATTTCAGGACAATGTTCTATTGAATAGTTTTCGAATAAATATGTATTGCTGATATGATAAGTCTGAAATAAATACATGCCCATTCAGTACTCGCATAATAATTGCAATTAAAGCATTCACACTTAAATGCACTTCTAATTAGCACACTGCATCCCATGATATACATTCCATCTGTAGCAAAAATTTCATGCAAAAATAAATTGTTAAAAGAATCAGTCAATACATTACAATTTCAAAATACTTTGATTAGACAAAATTCAAAAATGCATTTTTTTAATTTCAATTTTTTAGCAATATGGATATTTTTCAATATCAAAAGTTTTATTGGCAACGTTAAAAGCAGTATAAATGTATTGAATTGAGATGCTGTCATAACGAAAAACAAATAATTTACTATTTAAGCTATACTATCAAATTTTGAACTTGACATGCATTGTCATATAATGCTTCAAAATTAGCAACCTTGCTAAAATTTCATGCAGCCCTAATCAAGTTAAATAATTTAATAAGTTGAATTTTGAATTGATTTATTGCAATCCTAATTGATTATTATCTGAAAGGTAAAGCAAACATTGTTAGCCCTTCGATAACATGGCACTCCCAAGATAAAGCTTTTTAACTTCGAACATAATAGGGTGTAGGAAGAGAGAGCTTTAACAACTAAATGTCAAGGATATTTATAATTACGAATGAAAGAAAAGGCTTTTATAATAACTTAAAATATATATACGAAAATTACGAAGTCGTAAAATATTCAAAACCTTGAATAGCATAAAGAAAGACCTAAAAATTTGCAGCTATGTTTTTTAAAGGAATATTTTTCCACTGAAAGAACAGAGAATACAATATAATTATCTCCATACAACAAGATTTAAGATCTCTCAGCCGAAAGTAAACAATCAGAATTAAATATTGCTCTACAAAAAACCAACCATTGAAGTTAAGATGCTGCTGTAAATTTTTTTTCAAAACATTCAAAATTTCATTTCCACCATTGTGGGCTAGGCAAGAGGCAAACTTTCAAAAAAGCTAAACATTCAGAGGTTAAGGGACTTTGTATTGTATATATGGTTTCTTCGGGAAAAAAAACAAGCATACACATATTTCTGGGCACATATTGGCCACGAAAGTTTACTTGGCTTGGCTACTGTATTTATGATGTTCATTCTATAACATGAAACGTTGTATTATCTTTATATATCTCGTCATATTCATGTTTTTTCGGATTACAAGTACTTCTTTTCTGAAAAGTTCCAGATTATAAGGGCTGTACTCTATAGTCCGACAAATTGGATAATCCGACACCGTCTTGCAAAACGTTTGTCGGATTACCGCGGGTCGACTGTATTTATTATCTCTGCTTTATATTTGTATAATTCATATTTGAAGCACATCAGTTTATTATTAAGACTCCTTGAAAAATTATAAGGTCAGATATGGTCTTGGTCAATTTTAAGTTCAGATACTAAATCTTGAGCAATAAAACAGATGGCGTTTTAATAGAGAGCAATCTTATATTAACATCTTCAAGGAAAAGTTGATTTTATGCATTGCTCTTTTTAATTTGTCAACGGAAATTATTCGCTAAAAAATTGAACTGTTTGTGTAAAATATAATAAAATAGGCAAGCGTCTACTGGTTGCTTTATGCTACGTACGGAGACGGTAGAGGTGATGCGGCGCATGCGTGTAGCGTGATCTATGATCTATGCGACGGAGATGGACACACTGCAAACAATTCAACCTTTTTATTCACTATTATTGACGTTCAAGCCAAATTGTCTTATCGCCCTTATACAAATATCACTATAAAAATCATGAATCTTATTACACTCTTAAAAAAATGGTTTGACTTCTGATAGTACAGATATAATATTTGTTTGTTATTCACCATACTATGCTAAGAAACCAATAGAAACCATAGAAAAAAGGCCAAAAATGAAGAGGTTTTCTGCTTGTTTTTTAATCAATAAAGGGTTGAAATAAAACATTGCGAAATTTATGAAGATACAAAAGCCTCAAAAATGCCATATGCGATTTAAGAGATTTACAAATGATCACCATCAATTTGTTTCTATTATCCAGGAACGAAACTGAATCATTAACTGGGATGGATTTCTTCCAAACAGAGGCCTGTTTGTAGCCTGTTTTAGGTACTTAAGAATCCCGGGATTAGAAAGCGTAATCCCGAAAATCCCGGGATTGAAATTTTTATCTAACAGAAATCGTACACCTCACCAACAAGATGAAGGCTACTAAATCGAGACATTTCCGACGAAATCTGGACGCTTGGAAACAGTGGCGTAATTACTAATTTGCGAACTTAGGCGACGCATAGGAGCAGTGACTGTCTAATCTGTGTATACATATATAGCGTACATGTATGTTTTTCAAATTGTTATAGTAACCTTTCCCTATCGGTGATGTATTTACTACACCTCGACGAATAATGGGAATATCAATATTAAATATAATAGATACGGGCTTCAGAATTTTTGTATTCCTCCGTAATATAATCACGAATCACATCAAAGTATTATAGTATATAAGTATTCATCTGCAGCGACGGAAATAAATAATTTGTCGGGAAATCGGGAATTTTGCGATTTTTAGTCCGTGTCTCAGCAGAAAAGAATTTTATCAGCCACATTGATGTTGTTATACGAAAATGTGGTCATCAACTCGAACTAGCATTTAAATATCTGATGACGATACCTCCAACGAGTGTGGAAGCTGAGCGTGCATTTTCAGCAGCAAGTAGTCTGACTTCCAAAATCAGATCCAAACTAAATGACGAAACACTAACGTTTAATGTTAATGTTACTTCGGGCATATTTTCAAAATAATATTTGAATTTTTTAGTGTTTTATTTATCTATTTTTGAATTGTATTTTTATCTTTTCTTAAATAAATAAAATTCTTTGGCCTTCAAGTGATTTTTTATATTGAACAAATGGACTTGTTAGTAATTTTTTATCAAATTCATCAAGGTAATTTCTTAAAATATTGAAAATCCCAATTCCGGGATCCAAATTTTAGGTCGGGATTGGATTCCCTACCTTCAACAAGCATTCACCTTGTAAAAGATTCTTCTTTGTATTAAGTGATTATTAGAATGATTTATTATGAGTTATTGAAATCTGAGCTGATGATGGATCTGCTATGCGCTCAATTAGCCATATAAAAGACAGATTTGCTAAGAACGCGATCACTTTTGATGTATAACCAAAGATACATTTTATAACAATACCGCATAAATTCAGGAAAAATCTACAGCATCCATTATATTCACTTGATTGTCGTTTTTTAAACGTACAAATATTTTCTGATAAAGTGCTGTATAGTTTTTTTAACGTGTTTAAATAAGATTTGTCGAGGAATTACATACTGTAGTAGGTATAGGTGTAATGTGCACATTGAACATCTATTATATATTGGTGTGTTCGATATGAATTATAGTAAATGTTTGTTGTCGATGTGATTTGGCGGGTCGTTATTTAGGATAATAAAGGATGGGTATTTATCCGCGCGCGGTGGAGTATCTCCCACGCTCAATTGTAATGCGTGGTGGTGGAGGGAGTTGGGGGTACGTTTGGGGGTGAGCGGGTCGTCGCCGCCCTTAGCGGAGCCCCGCCCCGGGGCGGAGCTCTCGCCTCCCGCCGCGGGTTCTAGCCCCGGGGAAGGAAACTCCACTGCTAGACCGATATCCGATAGCACGCTCACAATACCCTCCATCCTATAAACACCAGCCCGAGAGATATTTTCCCGTTCCGCTCCCGAGAGTTTTTCTTCTCAGTATCCCAAAACCACCCCCTTGGCATAACCCCCACACCCGCGTCATTCAGCCGAACGTTTTATTTGTTGTTAACGACTTCTTTTGTCTACGGCAGGTGGCATTCGAAGCTTTACTCTGAGAACAACCAGTGAATTGACCATATCCAAAGTGACATAATTTCTCATTCCGTATCGGTGCGCGCGTGCCACCATCTGACTATTAGTGATTACTTGTTCAACCCAATTCATATCAGGTGCTCTGCAAAATGACTAAGTGATGCTCTGCATATTTTGTGAAAATTCATCATCATAAAGATGCACTCGAGGACAGTGTCCACATCCTAATTCGTAGATCGACGACCGATCATTATTTTAAACATGATTGCATGTAAATAAATTTAGTTCAACCACGAGCGCCACGTGTTGTGACCAACAATCAAAGATCTTAACAATATATCCGGTAAGAAAATGTATTAATACAATGTGAAAATATTCAGTGTACATTAAAAAATTTACAAAATTGGTCCAAATCGCTAATTGCCTGAAAGCAATTTACGATCTTCGGTTATAAAATGTAAAATTTATGGGATAAAATAATACAATAAATCAGATTTACAATAGTTTATAATGGAGATATATGTTTGCTCTGCCCATGTTATCTAGAATTATTTTTTAAAATCCGATGCAATTGTGTGAAGATCCTATCAGATCAGTCACTTCGTCTATATCTAAATATGTATATACATACAATGATAAATTTTACGGAGATTTTTATACTAAATAATACTCAATTGATCGCTATATTTGGATTCAATGTCATTTTTAAAAATAAAGATTTTCTAAATTCCTGATAAAGGTATCAAGCACTTTTAAGGGCGAAAACAAATATATTTGCAAATTGCAATTTGCAAATAAGTTAACCCATTGTATTTATGCATATAACATATTTGATCTCAACACTTTCAGATTTTGTTTGCATGAATTGATTCAGATGAACGAAAAATCTCTTTCCGTATATTATTTTTAAATAACACGATTTAATAGATTAGACTTTGGCTTCTTATAGAATTCATTATTTTTACAATGTAATGCCGATTAATTTGTTCGAAATGTATTAATAACTATCATCATTTTATTATATGATCAAATTATGAATACCTAAACGTTAAATGACCCTCATTTTACACAACAGTTACATTCGATGACAAGGATGTTAAAATGAAATTTATTACATAATTGTATAAAATATTTAGTTTATACATCTTGGATTTACATCGAAATGAACGAGCTGTGTAGTAGATTTTGCAGCATTCAAAAAATTTTCATAAGATTTTATTACCATGTCATTGATAAATTTAATTAGATTTTCGCCATAGAATTCTTAAACAATAACGAAATACGCATAAAAGTCAAGTCTTACAGTCAATAAAAGAAACAATCGCGTGCGTGCGGTGAAGAATGCAATCATAGTTTCATTGCAGAAATAAAGAATGAATGTCTTTCATTAACTGGTCTTGTGTTTGAGCTTACTTAAAAATGCTTTTTTTACCTCTTCAAGATGTGATTCTTCTCAGAGCACTTTATTTCTAACTGTGTTATAGTCGATTGAGGTTTAAAAGCTTTTGGGCTTTAAGCTCAACAGAGCAGCAAATTTTTATATTGCCATTGAACTTGTTGAAGAATTAACATTTTGCCATTTTGAGATATTTTTTTTAATAATAATTAATGTGACGTTTACATCGGATAAATCATTTTGAGACTTCAAATAATTCAATAATAAGCGTAATTCACATTACATTAATTTTTATAATGAAAAGAGTGTTTAAAATATTGCAATTTATTTTCAAAGCAATATGGGCATTTTAAATGCAATCTTGGCAATGGCAGCAAAGCAATCTTAAAAGTGCATGCTTTTAGCAATATTTGTGTATTTTTAAATAACCATTGGCGATGAAATGGTCCGAAAAAAATGCCTCTTGATTATATTATTATATACTAGAGTTGATTGTTGAATTATGAATGTGATTTCAATGATCAATGCAATTCATCCATGTTTTGATTTATGGACAAAAATCCAAAATTTTAGCTCGCGATACACAATGATATAGTCTTTATTACTTAATCGATTCCCTTCTATTGTAAATATTTATTACTGTTGAGGCCACTAAGGTTATTCCACAATTCAAGCATAAAAATAGCAACATAAAATAGGGCTGAAAACATATTTTCCAGTTTTGGTGAAAGATTTATAGCACCCGGTTGGTCGGTCAAGCCGTAAGACTTTGTGTGTGTGCTTTTTATTATTTGCAGCTTATTTGAACGCATGGTAGTGCTCAGTACACATTTTTAAAATTGCAAAACAACTACATAAAGATAAGTCTGGAATTGGAATATAAATCATGCAGTTCTGTAAGATGAAATCCATATGCTAAAATTTTATTTACGTTTGGGCAAAATGATTGAATATTGCGTCGGCATTGTGGTTATTTAACTGCGAGTCTTTATCATACACCACAATAATTTATCGAATATGAAAATTTGCGAATTATTTGTAAGAATGGCTCTAAAAGCTGGTTTTGGTACCCTATTTTATATTTTTCAAAACACTGATTGAATATATATAAGAAAATCGTGAAAAATTATTATTTACATTGAGTCATTATATATGTAATTATTCCTTACAAAGTAAACAACAGTATACCGCAATGATATTGTTATCGACGTTTATAAACATTTTTGAGACTTGTAAATAAATATTATATGAATGTCTTATAGCTACAAGACTGAAACTATGTTGTAGCTGCTTAGAATAAATATTTTAAGAAGTTAATATTGCAAAGCTTTGAAAGTTGCAATACTTCCTTCAAGTTTCCGCACTTCAAAGCCCTTGCCACCTTGTATCAAAAATAGACAACGTTTATCCAATCATAATTAAAGTAAATTAACTGTAGACAAAAAAACAGCCTTGTAGATTTTAATTTAATGTCATCATTTTGAATCTAAATTACTGCATTGAGCCTTTTTGCTGTACGAATTTATTAGTGATATGTAATATCTTAAATTTCATTAGAAACAATCCATCCATCGAATAGGAAACTTCTTAATTCCGTCACTAAAAAAAGAAGGTGAGAAGTAACATTCTCTGTTGCGCAACGCGTAATTATTCATTTTCTCGTAAACGAAAGTGTAAAATCAAATTAACTTAAGTTATTTACTTAGTGTACTTAAATCTCTAGAATTCTTATTTACTTTTAATAACCAACAGCTTTCATAACGAGGAAGCAAAAACCTTCAATTTTATGACGACCATGTTCAAAATTGCTTCAATTTTATCAGGATAATACGATAGAGGATAGACTTTAACTCTAGATCTAAATATGGTCATCCTTACGATTCTAAATGCATAAACAACCAATTGATTTAGCTTTTTCTAACCAACAAGAATCTGATTTCTATTAGCAGGAACACTTTCTCTGATACTTAGTCCGATATTGATGAGCAACTATTCCCTATAAAAGTGAGGTGTATATTTTCACATTAAATTTGGTATCAATGAAACAATTGAGACAATCTTGAGATAATTGTGTATTATAATATTACCAAAAATAACAAGTGGATACTAACATTCCTACCATAAATAGTAGAAGAAGAAAAAGACATGCCAAATACGATTTTTCAAAGATAATACAATAACTAAATCTTGTATGATTTAAAAAAATGTATGAATGGAAAATCTATCATCAGAGGTAATTAATAAAAGAATAATACGATAGATTTATTTGTGAATGAAGTAAGTCACTTGCCTATTTTACTATATATTACCCAAAAACAGCTTAATCGTTCAGCGAAAAAATCTGTTGACAAGCGAAAAAAGCAATGCATAAAATCAAGTTTTCCTAGTAGCTAAGAAGTTTCACCGCGTAAAATATCATGTATTTTTTAAAAATAATTCTTCTTAATGTACCATATCCGAACCATCGGACGTAGGCGATCTCCATAGGAGATTTTACTAGGGAAAGGATTTAATGTGGTGGTTTCCCGTTGCCTTCCACACTTGTCAAAGTAAAGATAGGATTATTTGGAACGATAGAAGAGGAGGGACTCTATGAGTGAGTAACGAAATTATCATTATATATAAATGATAGTTTTTAATTATTGTTGCAAATTCAATCACTCAATAATGGGCGTCCCTGCACAACTTTATTAATCGCCTCAGCATTTACTTTTTCAAATCCAGGAAATCAGGCTAAACCTGGATTGAGACGATCGATCAGAAATATTAATATTTCCGATGAATATAAAATAGGCACGTATGATAAAATAATAGTATTGAAGACGGTTGTCACTTTGATTATCGTTATTGTTGTTTCGTTTACATTGCTTGTGTAATCTTATTGGCATATTTTGTGTTGTATAATCGAAACGTGATCAGTTGGTTATTTTTTCTTGAAATAATTTTGAAATGCCGATATTTTTTGGTGAGGAGCTTACACATCGATATTATTATAGTGAAATCGATATCGGCGATGGTTAGAGCTGAATAACAAAAGAGGAAACAAGTTGAAGTGGTGATAGTATATTGAAGAAGACAATTTGGTGCTTTGTCCCATGACAAGTCGCATGTTAGTCAATTAGGGCAGTACATTGGCATTAGCACAGGAAACGGGAACATTACCGCATTCGTACACAACGCGACGTCACCAGTCCATTGTCACACTCTATGACAATGTCCGATATGCGCCACCCGTTTGAGCATTGATTTAGTTGATCATGTTCACTCGGTAATTGTGGTTGATCTCGTGATCCCACATCCCGACGGTACAATCTTTTTGTATTTGTATTGTAAAATTGCACTTTACTATTCATCGATTACATCAGATCGTTTCGAGAATCATAACGCAGTAAAAAAAAAATGACAAAATAATTTGATCGAGGCTTGATTTGTTCAATTTTGAACTTTTGCTAAGTTAATAGATTGTTATAAACTTATATTTTTAAAAGCATTGTGCTTTAGCAAGCAGAGCTTAATTTCAAGCGATGTCATTGTAAAGTTTCCACAAAAAATATTTATATACAATCAAACTTCTTTTTGTGCGATTTCGAAGTTATGCGGTTTTTTAAAAGCATTTTTTTTATTTCATATGTATCGAGGTATTTTGGATAAAATCATCAACACTAACCGAAATTTGGAAAAAACAAATAATTTGGGACTGTGTAAATGATATTGCATTTGCTATCGTTGAATTACGACCACGCCCTTTATTCTGGTTGAGATTTTTGAAAAAAAATGATTTAATTTTTTTGCATTCTTCCAACTTTTAAAAATACATTATCCAAAGGAATTTCCAAAATTCCAACTACCTACGGAGTTATAGATATTTTAGTGACGCGGAAACTTGGCTGGTCCTACCATAATGAAATCTTTTAACGCGTTTTTCTCCAAAACTACTTTTTTCAACACGGTTGACATCATATCTCAATTTTTAATGAATTAATTAACTTCAAACTAGATATGAAACTTTTTTATATAATCCTCTATTATTCCTGCCAGATTTATGTCAAAATTTATTTTTTAGCTATTTAAACAAAAATTAAATCTGGCAAAATAAGGCTAAAAATGACATCCTTCAAATGTTACCAAAAATGTTATTTTTTAATTGCCTTATTGTTTTCCTGTTTGTT